>CM042535.1:35578898-35979431 GCA_023630585.1 Cranoglanis bouderius | reverse complement strand
GAGACACAGAGCAGTTGGTTTGCGCTTTCAAGGTCACATGACCATAGCAATATCATTTGAGGAGTTGGGCGTTATTGCCGTGTGACCTTCTCACAAAGCTCGACTCTGCTCGCATAAGAACTGCCAGGTGTTCAAACTCAGTCATTTTTCGTCATGTATTTTATATAATTTGTATCAGTTTTCATGTCATGCGTACTGTTGTGTGCAGATTACCACACCGATTACAAACTAAAATGATAAACTGCAGTGTGATCAGTTCTCAGAGTTTCCACATTATAATGTTGCACGTTATTGCACACACACTGTTACACACACTGTTACACAATCTGTTACACAACCTGTTACACAACCTGTCCCTGTTCAAAAACGCAACAGTTCCTTGTGTTTCTTGGTTTTTCATTCAGTTTTTTTTTTTTATTTCTCACGTCATCATTTTAATATTTTATTGTTAAATTATGACCGCTTGGGCTTGAATTGTATTTAATGCTTTGAAAATTATTACTAAAACAAACAAACAAACAAATAAACAAAAAAACTATTATTCAGAATTTTGACATTGTTAACAAGAACCACATCTGGAATTTGTCTATAAACATTTGGTCATACAGTGGATGTCTGAGTAGAGATGACTATATGAATAGAAACCACTTCTGTTCTCTCACTTCCTTTTCTATCTGCAGAATGTTCATTACGTGACAAACGGCACTCGAGTAAAGCGGCGCAGCTGTACAGTCGCATCCTCACACAAACATTCAGTAATTCAGTGGTTTAGTGTTTTATAGTTTAAAGATGTTTCAGTGTGCTTCTAATGTCAACTGCATGGAGGAGCGGAATAGAGGAGACGAAGAGGACGTGACGGTGGTCATCTATAAAATTGCGGATGATTTTAGAGGATACAGCACAGAGCTGGAGAAAGCTGATACAAAGAGTTACCTACCAACTCAACACACAGGTACACAAGCAAATTTGTTTTATGTCCAAATGAAAGCAGATTAGGGGGGAAAAAATTATATATATATATATATATATATATATATATATATATATATATATATATATATATATATATATGTGTGAGGTGATATATATATATATATATAAATATCCAGCCATGTAATAATATAATACGTTATTATTGGCGCACACAGAGAGGTAGCCATATGGAAAAGTACCTCATGCCCACGGTTAAATATGGTGGTGGCTCTTTAATGTTTTCGTGCTGTTTTTCTGCCAGAGGACCTGGACATTTTGTTAGGATACATGGCATCATGGACTCAAATATCAAATATCAGCAGATATTAAATGAAAACCTGACTGTCTCTGCCAGAAAGCTTAAAATGGGTCGTGATTGGATCTTCCAGCAGGACAATGATCCAAAACATACATCAAAATCAACACAAAAATTTTTGTTTACTGACCACAAAATCCATGGCAAGGTCCTGCCATGGCCATCCCAGTCCCGTGACTTGAAACCCATAGAAAACCTGTGGGGTGAACTGAAGAGGAGAGTCCACCAGCGTGGACCTCGAAATTTGAAGGATCTGGAGAGATTCTGTATGGAGGAATGGTCTCAGATCCCTTGCCATGTATTCTCCAACCTCATCAGGCATTATAGGAGAAGACTCAGAGCTGTTATCTTGGCAAAGGGAGGTAGCAAAAAGTATTAACTAAAAGGGTGCCAATAATTGTTGCACACCTATATTTAACAAAGTTTTTTTTTTTTTTTTTTTGGATAAACCTGTGTTGTGTTTGCAATTGTTTGAGATCCATGAGAGCAGAGTATTTTTTGTGAATACTTTGAACAAAAATCAAAAAGTCCAACAATAAAGACAATTTTTCACAGCCTCCTTTTCTCATATTTACCAAGGGTGCCAATATTAGTGGAGGGCACTTTACATCAAGTGTCATCTTCGCCTGTCTTTAGATACACTAGACCACAGCACTGTTGAATTCTCTATTCTGATTGGTCAGAAGGTGTTGATTAATTTTGTATAACAGCAGCATTGACAATAATGCTGGCTGTAATTTAAATCACAGGTTCTGCTATGTTAGTGTTTCTATAGTAACAGCTAAATTACACTTGCACGATGGACACTAAACGTAATCTATACATTAAATATGTATAAATAACAAAGGAAGTGTCAGGAAATTTGCCACCACAAGGAGGCTGATGAGGGAGTGAAGGACAGTTTATACCTGCTGTAAAGTAAATGACAACAGGAACTTGTTTTCACTGACGTTCCAGAACACTGAATGGAACTATAAATGGATAAAAATTATGAACAAGTATGTCTTTCGTTTATTAATAAAAAATCATTATTTGCTGGTAAAAATTGCTGTTGTATAAGAGGAATAAAACACTTGAGGACTTGTTGTTACATGAAAACAATTAACTTTTAAGGGTTATAGCAGTAACTCTGCTTCGCATCCGGCTGCATCACACCACCTCGTCACTGATTATTTCCTGTGCTTTATTCCTTACTTACTCATTGTTTTTGCTTTTTGTTTCAGCAATACATTAACAATAATATCAACATCAACAATCTTTGGCTTATTCTTATTTTTCTCTGTCAGTTAAAGTGAAATTAACCAATCATGGTCATCTGTGAGCTCATGTATGCAGAAGAGGAAAAATGTTTCTTTTTTTCCTCTGAGTGTAATATGCTGCATTTAGACACAGCATGTGCAGCAGTTTGAAATGATGTGGTTGGCTGGCTTCACATGTTAGCTGTCATATGATGGCGAGAGCTGGCTGGTGGGTGGGAACTGGCCAAAATGGGGGTAAAATCCACTTTTATCAATTACTTTCAGTAAGCAATTCACCACAAATGAGACGCCAGTCCATCACAGGGTAGCATTTTTAATGCATTGAACGGTATATACATGTATTACTAATAATATGACTAGAAAAAAAAAATGTGCACTGCAAAAAATTACATCTTCGCAAGTGAAAATATCTTGAATATAGTCCAATTTATCTGCTATTTCCTATTATATGATTACAAGTAACCAAACATGAAATTATTAAACCTATTTCCAGACATTTTTCTCATTTCAAGCTTTACATTGTTGTAGCGTATGATCTATACTCAAACTGATTTCTAAATTAACCCAAACTAAACATAGAGTAACCCCGAGAGGCCTCCTGCGGCCAGATGCACCTTTGGAATGCAAAAAGTCTCTCTGGGACCCACACAGGACTTACCCCTGCAATAAAAGAAACCTTTGATGACTGAACTTCTGGGAAACTTCATGATTAGTTCGTCAGCAGGGATCCAACACACACACACACACGCACACACACTTACTTTACGACACACACACACACACACACACACACACACACACACACACACACCCACGCTTACCTTACACACACAATGGAGAAACCCCTCTCTCTTCAATGTAACGTGTAATTATATGTAATTATTCCATGTCTAAATAGTGTGATGTTATTTTGTTTACATATATTGTGTGTTTAACTAACCTTAATGACTTTAAATAGTTTTAATCTAGCATATCATTTTAAATGTCTGTAACCAGGTTTTATTTGTAATATTCTTCACAAATCCATCGAATTTGGTATGTAGTTAATCGTCTCGAGATACCCGGATTGATTATGCATATCACATTGCAATGGGATACATCGTTTCATGTTTTCACTTAATTTCATTTATAACACGGTATAAGCCAGCTCCTCCCTGGACATTTAAATTAGGGTCCGAGACCAGACAAAGAGAGTCATCCGGACATGCAAACCCAACTTCCTGATTGGCCCATAGCCCAAAGAGGCGTGTGCGCTGGTGTTGTTTTAAAACAACACCACGCTCACTTCTCTCTTCGGATTTGAGAGTTAGACTTCAGAGTTTGACTTCACTTCTCAACTTCACTTCTTCCGGTTTCTCTCCCCCGGGGCCACGTGCCCTGGGAAGAGGAAGCCAGGATCTCTCTCCCTCCGGACACAAGATGCAACTACCTCCGGGCTCACGCCTTTCAAACAACAACGAACCAGCGAACTCTACCCGACCTCACACAAACTCTCAACCTTGAGGCCATGCAAGTATAGTTAATGACCTATATCTGCGTTTAAGATTGGACCCCTGTGTTACAGGAGAATTAAGTTCGTGCTGGTTCTGAAAAAGGCTAAATAGTTGTGTTTTTGTCTGCTCCCCTTTCTTTCATTACTTTCTCTCTATCCCTTTTCTCTCCCTGTATATAGATGTGTATATATGTATGTTTTGCTTAGAGTTAGTCGTGTGTATCCATAGTCACATATAGCTATTAAAATCTATTATCACACGCTTGATTTTCTCTGTTCTGTTGACGGGATGAGTCCCTTAAACGCTCCGATCTCGATTACCCGCTCTAATTTTTAATAATAAACTCCGTGAGTTAATTCTTCCTGGCCAGAAGGATAAACTCACTCTTTAGAGTTCATAGAGCTGATCTAGGCCACATACATAGTAATAATTAATTATAATCCGTTGTAGTTAATTATCTATATGTATATGTGCACCTATATGAATTCCCTTTCATGGCTGATGTATATTTATAACTGGTCACAACACGCGTTGATTAGATATATAGATATATTTCACGCCACTCGAGCTAATTCCTCACATAAATTGGAGAATACATTTAAACGTGTTAAACATCTTTTTTTTATTTGTTACATGAATTGTAACTGGTGGAGAATATTATTTTAAACGTTGCAGATTCATCCGAGTTACTACACATTACTGTAGATAACGCGGGCACGCTTTAAAACTCGTCTCCTTTAAAAAGGTGCGGTGAATCCAAGCGTGCGCTTCTGTTTCGTTTCATGTTTAAAGTTGATCCATTTCATTATTCTGGCTTAAAAGAATAATGCATAATAATAATACCCCTTTTTTGTAGAGATTTTCGCTACATTGTCTTGTTCTATTGGCAGATAATTTGCTTCTTTCTATAAATAAATGCTTAAAAATGAGCAAAAATTTTTCTGCCAATGCAACAAGAAATGAGTTTATCTGCCAAGCTTGAAATGGGTAAAAATGTGTCGATACAGGTTTCAGCAATCTAATATTCGGTTTGTTGTAATGTTGTAGTAGTAAATATTAGACCAATTTGGCTATATTCAAGATACAGTGGGTATAGAAAAGAATCATCCCCCTTTAAAATAATCACATTTTGTTGCTTTTTAGCCTGAAATGAAGACGGACACAGTTTTTGTTTTATCCAGCTGTATTTACTCAGTGCAACTTATAAGATCCAAGTGAAAGATATAACACCAACAGGTCAGGAAAACATTTAAAAAAATAAAAAAAAAACAGAATCACTGAGTTGGAAAAAGGATCACCCGCTTTCTTTAATTTGCCTTAATTTTTTAATTACAGCCTTTAGTCTGTTGGGATCTATCTCTACTAACTTTGCACATCTAGACTTTTCAATATTTGCCCACTCTTCTTTGCAGAACTGCTCAAGTTCAGTTAAATGTGATGGTGACCGTTTGTGGACTGCAGTCTTCAAGTCATTCCACAGATTTTCAATGGGGTTTATGTCTGGGCTCTGACTAGACTAGTTTCTCCATAGTTGATGTGATGAACTACACCATGTGGTTACTCTGCTAGGGGCACCTGTATGTAATTAAAGGTAATTGACTACACACATATACTATATGCTTCCCGATTCACAAACTTGGTGGGACTTTTCCCTCGAATTTTCCCCAGTTTCTCATTCATGGACTTTCACTTTGTTTACTTCGCCATGTGCTTGGTTGTTTTGGTTTACGTTATGTCTCCGCCACTGCATGTTGATTGGTTCTTCGTTTTTGGTTCATGTCATGTCTCCGCCCCTGCTTGTTCATTGGTTCACTGTTTTACATTTCATTATGAGTTTCAGGTGTTTTGTGTTTTGCCTCGTTTCGTTTATATTATTTAAACCCGTTTGTGTGTGTATTGAACTGAATTAAAGTCCTTTGTATTTGCACTTACCTCGCGTTTCCTGGACTGTGGATTTATGCCTTGATATTCTGTGGATTTATGCTTTGATATTCTTTGGATTTATTCTTTGATATTCTGTGGATTTATGCCTTGAGATTCTGTGGATTTATGCCTTGATATACTGTGGATTCTTGCCTCACTATTTGTGGATGATTGCCTCACCTTATTTGTGGATTATTGCCTTGCCTTATTTGTGGAGTATTGCCTCACTTTATTTGTGGATTATTGCCTTGCCTTATTTGTGGATTATTGCCTTGCCTTATTTGTGGAGTATTGCCTCGCCTTATTTGTGGAATACAAATTACTATACAAATAATACTGTTTCTAATTTTGTGACTGTTCCTTTACTTTTGAGTTGTTCTTAATAAAGTGACTTTTCCCCCTGCACTTGCATCCAGCCCTCCGTACATTTCGTAACAAAGATGATGGAAATATTTTTGAGAAAACTCTGTTTGCACAAAGAAGGCCAGTCAGATCAGCAAAACTGGTTAAAAAATGGTTAAAAAGATGAAGGATTATTAATGACAACAGATGACCAGCAGACTGGGCAGGATAATTGTGAGTAAAATCAAGAAAAAAACAGGCATGAAATAGCAGCAAGGATTGCTTCAGACATCACTAAGAATTACCAGATACAACTACAGCTCAAAGTATTCAAAGCGGGATAAATAAGCATGGGTAGAGAGGGAGGGTAATGCGGCAGAAACCATTCATCAGCCTCAGGAATAAGAAAGCAAGAGTGAAATATCCAAAAGAACATGCATAGAAAGACAGCAAATTCTACATTTTGAGTAAACAGTGACACCCAAGATGCATGCAGATTGCACAATATATAGCAGCCTTGTGCTGAGTCAATAAAGTGGCCAGTGAGTACATTTTATTTGTAA
Source organism: Cranoglanis bouderius (assembly GCA_023630585.1). Lineage (NCBI taxonomy): Eukaryota > Metazoa > Chordata > Actinopteri > Siluriformes > Cranoglanididae > Cranoglanis > Cranoglanis bouderius. The sequence continues at coordinate 35,972,563 of CM042535.1, read as the reverse complement.
ATTGTAGTTTTGCAGTAACTGATGGATAAAGCCCATGTCTTAAGCATTTCAATCCAGACTTGTGAACTGTTGACCTGGGAACTAACGTGTCTTTCTATTGAAAGGTCAGCTTCCCCTTTCCTACATTTGCGTGTTCCTTTAAACCTGTGCTTTTAATATGGTTGGTTTCTGTGACAGGAACCACACAGACATGTTAAATCACATGGCCTTCATTAGTAGAGAAAAATATAAGAGCAAGCAAAAAAACAAACATTAACTAGTCTTCAGTAACCACTTTATCCTGGTCAGGGTTGCAGTGGCTCTAGAGCTAATCCCGGCAACACTGGGAGCAAATCAGGAAAATTCACTTTAGATGGGATAACAATCCATGTTATTATTATATAATGTTAATATATATATATATATATATATATATATATATATATATATATATATATATATATATATATATATATATATATATATATATATATATATATATATATATATATATATATATATATATATATATATATATATTGTTCTGCTTGAAATTGTATTTACAAAACAAATGGATCAGGGCCACTTCCAGTTAACTATGTAACTATGTAACAGTTAACTTATTTCATGATAACTAAGTTGGGCACATTGACAGAGGTCAAAACATTCTCTATTTCCCTTGCCAGAAAGAGTGTGTATACATGTGTGTTAGTGCATCTTTCAAATGGGAAAACTGGGGAAACAAACTAAGACACAGTTAAAGCTGGTGCATATATTCAGCTGATTCATTTGTTAACTCGGGAACAGTAAACAGGATACAAAACAACTTGTCTTGTTTCTAATTTTAAGTTATTGATTAAGACTTTAAAGATTTAATTTGCTCACCTATAAAAGCCAACTTGTTTTAACTGGTCTGTAACTGGTCTGTTTCTATAGTCAGGTTCTTGTAACTGGTCTCTCTCTATAGACATGGTGTTGTAACTGGTCTGTAACTGGTCCCTCTCTATATAGTCAGGGTGTTGTAACTGGTCTGTAACTGGCCTCTCTCTATAGTCAGGGTGTTGTAACTGGCCCCTCTCTATAGTTATGGTGTTGTAACTGGTCTGTAACTGACCTCTCTCTATAGTTATGGTGTTGTAACTGGTCTGTAACTGGCCTCTCTCTATAGTCAGGGTGTTGAAACTGGTCTCTCTCTATAGTTATGGTGTTGTTACTGGTCTGTAACTGTCCTCTCTCTATAGTTATGGTGTTGTAACTGGTTTGTAACTGGACCCTCTCTATAGTCAGGGTGTTGTAACTGGTCCCTCTCTATAGACATGGTGTTGTAACTGGTCTGTAACTGTTCTCTCTCTATAGTTATGGTGTTGTAACTGGTCTGTAATTGGCCTCTCTCTATAGTCAGGGTGTTGTAACTGGTCCATTTCTATAGTTATGGTGTTGTAACTGGTCTGTAACTGTCCTCTCTCTATAGTCAGGGTGTTGTAACTGGTCTGTAACTGTCCTCTCTCTATAGTCAGGGTGTTGTAACTGGTCTGTAACTGTCCTCTCTCTATAGTCAGGGTGTTGTAACTGGTCTGTAACTGGACACCTCATGAAGCAATCACAAAAATACAAGGTCTCATAGATAAGTGTGTGTAAAATGGCTGTGTGTGTTGAGCTTGTGTGTTGGTGTCTGTACTTAATACGTAAGTATTATTTTTGCATATATACTGTTTTTAGTTTTAGCTACACCCCCTCTCAGCCAAGCCAAGTGAACTCCTGTAACTACAACTCATCTGTTCATTACTTTACTAGTGTTAGGGTTTCCCCCCACGCTGTTCGCTGAAGCGGGCGAGCAGCACACTTCCGCATTCACAGACTCTCGTTTTGTTTACTTCGCCACGTGTTTCTTTGTTTTAGTTTATGTCCTGTCTCTGCCCCTGTATGTTCATTGGTTCTTTGCGTTATCTGTGATTATGTGTTTCAGGTGTTTTGTGTTAAGTCTCATTTTCATTCATGTGTTTAAGCCTTTCGTTTCTTCGCCTCGGGGCAAAGTATTTGTGCACTCACCTTGTCTCCACAACTACTGAGCGGATTTATATGGACTGTCTATTCTGTTTTTTTGACTCTTGCTAACACTTCTCGGACTTTGGATTATAGCCTTGCCCCAGTTATCACGATTTCAGGGTTTTGGACATTCGCTAACGTCTTCTGGTTTTTGGAATTAATGCCTAACCCATGTTTTTAGTGTTGCCAGTGCTGTGAGCTTTGCCCATGTTTTCTACTTTAGCCATTGCTACGAGCTGAGCCCATGTTATCTAATTTTGCCATAGCCATGAATTTAGCCTATGTTATCTTAGCCCATGTTATCTAGTTTTTCCATTGCTATGAGCGTTGTCTGTTATCTAGTTTTTGACCTTGCTTGAAACCTTTCCTTGTTCCTGAGTTCTTTGGCTTCATGTGTTAGAGTTGTCCCATAACTTTTGAACTGTTCCTAATAAACTGACTTTTCCCCTGCACTTGCATCTGGCTCCCGTTCCCGTGATCTAACAACTAGTGTATTTTATAAATGCTCCTCTTTTTGCAAATCACATTGCTATACAGGATTATATAATAGGAAATAAGCGCATGAGGAAGAAATCAGCTCCACACTCCACTATAGTAGGGGCCCAGCTAAATGTTTTTGCCAAACTGAAGATGCCTCTAAGACAGCAGTGTAGGGGAAATGGGACTGTTTATACCCTTCTGCTCTCTGGACCCCTCATGTGGAAGCCTGAGGTTTACACCCCTATAGTTGTGTCTCTACATGTAGCTAGATACTCCTCAACACTGATCATAAATAATGATTTTTTGGTTATCATGGTTTTTTCCTCATGCTGGCACAGACTTTTTATCCAAGTCACTTTTATCCTCTGCTGATTCATTAAAGGTCTGAACAGCTGTATTGTCTTGTTTATTGAATAATATGCTACAAATATAAATTGACCTGAAATAAATGAATTGATAGCTTAGTTTGACCACATTTGAAATGCGTCTGTCGACTTGTGGTAATGAGGCATTTAGATTCACAAGGTGCTTTTACATCTTCTATGGAAAATTGTTACCGTATCGCAGATAAACACAAACCAGGCACAACCCCATCAACATTTTTTTAAAGACCTGAGCATTAGCTTTGTCTTCCCATGTTTAGCAAGACTAGCTTAGCTAGCATATAGTAATGTAGCATAAATATATAAATATAAGTACAAAAAATAAAATCAAGTAACATTGGGACAGTCTAGTGATAGTAACCATCATACTGACATTAATTTACTGCACTTATAAAACATTTCTGTCACATGAAATGAATAGCAGCAGCAGCAATTAGCATTTGTGTTGTGTTTTTTTTTTTTGTTTTTTTTTGTTTTTTTTTTTGCTTGTTTTGATATACAGGTGCATCTCAATAAATTAGAATGAAGAAGTTCCTTTATTTCAGTAATTCAACTCAAATTGTGAAACTCGTGTATTAAATAAATTCAATGCACACAGACTGAAGTAGTTTAAGTCTTTGGTTCTTTTAATTCTGATGATTTTGGCTCACATTTAACAAAAACCCACCAATTCACTATCTCAACAAATTAGAATATTTCATAAAACCAATAAAAAAAAAAAAAACATTTTTAGTGAATTGTTGGCCTTCTGGAAAGTATGTTCATTTACTGTACATGTACTCAATACTTGGTAGGGGCTCCTTTCGCTTTAATTACTGCTTCAATTCGGTGTGGCATGGAGGTGATCAGTTTGTGGCACTGCTGAGGTGGTATGGAAGCCCAGGTTTCTTTGACAGTGGCCTTCAGCTCATCTGCATTTTTTGGTCTCTTGTTTCTCATTTTCCTCTTGACAATACCCCATAGATTCTCTATGGGGTTCAGGTGTGGTGAGTTTGCTGGCCAGTCAAGCACACCAAGACCATGGTCATTTAACCAACTTTTGGTGCTTTTGGCAGAGTGGGCAGGTGCCAAATCCTGCTGCAAAATGAAATCAGCATCTTCAAAAAGCTGGTCAGCAGAAGGAAGCATGAAGTGCTCCAAAATTTCTTGGTAAACGGGTGCAGTGACTTTGGTTTTCAAAAAACACAATGGACCAACACCAGCAGATGACATTGCACCCCAAATCATCACAGACTGTGGAAACTTAACACTGGACTTCAAGCAACTTGGGCTATGAGCTTCTCCACCTTTCCTCCAGACTCTAGGACCTTGGTTTCCAAATGAAATACAAAACTTACTCTTATCTGAAAAGAGGACTTTGGACCACTGGGCAACAGTCCAGTTCTTCTTCTCCTTAGCCCAGGTAAGACGCCTCTGATGTTGTCTGTGGTTCAGGAGTGGCTTAACAAGAGGAATACGACAACTGTAGCCAAATTCCTTGACACGTCTGTGTGTGGTGGCTCTTGATGCCTTGACCCCAGCCTCAGTCCATTCTTGTGAAGTTCACTCAAATTCTTGAATCGATTTTGCTTGACAATCCTCATAAGGCTGCGGTTCTCTCGGTTGGTTGTGCATCTTTTTCTTCCACACTTTTTCCTTCCACTCAACTTTCTGTTAACATGCTTGGATTACAGCACTCTGTGAACAGCCAGCTTCTTTGGCAATGAATGTTTGTGGCTTACCTAGTGAACCAAACTGAGAGACCATTTTGAAGGCTCAGGAAACCTTTGCAGGTGTTTTGAGTTGATTAGCTGATTGGCATGTCACCATATTCTAATTTGTTGAGATAGTGAATTGGTGGGTTTTTGTTAAATGTGAGCCAAAATCATCAGAATTAAAAGAACCAAAGACTTAAACTACTTCAGTCTGTATCCATTGAATTTATTTAATACACGAGTTTCACAATTTGAGTTGAATTACTGAAATAAATGAACTTTTCCACGACATTCTAATTTATTGAGATGCACCTGTATTCCTCTAGTACAGGGGTCTCAAGCTCGCGGCCCGCGGGCCAACTGCGGCCCGTGGGACGATAGTTTGCGGCCCTCGCCTTAATAATAAAATTTAATGTTGGTGCGGCTCGCGCGTTTGATATGAATGGCACTTTACAGTGTTGTGTGCGGAGCTGAAGGAACCAACCAATCACGGTGGGGTATATGGCTCTCGGAACATTGCGGAAATTACGTTCTCCGTGCGTCGACTAAACACTGAAACTGAAACTGAAACTTCAACGCGACAGTGACACCGTGTGGGATTATATATATTACACAGCCCCAAACATGTCTTTTTCAAAGCCTGCAGTGAAAAGAAAGGTTGGTGATGAGCACAGACAATTTCAGGAAAAGTGGGAAATGCAATATTTCTTTGTTGAGCACAGGGGCACCCCGACGTGTCTTATTTGCACAGAGAAAGTTGCGGTGCACAAGGAATACAATTTGAAACGTCATTACACAACTAGACATGCTGAGGAGTATGCAAAATACCAGGGAGATGAGAGAGCCAACCGGATTGCCAATCTTAAAACATGTCTACTGAGGCAACAAGATTTCTTTAAGAAAGCAACCAAAGAGAATAATGCAGCAGTCGAGCTAGCTACGTGGTCAGTGAGATGATAGCTAAAGCAGGAAAGCCATTCACAGAAGGTGAATTTGTCAAAAAGTGCATATTAAAGGCTGCAAGTATTGTCTGTCCAGAAAAGAAAGATCAGTTTAGCAACATCAGCCTTTCTGCCAACACCGTGGCAGAGCGCATTTCTGACCTGTCAAGTGACATTTATGATCAACTGTGTGAGAAAGCAAAATGCTTCAGTGGATACTCAGTCGCTCTTGATGAGACTACAGACATCACCGACACTGCCCAGCTCGCAATATATGTCCGTGGTGTTGATGACAATTTTGAAGTTATGGAGGAGTTGCTCACAGTAATTCCAATGCATGGCCAGACCACTGCTCAGGAGATATTTCACCGGCTGTGTAATGCCATTGAGAATGTCGGTTTGCCATGGAAGAGGTTTTTCTTTTTTCTGTTTTCTTTTTTCTATAGAAAACATTCTTGTTTTCTATAACAGCAGCTCTGACCATAGCTCTGGCTACAAGGCAAATCTCTGGATTAATTTAACAAGCTCGTTTTAATACCTTTGCCTTGCTGATGTAACAACGCAGGGACTTGTATAGCAAACAATCCGTCTGTTTACTGCTTCTATAATGTAAGTGATAACAGAAACTAACCTGTCTCATGGATATTCCACAATATTCATTAACATATATATTCATTCATTCATTCATTTATTCATTTTACACACAACACTTGGGAGCAAGTCAGGAGAATTCACCCCAGATGGAATAAAACTCCACTGCAGTTTAACAATGCATGTTATTCATAATACCTTTCCACAGTGCAGTATGAAAGGTTTAACTTCACAACTTGTAACAACAAAAAAAAAGTTATTACACACCACATATATTAACAAAAAAGAAAAACATGAAGTACCATGTAGAAGTACTAATTCATTTACTAATAATAAGAGGAAGACGAGGGGAATGAGGAAGAGAAAGACAATACTTTAGTCTCATAGTTTCATTAGCAGGTTTTTCTCTGTGACAAATTCAGTATATTAAAGTTACCTGAGTGAACTGTACGCATTTGATGGAGAATACAAAGCAGTTCTATAAGTCTCTCTGGATAAGCTCGTCTGCCGAACGCTGTGAATGTAAACGTAAAGTCGACTTTTAAAATTCCAAATGTCAAAATTGTGTATAATTGAGACCGCCTCTGATTTCAGCAAACTCTGGCCTGTAGGAGTTGGGCACAATCTGCAAGTGTACAAGTCTGAAGCTTGAATAATGATGTGCACAATTCTGGATTTAGATATAATAAATATACATCTGTACAAATATACAACTAATAAATATACATCTGTGTCCATTCCTCCCCTCAGGACTCAACACTGCATGGAGCAGGTGTTACAGAGCGACTGCAGTGTGTGTGCTGCTGCTGTGTGTTCTCCTGCTGACTGCCGTCACAGTGCTGTGGGTCAAATTCAACACCCTGACTACAGAAAACAACCGTCTACAGACCAGTTACAACAACCTGACTGTGGAGAGAGACCAGTTACAGCAGGAGAGATCTGGACTGCACAGTGTGCTTTTGAATCTTGGTAAGTGAATATTGTAGATATACTGAATGTTAAAAACTCACATTTACACTCACATCTGAAGCATTATGAATAAATCACTATGTGGTATGGGTTAATATTTTTGTAAATACTCTGTTCAAGGATGCAGATTTTTCAGCTCGAGCGTTTACTGCATTTCTAATGAAAATAAGGGCTGGACTGAGAGCAGAAACTACTGCACTGCTAGAGGAGCAGACCTGGTGATCATAAACAGCAGAGAGGAACAGGTGAGAGAGAGAGAGAGAGAGAGAGAGAGAGAGAGAGAGAGAGAGAGAGAGAGAGAGAGAGAGAGAGAGCGAGAGAGAGAGACAGAGAGAGAGAGAGACAGAGAGAGAGAGAATAAATGAGTATCTATATTCATATTGTGCTGTTACAATTACAGGAGTTCATCAGTAAATATTTTGGCAGTACTGAAGCTTGGATTGGTCTGACTGACAGAGACACAGAGGGGAAATTTAAATGGGTGGACGGTAAACCACTGACCACTGAGTAAGACATCACTGAACTGAAATTTACTCATGATGCAGTTTTTCTCTCAGTCTGAAGCTTTAGGTGTGAAATAACAGATATTCTGTCTCTCTCTGTATTTTCAGGTTCTGGTGGGTCGGAGAACCCAATGATTTTGGAGGCGGAGAGGACTGTGCTATAACAGGCTATAGATTAGCTAATTCTAACATGTCGACCTGGGCTGATTGTAACTGTGACTTCCCTGTAGTTGGGATTTGTGAGAAGAAAATATTTAACTGAACACATGGAGGTCAACGGCTGAAATTGAAATGTTTCATCTTAAAATGATAATGATAATAAAACTTAGCATGAAAGTGTGTAACAGAAAGAAAGTGGAGTTTCATGTTTCACGGTGGATCAGTGGTTAGCACTCTGGGTTTGGGGTTTCGAATCCTGCCTCCGCCCTGTGTGCACGGAGTTTGCATGTTCTCCCCGTGCTCCGGGGGTTTCCTCCCCCAGTCCAAAAACATGCATTGTAGGCTGATTGGCATTTCCAAATTGTCTGTACTGTGTGATTGTGCTCTGTGATGGGTTGGCAGCCCGATCAGTGTGTCCCACACCTTGTTCCCCAATTTCCCTGGGAAAGGCTCGAGGCTCCCTGCGACCCTGTGCTAAGTGATAAATAATAATAATAATAATAATAATAATAATAATAATAATAATAATAATAATAATACATGACTTTATGAAAGCAATGTGTGTGCATGTGAGTAATAATAATAATATAAAATAATTATAAATCATTTAAAAAAATAATGCATCTAAGAAGTGAAAGTAAATGTTGAAGGAATACCACCACCTTTTGGGGGAAGGCGTTGTTTGAAATTTTTTTCACTAGCTGCCTCATTACGAAATGCTGAAACGGTACCTTAAGCCACTGCTAGGAAGCTGAAACTCTCATTGAAATGTGAGCTGTAATTTGTGCTGAGGTTGAGAGCATGAGTTACTCCAGTATAATAAATGATTTATTCATGAAAATGTTTGACTTTTTTTTTTTTTTTTAATCAGCAGTTTACAACTGAATGTTTAAGGCAGAGTACACAGAAGAAGAGTAAAGTAAAGTAAAGTAAAGTACACGATTTATGTTTGGATCAGGAGACATTTAAGAAACTAATGTGACAAGGCAAAAGTGTAATTGAGTAAGTGTTTAGTGAAATGAGTAAGTTAGCTACTTTACCACAGTTCAACTGAGGCTAAGAGGCTGAGCAACTTTTCCCTTTGTGTAAAGGATAGAATTGTGTACGCTCCAAATTAATGATATAGAAATATTTGAACAGATAACTTGTACACATATACTTACATCATGACTTGGGGACACGCATAATTATTAAGTTGTGCTGAATGTAGACAAATTACATAATATACTGTATATAGATGCATTAGCTAATGACTGATTATATGAAGTGATAACTAGCAAATGTGTCATTACATCCTGACTTTACTTCATGAGGCACACAATAACAACAATGATAACAAATGTGTCATTAACATAGCTAATAATAACACTTTGTGCTCCGAAAAGAGATCACACTGTCATTATTCACAACAAAATGTGTTATTTGAACACTGTATGTAAATTTGTTGGAAAATCAAAAATACAGAAAAAGCCTATAATATGGGCTGAGCTTAATGTAAAATGATATTGTTTATTCATATCGTGTGTTTGTGATAATGTAGGTATCAGTATATCAGTATAATACCAACTAGTCTGGGGGGGGGGGGGGGGGGGAAGTTTGTCAGTTTGAGTTTGGGAGTAATCCTTGTTTCCTTAGATTCCTTTTCAGCTGTATTCTATCTATTTAAATTTTAATCATTTTATGTAAATCGGTTTCTGTCATAAAACCTGTTCAGAATCTCAAAACCTTGTCGCACAGAGTGACGTGTTTCACCATCACCAGCTGAACACGATGCATGAACAGGAAATATTACATCCACGACTGAGACGTGTCGAGACGCAGGGAAGCGGTTACTGTCTATCTTTTTCAGTATAATATGTACTTCTAGTTAGTTATATTTAAGGTGCAGACACAGTCAGGTCCATAAGTATTTGGACACTGACACAAGTGTAAAATATTGTTATGCTGAATTTCTCTGAGGTCTTGGGAAGGGGGGTCACATAATAATAATGATCGTCACCAATTGTAATATGAGCACAGATTATTAAATTATATTAAAAATGTGTAACCTACGTACCGTAGTTGTACTTTAGCGTTGTCAAAGTGTGACGGGCAGACGAGGTCTTCAAGTTTTCAAGTTTCCTTTCGGAAGATCTGAAGCTTTGGAACACTGAAAAAACATTGAAAACAGTCTCTGTTAAAAATGAAAATCACTGCTTATTCATGTCTCACAAATATACAGTGTCATCCCATGGTTTTCTGAAACCTTTTTATTTGTAGAAATTGACATATTTATATTGTTTAAAGTTTATTTGTCAGAGACCATGGACAAAATGGTCTCAGTTTTTTTTTTTTAAAAAGATGATTTACAAAAAGAATTACACAAACATGGTTACAAGCAAAATTCCAACCCCAAGACCCCGCCCACATCCTAACAAAAACTTATCATTACTCAACAATAATCAGCCTCACAATGCAAACAATGTCTAAAATTGACATTTGATGAGGGAAATTTTGTACATAAACTGGAAATCATTTACACCGATACCCCAATCTCCTTACACAAATATTTAACACCCAAATATAATGTGGAACTGGTCTAAACTTCAGAGTCTGTGTGGGCTCTGATGTTCTGTGTGAGCTGTGGTGGAGTGTGGGTAGTACTTAAATAGGTTTATAAAACTTATTTAGCTATTTTCACTGTCGTATCTGCCTTTATTTACAGACAGATATACATCAATTAAAATTTCCATATGCAAAGTCAGTAAGACATTTTCACAGAAAGACACCGCTGTTTGGTCCTATTTATTTACAGACAGATATACAGTACATCAGTGAAACTTTGTGGGCCTTCACCATATTGTTGCAGCAAGGTCAGAAACACATTGTGGCGGCGGAGGAGTGTGGCGAGGAGGAGGGCGTGGCCAGGCTGTGAGGACGCACACCTGGCACTGATCTGTCTAATCAGTGGGAGAGAGAGATAAAGGAGAGGCTGGAAGCGCCAGAGAGAGAGAGAGAGAGAGAGAGAGAGAGACGCATGTGCATTTTGTGTTCAGTTTGTGTGTTTTATGCTTTCTTTCAGTTTCGTTTGGTATTAAGCTTTACGTTTATGTTCAGCCGGTTCCCGCCTCCTCCTTGCCCGACTTTAAATTGTTACACACATGATTCCCTAATATGTCACTGTATAATAAACTAAAAGAACTGTCCACATACTCCAGCCTATGTAGCATAACTCACTGGCCACTCTATTGGGTAAGCCTTCACCTGTCCATTAACATAAATAGCCAAGGGGACATATATTTGCAAAATGTTTTGAAACCTTTAGAATCACCTGGATTTCTGCATTCATTTTTAGTAGCACCTCTTTCAGCAGTAACAACCTCCACCGAATGTTTCCTTTAGATGCTGATAGGACTTGCACATTTTTTTAAAAAACATTCTCTTGTTCGTCTACTTGTGTTTTTTCATTAAGGTGATGAAGCACTACCCTCACTTTCTCCTATAAAAGTTCTTGATGCAATTTTAAATTCATCATTCCCTCAATGATTGCAGTCTGTCCAGATCCCGAGGCATCAAAGCAGCCACTTGTTCTTGCAACAGTACTTGAATGTGTTAGAGCTCTCGCCAATCGCTGCTCCGGGAAGGAGCAGCATAAATCGCTGCCCCGCTACAGAGCAGCATGTCTACGCGCGTTCTAGCGCTATTAAAAAGAACTCTCCGCTGGACAGTCCTTTCACAAAGACTTTGGTTTTGTTTACGTCATTTCTCTTCCCCCGCTTCCTTATTTGTCTGTTGGGTTTATGTCACGTTATGTTTCCTCCCATGTTTTGTCATTGGTTCAACCGTTAGTGTCTGATTATTGTTTCCAGGTGTCGTGTGTTTCTTCTCGTTTGCGTTTAATTTCCTTTGTTACTAAAACCCCTATTTTTGTCCACGTCTTTGTGGAGTATTGATGTCGAATAACCTAAAGGGACTCGTGATAGTTAAACGTAACGATATGTTCCTAATGATAATGATCGGTAGCGAGGAAGCTAAAGCTTCGTAGTTTTTTCCTAGGTTTTTGTTTACCAGGTGTTCCCTGGTCCTTGCGCTAGTTCTGAAGTTTTTGTTTACCCGGCGCTCCCGGGTTCCTGAATGTATGTCTCGCTACTTCCTGGATTTTGCCCTGTAAGCCTTGGGATTCCTGTTTCATGATGTTTGGGATTTTTGCCCTGTAAGCCTTTGAATTAATGTTTCATGACTTTCTGGAATTTTGCCCTGTAAGCCTTTGGATTCCTGTTTCATGATGTTCTAGATTTTTGCCCTTTAAGCCTTTGGATTACTGTGTCATGATTTCCTGGATTTTTGCCCTGAAAGCCTTTTGGATTATTGTTTCACGATTTTCTGGGTTTTTTCTTGTAAGTGTTTTCTTCAGTGGCTAACCCCTTTTTGGAAAAGTGATGTGCTTTCCTCTGTATTTATTATGTTGATGTCCCGTCACTTTTGAATGTGCCTTTCTGTTAGTACCTAATAAACTGACCACTTTCCCCTGCGAGTGCATCCTGTCTAACTTTTAACCCCAGTGTCGTAACAGAATACTCCGCCAAAAAATGGATGCAGCGGGGAAAGTGAGGGCACGCCACGCCATGCCACGCCACGTCATGCCACACCACGCCACATTTCAAATGCCTGCATATGATTCAATTTTTTTCCCCCAATGGACCTTTGTTTATCCACCTGAAGAGTATGACAGCTTTTCCACCTGGCCACAATGCTTCTGTTCGCAGGCACAAATTTATTTCCTGAGTTTGGAGGACCCCAAGCCCGACGAGGAACAGTGGGTGGGGTTCCTCCTGTCTCGTTTGGTCGGCTCTACTCGCCAATGGGCGGAGCTTCACCTTGCCAGTGGATCCACGAAGTTCAAGACAGTTTCGGGCTTTGTGGATCTACTGGTCCAGGTGTTCAGAAGCCCAGACTTCCAACCCGACCTCAGGACCTTTTTGGGGAAGGACTGTCTGGGCGACCGACCTAGCCACTCTTTCCTGGAACATTAAGGGAGTAAGCGGGCTAACGTGGCGGCCCGCACCTCTCATCCCCAAAACCAGGAGTGTTCCACCGAGGGATGCACCCGACCAGCCATCCTGCAGTGCCCCACCTGCAGGAACCAGGGAGTAAGGAGCAGCTACTTCTGCTCCCAAAGCTGTTTCAAGGGCAGCTGGCGGGTGCATAAGCGGCTCCACCGGCGGGTACCCTCAGAGCTCCAGCAGGAGACCCAGCAGGAGGTCTCCTCAAGGGAGCTACACCTGGAGGTTAACATGGCGACCTCCAGCCCCGAGCTCCAGCCGGAGACCCAGCAGGAAGTCTCCTCAAGGGAGCTACAACTGGAGGTTAACATGGCGACCTCCAGCCCCGAGCTCCAGCCGGAGATCCAGCAGGAAGTCTCCTCAAGGGAGCTACAACTGGAGGTTAACATGGCGACCTCCAGCCCCGAGCTGCAGCCAGAGACCCAGCACGAAGTCTCCTCAAGGGAGCTGCAACTGGAGGTTAACATGGAGACCTCCAGCCCCGAGCTCCAGCCGGAGGCCCAGCAGAAGGTCTCCACAGCAGAGCTGCTCAGGGAGGTTAACAAGGCGACCTCCAGCCCCAAGCAGCAGCCAGAGAATAAAGAGGAAACCTCCTCTCCTGGCCTGCTCGTCTCAGAGGTTCACGAGAAAACCTCCAGCCCCGAGCTCCAGCCGGAGGCCCAACAGAAGGTCTCCACAGCGGAGCTGCTCAGGGAGTTTAACAAGGCAACCTCCAGCACCAAGCAGCAGCCAGAGAATCAAGAGGAAACCTCCTCTCCTGGCCTGCTCGTATAGGAGATCCACGAGAAAACCTCCGCCCAAGCCACAGTCTTGCCAGAGGTTCGAGAAGAAACCTCCACTCCTGTCCAATCCAAGTCAGAGGCCCACGGGATGGCCTCTCCTCAAGCCCAGTCCCTATCTGAGGTCCATGGGATGACCTCCATTCCAAGTCCTAACCTATGTTTTAAATCAAAATTAAGTCCATGTCCAGGTTCCTGCCCTAGTCCTAATCCTAGTCCATGCCCAAGTCCATGTCCAGGTTCCTGCCTTAATCCTAGTACATGTCCAGATTCCTGCCCTATTCCCAGTCCTGCTCCCACTCTGGTTCTCAATCCTGTTCCCAGTCCTGCTCCTAATCTGGTTCTCAGTCCGGTTCCCAGTTCTGTTCCCAATCCAGTTCCCAGTCCTGCTCCCACTCCGGTTCCCAGTCCAGCTCCCAGTCCTGTTCCCAGTCCTGTTCTCAGTCCGGTTCCCAGTCCTGCTCCCACTCCGGTTCTCAGTCCGGTTCCCAGTCCTGCTCCCAATCCGGTTCTCAATCCTGTTCCCAGTCCTGCTCCCACTCTGGTTCTCAATCCTGTTCCCAGTCCTGCTCCTAATCTGGTTCTCAGTCCGGTTCCCAGTTCTGTTCCCAATCCAGTTCCCAGTCCTGCTCCCACTCCGGTTCCCAGTCCAGCTCCCAGTCCTGTTCCCAGTCCTGTTCTCAGTCCGGTTCCCAGTCCTGCTCCCACTCCGGTTCTCAGTCCGGTTCCCAGTCCTGCTCCCAATCCGGTTCCCAGTCCTGCTCCCAATCCAGTTCTCAGTCCTGCTCCCAATCCAGTTCTCAGTCCTGCTCCTAATCCTGTTCCCAGTCCTGCTCCCAGTCCCAGTCGAGTTCCTCATTTATTTCCTAGTCCAGTTGCAAGTCCAAGCCCAGTTTCCAATCATTTCCAAGTTCAGTTCCTGATCTCTATGATGGCTACATAGGTTTAATTTCGGGATGGGTGTTAGCCCTCCTTCTCAGTTCAGAGGGTGATTTCACTCCCAGCTCCGCTTATAACCCAGCTCACTCCTCAGTCTCCAGCCCTGTCTCCTCCTCAGTCTCCAGCCCTGTCTCCTCCTCAGTCTCCAGCCCTGTCTCCTCCTCTGTTTCCAACCCAACTCACTCCACTGTCTCCTCCACTGTCTCCTCCACTGTCTCCTCCATTGTCTCCTCCACTGTCTCCTCCACTGTCTCCTCCACTGTCTCCTATTTGATTTCCAGCCCGGTTTCCAACAACATTTTTGAATTTGTTTGTGGTTCTGGGTCTAATCCAAGTCTCCTCCCAGTTCCATACCCAGTTCTCTGCCCTATATTCTGTCCCATTCCCCAGTCTGTTTCCCAGTCTGTCTCTGTGCCTGTCTCTAATCCAGGAGCTGAATCGGAGTCCAGTCCTGGTTCTAGTCCGGGTTCCAGACAGAGCGCCAGGTCACGCGCAGCTTGGAGATCCAGGCCAAGCTCCAGGTCACGCGCAGCTCCGCGACCCAGGCCAAGCTCCAGGTCACGCGCAGCTCCGAGATCCAGGCCAAACTCCAGGTCACGCGCAGCTCGGAGATCCAGGCCAAGCATCAGATCACGCGCAGCTCCACGACCCAGGCCAAGCTCCAGGTCACGCGCAGCTCCGAGATCCAGGCCAAGCTCCAGGTCACGTGCAGCTCCAAGATCCAGGCCAAACACCAGGTCACGCGCAGCTCTGAGATCCAGGCCAAGCATCGGTTCAGGCACCCGTCCAAGTCCTCGTCCAAGTCCTCGTCCAAGTCCTCGTCCAAGTCCTTGTCCAAGTCCACAACACGACATGTTCGGCTCTGGCTGCGGGACATTGAATTGCACCAGCCTCGGGTCCAGGGGGGCAGATGTGCCAATCCTGCCCAAGGGCCCAGGTCCGCCAGAACAGACAAAACTTGCGGCGCGTCGGGAGCCGCGCCTTGGGGGGGGCTCTGTTATCATTCCCTCAATGATTGCAGTCTGTCCACATCCCGAGGCATAAAAGCAGCCACTTGTTCTTGCAACTGTACTTGAATGTGTTAGAGCTCTCGCCAATCGCTGCTCCGGGAAGGAGCAGCATAAATCGCTGCTCCGGGAAGGAACAGCATAAATCGCTGCCCCGCTACGGAGCAGCATGTCTGCGCACATTCTAGCGCTATTAAAAAGAACTCTCCGCTGGACAGTCCTTTCACAAAGACTTTGGTTTTGTTTACGTCATTTCTCTTCCCCCGCTTCCTTATTTGTCCGTTGGGTTTATGTCACGTTATGTTTCCTCCCATGTTTTGTCATTGGTGTCGGATTATTGTTTCCAGGTGTCGTGTGTTTCTTCTCGTTTGCATTTAATTTCCTTTGTTACTAAAACCCCTATTTTTGTCCACGTCTTTGCGGAGTATTGATGTCGAATAACCTAAAGGGACTCGTGATAGTTAAACGTAACGATATGTTCCTAATGATAATGATCGGTAGCGAGGAAGCTAAAGCTTCGTAGTTTTTTCCTACGTTTTTGTTTAGCAGGTGTTCCCTGGTCCTTGCGCTAGTTCTGAAGTTTTTGTTTACCCGGCGCGCCCGGGTTCCTGAATGTATGTCTCGCTACTTCCTGGATTTTGCCCTGTAAGCCTTGGGATTCCTGTTTCATGATGTTTGGGATTTTTGCCCTGTAAGCCTTTGAATTAATGTTTCATGACTTTCTGGAATTTTGCCCTGTAAGCCTTGGGATTCCTGTTTCATGATGTTTGGGATTTTTGCCCTGTAAGCCTTTGAATTAATGTTTCATGACATTCTGGAATTTTGCCCTGTAAGCCTTGGGATTCCTGTTTCATGATGTTCGGGATTTTTGCCCTGTAAGCCTTTGAATTAATGTTTCATGACTTTCTGGAATTTTGCCCTGTAAGCCTTTGGATTCCTGTTTCATGATGTTCTAGATTTTTGCCCTTTAAGCCTTTGGATTACTGTGTCATGATTTCCTGGATTTTTGCCCTGAAAGCCTTTTGGATTATTGTTTCATGATTTTCTGGGTTTTTTCTTGTAAGTGTTTTCTTCAGTGGCTAACCCCTTTTTGGAAAAGTGATGTGCTTTCCTCTGTATTTATTATGTTGATGTCCCGTCACTTTTGAATGTGCCTTTCTGTTAGTACCCAATAAACTGACCACTTTCCCCTGCGAGTGCATCCTGTCTAACTCTTAACCCCAGTGTCGTAACAGAATGTGAGATGGTTAAGGCAGTAAAAAGGGGATGGTAGAGCATGGAGTATTAAGGTGACGTAACATGGCCCTAAAAAGTATTTGGACACTTAAGTCACACTTACAAATATATGAATTTCACTGCATTAAAAACGTCAAACCAAGTGGCATTTATTTTAAAGAAAGATATCACAAGCACGCTTTTCAAGCCAAAAAATCTAAAAAGCTGTTTGCAATGAACAAATCAAACAAAAGCAATTGAAATAGTTCAACACAACGAATGCTTCAAGTGGTTTCCCCAAATTCAACTGAAAATGCAACTTATAATGACTTCTCCAGTCTCAAAATTGCTCAACCCCCTGAATAGAATCCCTCACAACAGCACAAATATGCAAAACAGGTGTTGTTTCAAGCACACTTGATGCAACTAATCAAGTGCTTCATTAGTTGCACCAGGTGTGCTTGAGCTGAAACACATGAAATACCTGAACTGGCTAGGGGTTTTTTGAGAGTCATGTTTGACTGCATGTTAGAAATAAGTCAAAAGAATTGTCCAGAAAGTTAAGAGAAGAGATCATCACCCTTCACAAACAAGGAACAGTATATAAAAAGATAACAAAGGCACTGAATGTTCCTAGAGACACTATTGGAAGCATAGTTTGCAGGTTCAAAGTTAAGGGAACAGTGATTACACTACCTGGACGTGGCAGAAAAAGGAAGCTATCAATGGCTGCAACCAGATTTCTGAGAAGGCGGGTTGTGAAAAACCCTTGAGTGACTGCAAAAGACCTGCAGCAAGACTTGGTGGCAACAGGCACTGAGGTTTCAGTGAGCACAGTAAGGCGTGTAAATAAATAAATACAGAAGGTTTCCATGCCAGAAGGCATACACCACTAAAAAATACAAAAGCACAAGAAAAGCACAAGAAAAGTTGTCTCAAATATGCTCAAAATCATATAAATTAGCCACAGAGGTTTTGGGATTCTGTTCTGTGGAACGGCATGATGGATCAGCGGTATGTCTGGAGGATGAAGAATGAAGGATACACTGAATAGAACACTCTGTCCACAGTCAAGCATGGTGGTGGCTCGGTGATGCTCTGTGTAAAAACTGTAATGAATTTTCCTGCTACACAACTGCTATTTGACCATGTAGTATTAGCACATTTATAGAAGGGATTTATTTGTTTATAATTGCACTATCCGGTGTTACCCAGATGAGGAAGGGTTCCCTTTTGAGTTTGGTTCCTCTCAAGGTTTCTTCCTCATATCGTCTCAGGGACCCTTATGAAAAAGAAGTGTGCTTAATTGCATTAAAATGGTACTTTTGTGTACTTCAAATCTTAAAAGTATACTTTTTAAAAAGTGTACTTGCAGATAATACAATTTAATTTAAATTAACCGCCATTCTGATGCTTTCCAATATTTCCTGTCTTGTAATGACCTGGGTGTTCTGGTTATCTCTACAGGAGGTTTTATAGCCAGCAGTTCTCGATCAATTATGTCTGCTTTCGTTCCTATGTACCACTCTTTGTTGTGATGGGTAGAGTCCAGCCAAAGAGTTGCCAGTTGTCGAGTGACACCCAGACAAACACTATGCTGGTATTCTGGGACAAAACCGTTAATCATTTGAAACTTTTGTAATCGCATCAATTCTGACGGGCCTTTAATACCCTTGACTGGCAGTTCTACGGTAGCTGCCATAGCATGCTCATAATGTGCAGTTTCTGATCTGAGAACAGGTTCTGGTCTTCTATATGGATAAGGACCTCCACCTATGTGATAGCAGAAATCACACCCATATTGTCCATTGAATTGTTTTGTGTTTCTGAGGAGTAGGCAGGCAACTGAGTCAGAGCTACATATTAATGCATACACCTTGGAAATGCACTCTACATTCTGTGAGTTTTTCCAAATTAACCCTTCCCTCTCAAGAGAACACAGCTCATTCACAAAAGGGGTTAGCAGCACAGACATGATAGGTTTCTTTTCACCAAAGCAAATACATGGCATACAGATATTGTTTTTTCTGTCCTTTGGCTGTAGTTCTATGACCTGACATTGAATGGGCCACACCTGGTAATTTGAGCTTCTGAAAATGGGAATTCCGTCACAATTCCACAGTAAGCTTATGTCACATTCACCTAATTGTCCATTTTCTCTCAATTTTCTATATTCAGCTCCACCCTGTATGTCATTTAGATCATTTTTCTCAGCTGTAGTCTACCTTGACAAAGTTAAACTTTGATTTTCAAGAATGTCTTTGAGCTGTGATGACAAGCTCAATACTCTGGAAAAAGTATTTTTATTTATTGTTTTTTATTTTTAATAAATTTGCAAAGATTTCAAACAAACTTCTTTCACGTTGTCATTATGGGGTATTGTTTGTAGAATTTTGAGGAAAATAATTAATTTAATACATTTTGGAATAAGGCTGTAACATAACAAAATGTGTAAAAAGTGAAGCGCTGTGAATACTTTCCGGATGCACTGTATAGATCCACACACGCTTATCCAATGGGGGAAAAAAAGTATTTGATCCCCTGCTGATTTTGTACGTTTGCCCACTGACAAAGAAATGATCAGTCTATAATTTTAATGGTAGGTGTATTTTAACAGTGAGAGACAGAATAACAACAAAAAAATCCAGAAAAACGCATTTCAAAAAAGTTATAAATTGATTTGCATTTTAATGAGAGAAATAAGTATTTGATCCCTTCGACTTGGTGGCAAAACCCTTGTTGGCAATGGTCAATGCAGAGGTCAGACGTTTCTTGTAGTTGGCCACCAGGTTTGCACACATCTCAGGAGGGATTTTGTTCCACTCCTCTTTGCAGATCCTCTCCAAGTCATTAAGGTCTCGAGGCTGACGTTTGGCAACTCGAACCTTCAGCTCCCTCCACAGATTTTCTATGGGATTAAGGTCTGGAGACTGGCTAGGCCACTCCAGGACCTTAATGTGCTTGTTCTTGAGCCACTCCTTTGTTGCCTTGGCTGTGTGTTTTTGGTCATTGTCATGCTGGAATACCCATCCATGACCCATTTTCAATGCCCTGGCTGAGGGAAGGAGGTTCTCACCCAAGATTTGACGGTACATGGCCCCGTCCATCGTCCCTTTGATGCGGTGCAGTTGTCCTGTCCCCTTAGAAGAAAAACACCCCCAAAGCATAATATTCCCACCTCCATGTTTGACGATGGGGATGGTGTTCTTGGGGTCATAGGCAGCATTCCTCCTCCTCCAAACACGGCGAGTTGAGTTGATGCCAAAGAGCTCGATTTTGGTCTCATCTGACCACAACACTTTCACCCAGTTCTCCTCTGAATCATTCAGAAAAATTTCGGATGGGCCTGTACATGTGCTTTCTTGAGCAGGGGGACCTTGCGGGCGCTGCAGGATTTCAGTCCTTCATGGCGTAGTGTGTTACCAATTGTTTTCTTGGTGACTATGGTCCCAGCTGCCTTGAGATCATTAACAAGATACGCCTGTATAGTTCTGGGCTGATTCCTCACCGTTCTCATGATCATTGAAACTCCACGAGGTGAGATCTTGCATGGAGCCCCAGACCGAGGGAGACTGACAGTTATTTTGTGTTTCTTCCATTTGCGAATAATCGCACCAACTGTTGTCACCTTCTCACCTCTACAATCTTGTCTCTGACATCCTTGGGCACCTCTTTGGTGTTGGCCATGGTGGAGAGTTTGGAATCTGATTGATTAATTGCTTCTGTGGACAGGTGTCTTTTATACAGGTAACAAGCTGAGATTAGGAGCATTCCCTTTAAGAGAGTGCTCCTAATCTCAGCTCGTTACCTGTGTAAAAGACACCTGGGAGCCAGAAATCTTGTTGATTGATAGGGGATCAAATACTTATTTCCCTCATTAAAATGCAAATCAATTTATAACTTTTTTGAAATGCGTTTTTCTGGATTTTTTTGTTGTTATTCTGTCTCTCACTGTTAAAATACACCTACCGTTAAAATTACAGACTGATCATTTCTTTCTCAGTGGGCAAATGTACAAAATCAGCAGGGGACCAAATACTTTTTTCCCCCACTGTACATACTGCCAATTATTATCTGGCAACCTACTGGTCAGGAAATAAAGGGACACATGTTTCAATACTGTTGTCATTCTGATCAGTGCCCCACAACTATTAGACTATTATTATTATAAACTATTATTAATTAAAATGAATCGCATCTTTCTATGTAACGTGTGATGAGACGTTATGTTATGTGTTATGAAATACTGATCACTCAGCGAAGTCGCTATTACCATAGTCATGAGAATATTGGGAACTTTCCAACCAAGAATAATGAGACTTATCTTTTTTTTTCTTTTTTTTTTTCTTTTCGGTCATGCATTTCACTTATGCTTATGCTTAGTACGTATTCATAAAGAGTAAGCAGAACCAAAGACTAAAATAGGACATTTCCCCACATTTCTGTCGAACGTGAGCAATGAGCAAAAGCGTGGAACCCCGTGGACACGAATAATTACGGTACTCGAGTTCTCCTCAATCCATTGCTGCGTGAATAAATTATGCAAATTATTGGTGTATTTTTCTAATGTTTTCTGCTTTTAGTTATACTAATGTTTTGTATTTTTTTGTCATGTTCAGTAATTTGTTATGTTATTTAGAGATCATCCTTTTACTTGCATAATTTGGATGAGTTAATTAGTCCTCACCGTTTTTTTGTGATGTGTGTTATTTAATGAAGTACATGTGAGTACATGTTTTGACGCACTTTCTGCTCATTGCATGAAAACCTGAAATCGGGAAAATCTTGAAGTCGGATTGGGCCCATCCGGTAAGTCGGGGCCCCAGGCGACCGCCTGTTTCGCCTGTTGGACGGGCCGGCCCTGATCACATGTTGACCTCGGCCAACAAAAAGCTTTTTGTTCTCCGTCGGTGAAAGAAATATTTTGTCCGAGACCCTGAACTGGTAACCATCCATACAGGATATGTGCGCCCTGTGTACTTCCTGTTTGGCACAGTTCTTTGACTGCAGATCAAGTTAAAAGGCTGAAAAGTGTGCAGATATGGGCTTGTAAAATTATACTTGGTCAAAGGTATTTAGGGCACTCGGATTCTTTCTGTCTCCTTGGACTGTGCACTCTAGCAGAGAGACGAATTCGACTGAGTCTCGACTTTGCCAGAAAGCTATTCAAGTCTAGTTTCAGAGACTGGCTACCCCTGCTCAGGGAGGAGCTTACAGGTCACCAGACAAGGAACTCAAATAATCTGACAATCCCAAAATGTCGAACTGAGAGATATCGGAGATCACCCATTCCCTATATGTGCAGACTTCTAAATGATTGTGGATTTTAGAAATTATCTTTGTAATATGGGGTGTTTGATGTTAGATTAGTAATCTGTATATCTTAATACTGTATGTTTTTCAATTTTGTTTATTTTAAATTGTGGTTTAGGTAGTATTGACGTTTTATCATAACAGCGAAAATAAGTCAGTGTTCTTCACTGACGAACGTCTTGAAGAACCTGTAATAATGCTGAAAAAGTCAATAAACAATAATAAACAATAAATCCATTTGCTAGTTGTTACTACAGGAGCAATAAAGTCAGAAAACCTAAAGCTACAGGACGTAAGATTGTAGAATTTAGAAAAACCCCTCATTGTAGAAAAATGCTATTGTAAACTACAGCTGTACAATAATAAAAGAAATAGAGCTCTTCTACCACCTAAATCCGATGATTACACATTTATCTGCATAAACGCACTTCATTAGTGGCAGATTATGGTCTCTAATAGGTGGATGCTATATTTAAGTCAAGACGTTACAGGTAGAAATGGTCACATCAGTCATTTTTCAGATTTTTTTTTTCATAAATTGCATATATAACATGTCTCCTCTGTAGAAATAAACATGTCAAATCTCAATGTCTCATAACTCAACTTTCAACATACTGTCAGGTCAACGGCGTTGGTGAACTCAGTCTCCCAGAACACACAGCGGCCTTCAAACGTGGCCGCCTCGGACTACACTCCCCATAACAGGCCCGTGCACAGACATTTGGGGGGGGGCAGGGACTCGACTGAATATCTTTTAATTACTTACACATTTATTTATTTATTTTAATATCCATACACTCGTGCAGGTGTTTAATACTCAACAGAGTTCTAGAAAATTACCAATTCACAAAGCGACAATGGTCTTTATTATTCACTAGTTCTACATAAGGGCAATTTTTGTCTAGCCTTGTTAAATGTATGTGAATGAATGAATGAATTTATTGATTAAATTCCATGTCAAATTCATTTTATTTTGAAATGTAATTATACATGAAATCTAATCAATAAATTCATTGACAATAATAAGACGCTATAGGGCTGTTACCAATCACATGAAATCAGAATCAACAAAACACAGACTGTTCATTGAGATCATTGAGAAAACATCAATGAGAAAATGGAACAAAATCAGCAAATACAAATCAAACAGTGAGACACTGGCAGTCAGTCTGCTTTCTATATGTTTATTAGCAATAGAAGGATACAGATATACTCCAGAACAGACAAGTACAAAGATAATTATAAGATAATCCTTTATGGATCATGAAGTTCTCACTGCATAGCACGGAGGATTCACTTGTGGAAACACCTTCCCTTCTTACATCTCCTTCCCACTGCCTCCTCAACTGTTTCTCTTTGGGAAACCTTCAACGTGTGAGAAAGGTTAGCCAGCCAACTAACTACAGCAAGATTCACAATATGTCAGACGCTCGGCCGAAACGAGGAGAAAAACATTTGGAGAAAAACGGCAATATAGATGAAAATCTCAATTATGGGCAATTTAGTTTATAATACAAACTATAATATAAGCTGAGACTTTATAAGAAATCATGTAAACTTTGTGTAAGTTATTAATATTCTGGCTCTGGTGGCTAATTAGCTGTCAACATAATGTTATAATGACCAAATACAACCAGAAACAACTGTTCAGTCTTACCTGTGAAAGGTAATTCCCCGAGATCTGGTTTGGATTGTGTGATGGTTTGTTCAGCCCCAAGCTGCACACGAGTCTGGCATCTTTTCTCCAGTCCAGTTATGAGATTTATGGCAAGTTGCCCGTTCCAATATGGCGGCGATGTTGACGTACGAACCAGCTGCCAATGCGGCGTCTGTGTATTTATATGTCTGTGGTGCTGTGGATCAAATTCAACAACCTGAATACAGAAAGCAACCAGTTACAGACCAGTTACAACACACTGACTATAGAGAGAGACCAGTTACAGACCATTTACCATGTAAATGTCCACTATGATCAACAGACAATTATCAATTTTACAATTACAAGTTGCTTAGTTTTAACGTAGCCTTCAAATTTAATTTAACACTTACACCTGCCCTCTACCAGCTGCAACATCTGCCTTTTAAAAATACTTGATTTATTTCTGTTCAAAGTGCAGTGTTTTCACAAGAAGTTCACATTATCACCAGAAACATGGAACAGATGACGTGAGATATTTAACTTCCAAATCTCTGCATTTCAGCTGAAGTCATTACTGTCGTGATTTACTGCTTCGTTTATTGAGCCATTAATACAACAGAAAAGCTGAATCCCAAATCAATCCCTACCTACATTTCTCACATTACACCATCTTCCTGCTACAATGGAGCCATATGGGATTCAGTCACGAAAGACAGGGTGCCGTGGTGGGATTTTCTGCTTGAATGGCATTTGCACTTCGTTTAGATGAACAGCAGGGGGCAGTATGACTTTGATCTCCACATCCATCCAGACAGGTGTGTGATGTGAAGAGCCCTTACAGTGTTATGGTGCTCCTTACATTGTGCAGAAATCACGTCCATTATTTAGTTAAAAATTAATTCAATAAATATGCCTATGATCATAAATAATAAAATGAGTAAATGCAGCAATAAATATATGTACAAGTTTTAAAAATGTTACAAAATTGAATTAACAAATAACACGAAATTCATTATTATAAAACATTATATTAAAAAATATTTTTGATTTCATAATGCCCTTTTTCATGTAATATGTTTTCTATTTTTCATTAAACAGACCTTGGGAGTGTGTCATGACGAACATACTTTTAAAAGCCTTGAAATAACAGCAGCTACGAATAAATTAATGTCTTTATTGAGATTTGTTTCCATAACAGGTTTGTCCATGAAACTAGTAAATTAAACCAACTTCACATAATCAAATGGATGATGATGATGATGATGATGATGATGATGATGATGATGATGATGATGATGAAGAAGCCATTAGACTCCCAGAAGTAGCTATAATGTTGCTGGTGCTATCAAGGGTGCATGTGGTTCACCTTTAATTAGATTTTAAAATAAAACTAAAGAGACAGATCAGTGGTCCTTAAAGTACTTTTAATTCATTTTTAAAGCTGTACTATATTCCAGTTTCCAGGTTAAATATACTAAAGCTACAAAAGCTGTAGGCTTCCCTTATGTGGTTCCACACCAGTAACAAGGAAAATTACAGTTTGCTGCCTTTATTTCGGGTCACAGTTTAAAAATAAGAGATTAAACCGAGTGGGATCAAGTGTCTAATTTAGTTAATTTCCTGATTAATGTCTCTGACTCCTTTACACATGATTTTATACGGAGCTGCTGCACGCGCACAGCTGATTTCTCCACTGTACATCGTTTGAATTTATTTGTCTGTTTTTTCTGAAGTCTCTGAGGAAATGATAATAAACTCCATCCCTCTCTGAAAACGGAAAAAATGAAGTTAAAGTTTTCGCTGCTCATCGCACTGCAGCCGGTGGTTTCTAATTATTTTCAGCTCGTGGCTCATATCAACAGTCCACGCTGACACCGTGACCCACGTGACTCTCTGACTGAACGCCGCTTGCAGCCCCCTCCGTGACGTCACCGAATGTTAGATTTGGAAGGGCGCTATGGAGCTGTGACGTAAGAGACGTCTCAGCTCATATAAAGGCGGCTGCACACAGCACGAGCGTTAATCACTGCTGATTAGTTACTACGATTTCACTAGAGAACGACGGACTAAAACGAGATGGATAAGTTATATAATGTTCTTCCATCAGAAAACACTGATGAACAGGGAGAAGTTGCATCCAGAGCAACAGAACAGAGATATGCTGCGACTGGATTTACAAAACAGGAACAAGTTGTGAGAAACTTCCAAGTGAAATTGTCCTTTTGTCAGGACAGAGAAACTTATCTGAAAGGGCAAATCTTTGGCAGGTATCTCTACCACCAAGAGGCCTACAGATGTCCGGAGATTATCCGGCAACTGAGTAAGGATATGGAATTAGCCAAGGTAACAATGAATGCGTACGTCACGTACTTTAAGTTTGGATCGATGTCTCTGAACGAGGCTCTCAGATCGTTCCTCGGAGTGCTTTGGCCAGAGGATGAACCTGAGATTCAGAGTGTGCTTATAACTCTCTTTTCTCATTGGTACCTTGTGTGCACTGGAGAGCCGTCCGACTTACAGCCTGCAGTGTACTACATGAGCTGGGCCATGATCATACTGAACGCTGAACTGAATGGCAGTCACAAAGGGAGGAAAAGGACGTGTGAAGAATTTATAGCGAATGTGAAAAGTGCGGGTTGCGACTTACAGTACAATCGGAAACACCTGATGGACATCTACAAATCGATCAAAAGGAAGCCGCTGAAAATGTTCGGAGTAAAGACTAGATATGAAGCTGTGGACAAAAAGGAAAGATCGAAACCAGATAACTCATCATTTGGGACTGACAACATTCCTACCACCTCTGTCCACAAAACAGGAACTCTCGTCTGCAAAAGAGTTATGGATGAGCATGCGAGAAAAACCAGAAAGGGCCAGAGAGCATGGAAACCGTTTTCTGCAGTTCTAAAAGGCATGGTTCTGTATTTACAGAAAGGCTCATCTGACTTGTGTGAGGCAGACGACAAGAATGCCATCAGTCTGCATCATGCCGTGGCACAGCCTGTAGATTACAAAAAGAGGCCTCATGTGCTGTGCCTCAGGACTGCAGACTCCAGACTCTTCTACTTCCAGGCCGAGAGTGAAGTAGAGCAGGCATCATGGGTTGCGATCGTTAACCGCATCGCCGCCCGTTACTCTGCTCCTCCACTCACTTCAGCTTCAGACGACATGGAGGCACATCACCCTCAGGTCCTACCTTCATTCCCCAGCACTCTGACTCTAGAGCAGCAGCTCGAGTCCCACAAGGACCAGTTAAAGAGGGTTTCGGTGCAGGAAGTGCAGGAGGTGAAGCGCTACACGACATATGTGAGAGCGTTACAGGAGCTTCTTGCAGAAGAAGATGCCGGAGAAACCTGCAGCAACTCAAATTTGCATCAGTGACTTCCACAAAGAGGATAACAACAATGTGCAGAAACATATTAAATATTACTAGTTACAAAAATCAATAAAGATCATTCAAATGATACAGTGATGGCTCTGATACTGTTCTATGTGTTTCTAATACGATATATTTACTGTAGTAATAATTTACACAGGGACTTGTATGATGTGTGATCTACATTAATCTAGGGCTAATAATAAACAGATAAATGGGTTAAAAAGTGATATTTTACACAGGAAAATGTATACTTGTTGATATGGTGAAGTTATTTGTTATTAGATTTCTGTTTATTTAACATTTATTGAAGGAGTCTCCAGTGTCAACACTTTATAACAGCCAGTGAATTTTAAGCCATGGGAAAGTCTTCAGGACAGAGGAATTTGTGCTCAGTAATGCAATATTATCATGCCAACAAGTTTATCTTGTTATGTTTCACACACGTTTCACATGTGGACCTTTCATGGATTTATAAGTTGCTTTTATAATTAAATAAAAAATGGT
Source organism: Cranoglanis bouderius (assembly GCA_023630585.1). Taxonomy (NCBI): domain Eukaryota; kingdom Metazoa; phylum Chordata; class Actinopteri; order Siluriformes; family Cranoglanididae; genus Cranoglanis; species Cranoglanis bouderius. Next base: position 35,945,001 of record CM042535.1, on the reverse strand, counting down.
CATTTATGTAATAAAAGTGTTGTTATGAAATAAAAAAAAACAATAAACTGAACTTTTGGCAAAACAATGAAAGAATATTGAACATATACAGTACTTAGGGTGTAAATTGTTGTAGGGTGGTATTGTTTCTTGCCATATATATATATATATATATATATATATATATATATATATATATATATATATATATATATGGCAAGAAACAATATATATATATATATAGTGGTGTTATGTACTAATGTCAGCATTTCTGTATAATTATTAAGCCTACGTATTATAGATATAGTCAGCATTTGCTTGTTTTTTTAACAGTCATTGCTTGTACGTGTATGTTTTCAGCCGGTTCATGTGTTTCAGCTGCCCTAGAGTCTTCCTCACCAGGTCTGTAGTCGGCACCGTCATCATATTCACTCCAGCTCTGAACTTGTACCTCAGCACCGCTTCTTCAAAACCCTCGCCAACCACATTACAAACCCATCCTTAAAACACACAGCGCAATAAAAGACAGCTTTCCTTAAACACACTTCACAATATTGTATATCGACCCAATAACCACCACTCTTTCAATACAACCCCCCCCCAAAACATAGGCAAACTACATTACACATCTTTCTGATCAGGAATAGCCACCTCATTTCTTCAGTTTACAGTTTAGCCCTTAAACTCAGAAGGTGTTTATTAATTCTCTATAACAGCAGCTCTCTAGAGTGCAGCTGTAAATCACAGGTTTATATGAACGCGCTTGTTATCATACATTATTTCAGCTCATTCACAGGGATAGCCTAGTAATGAACAGGTTAAAATAAAGCAAGAAAACAATGTTGATTTTATACATTGCCCAGAGCGTCACACCCATCACAACCTTCCCATAGTGCATCCTGCTGCCATTTCTTCCCCAGGTGAGTGGAAACATGATGTAAAAAAAAAGAAAAAAAAAAGGCATGATTCATCAGACCAGGCCACCTTCTTCCTGTTTCCGGTTCACCGGTTGTCCTTCCTTGGACCACTTTTGGTAGGTACTAACCACTGCACACCAGGAACACCCCTCAAGACCTGTGGTTTTGGAGATGCTCTGACCCAGTCATCTAGCCATCACAATCTGGCCCTTGTCGAACTCGCTCAGATCCTTACACTTGCCCATTTTTCCTGCTTCCAACACATCAACTTCAAGAACTGACTGTTCACTTGCTGCCTCACTTGTCAACCTTTGACAAGTGCCTTTGTAACGAGACAATCAATGATATTCACTTCACCAGTCAGTGGTTTTAATGTTATGGATGTTTTTATTTAACAGTTTATCAGTTATAGATAACGCTGTTTTGGTCTTCAGGACTCCAGAACACTTCAAGACATGCTGTTATAAAAAAAAAACAATCAACTCGTCCTCTTAAATATCACCCTGTTGCTGAGTATTTTCCTATATCAGCACTTTTATTCTGCTTTACCAGAATGGATCTAAATGTCAGGAAATGAAAGCTGAAATTCTGATCTAATGTTAATTAATTAATTAATCAGAAGGTAGATCTCCAGGAACAGGGTTGGTGTCCACTGCCTTAAGGCATGCGGGGCAGTCAAAAACTGACCTCCCAGACTGTACTGGATGACTGTGATACTGTATCATAGTGCATTTGGTTTTATTCGAGCAGTAAATTGAGTTGTGTCATTCATAGATAAAATGGAGTATAATATATTGTTGAGTTTCGTTTCTATTTGTTTGCAGAAATAAATTAGCTCTAAAAAACACTTGCTTTCAAAATCATTTTGCCTTAATTGATAAGACTAACCCTGGTTTTTATGTGACACAATGAGTCACTATCATTAATAAAAATGAATAAATTATTAAATAAACAACATTTACTACTGTACTCATATAGTAATGCAATGTAATAGAATGTAATATTGCATTTCTAGTGAGTCTTTTGCCCCACCACTACACCCTTCAGACACCACTTCAGTTCTGAGGTGTGCAATTATTTTTTAGTAAATGCACGTCCAAAGTAGATCCGGGCAGGTCCTATTAATTCGTGGAACAGAATAGACGTTTAAGGCCGATATGGTTGCGTGCACTTTATTAGAGACAATGCACATAACATGTACTTGGGCATGTACACGGTAAGACTGAACTGGTGTCACACACAATATGGTCCGTGCTGCAACAACAACCATCACAACGGGTGTCTCTGACTTAAAAAGATTCCATACAATTCAAGGCTTTTGAGAATGTCTCTATAACTCATTCCCAACTCAAAATAAAACTCACCCAAATTGTTTCTGTCCATAACAGCAGCTATAGATGTCTTTTATCACTACACAGTAAAAGGATGATGGATTTATAAAAAGCACAAATTAAGAAAACATGGCCACGATTTACCTAAAACGAGTGAATGAATTAATAAAACGTGGCCACGATATGTTGTTCTTTATTTTGTTCTGCATGTCATGTGCGGGGCTCCGTACAGAAGGCGTGGTTCTCATTTCATTCCCCGTGACTCTGTCCTCGCTGACCCAAACGAAGGGTCAAATTGAACCCTTGGGGTTTTTTGCAATGACAAAACAAAGAGGTAATCAATCAAAAAAAAAAAAGTAGGACAATTAAAAACGGTCAAACAACCAACTTTTACAATTATTGGAGCACTTGAGATGGACCGACCCAGGACTGTTAGAAAGCCAAAACGAAGCCGGGTTTTTCAGTTAAAGCTTGTCTTCTCACAGATCCACATAAACTGATAATAACAGGGATAATCAGCCCAGTTCCAGACAGGACCAGACATTTCAACAGTTATAACACAGTCCTCATCTCCTACAGCACTGTTACACATTATACAGTATATGCCACCTACAAGTCAGATTGTGCTTTTGAATTCTGGATTCAGATTGATCAGATTCATTTATTTCACTGAATTGAATTTTAATAAAAGTGTTGATTAATTTTCTATAACAGCAGCTCTGACCATAACTCTGGCTGGCAGGCAAATCATAGGATTAGTTTAACATGCTCGTTCTAATACCTTATGTAACAAAGCATGGACTTGTACATAAGCAAACACTCTGGCTGTTAATAGCTGCTATAATGTGAGTGATAACAGAAACTTATGTCACTGACATTCCACAATATTTATTAACACATATACACATATATAGTGTACGTAAGTACATAGCACAAGCCAGCTTAACACACTTGGAGGAAAGCCCTATCTGCCCTCTTCCACGTACATGAGCTCACAGATGTCCACAATTGCCCAGTGACACTGTGATTGACAGGGGAGAAGGTGTATGCCATCTCTCCCACCTCAAGAGCATGGCCAATTCACTCTCTTGACTCCCGGATGATGATCTTCAAGTGGTTGTCCATCCAAAGACTCCTCCCCTTTGTTTTGCTATTGCTTGGCTTCTACCTTGACTACCTGGCTATGCATAATGTGGTGGCTGCAGAAATCCAGGTTTATTTGATCACATTTGGCAGAAGTCTGCATCTATTATTGTCGATGATGTCCAAGCCGTGTTTTTGCGATATATCAAAACGTGTTTTGCTGTCAGTGAAGCAAACCATGGATGGCCCACCTGAGGAGTTTTTGTGTAAGGTGTATAGCACCATCCGACTTCGTGCTATCCTTGTTCTAATACCTTATGTAACAAAGCATGGACTCGTATATAAGCAAACACTCTGGCTGTTAATATCTGCTATAATGTGAGTGATAACAGAAACTTGTGTCACCGACATTCCACAATATTCATTAACACATATACACATATATAGTGTACGTTAGTACATAGTGCAATATATTATATGCCTGCCATTTTCTAATTCATATTTCTAATTACTTTATTGAACAAAGCATTTAGATTTAACAATTCATTCATTCATTCATCTTTACTAACACTGGGAAATAATAATTAAAAAAAATATATATATTATTTGTTAGGTCGCGCAAGAAGCGCGACTTCAATTCCCAGAACTCTTATCCACACACTCCACACTACACTTCCCAGCAAGCTCGGCGGCCTACAAACATGGCCGCCAGGGACTACAACACCCACACACTACCTCGGTCACAATCACCCTCGTTCTAATCCCGCGCACCTGTCTTCTATTTCACTAACACGTTATTTAAGGACTTTTGTGTTACAGGTCTAACGCGAAGTATTGTTTGTTTTTTCCCAAATCTAACCTTACTGAGCTACTGCAACCTGGACTGATTCTCACGGCATTTGACATTAAGCTAAGTACCCTGGATTCCGATTTCCTCTCAAGCCCTCTTCCTATTTTTCACATCTCGGTGATAGGTTTACTAGCACAAGTGTTTGATTTTCTGTTAGCGCTAATAGTTTGCACACCTTTTGTAATTTCCACTATTTTGTTGTAAGGGTTCATTGCTGGATGCTGTTTTTGTTCGTTTTTTCCTTCCGTGCTTAAGTGTGTGTTTTTTGTACTGCTAGCGCTAATACTTTTAGAGTGTGTACAAGCTCTGCTACAATATCCTGCGAAGACTCGAAGCCTTCTAAAAACCTGTTGTTTACCCTGTGTCCTTTTCACATGTATGCTGAATAAAGTGACGAAGTTTTTGACCGCAACTGTGTCCAGCCTGCTTCTGGTATCGTAACAGAATACTTCGCCTCGACATGGACGCAGCGGAGGAAATTCGTCACGCAATCGCAGCCCACGGTCAAATTATCAACGCGCAACAACAACGCTTGGGAGAAATGGATCAGAGTCTTCAACTTCTCTCTCAAGTCACGGCTACAGCAACGCAGCGCGCCGCTCCCACATCCTTTTCTACACCCCGACTGCCTATGCCCCTACCCGATAAGTACAACGGTGACACTGGATTATGTAAGGGTTTCATCTTACAATGCTCCTTATACTTTGACTGTTGTGGGGAAATGGGGGATCATGAGAAAGTGGCGCGATTCATTTCCTTATTAACAGGCAAGGCTTTAAGGTGGGCGGCGGCAGTAAGGGAACGAGGGGGAGAAACGGTTGCTTCCTATGACACCTTTGTCTCCATGTTCCGGCGGGTGTTTGACCACGCCCCCGATCACCAGGAAGTCGGGGAACGGCTCCTAACACTGAGGCAAGGCTCACTTCGAGTGGCGGATTACGCGTTAGAATTCCGGACTATCGCTGCGGGTAGCGGCTGGAATGACGTGGCGTTAAAAGCGGTCTTCCGTCAGGGCCTTAATCCCGCCATAATCACTGAGATGGCCTGCCGCGATGAGCCTCTTAACCTGGATTCGTTAATTGATCTCGCCATTCGCCTCGATCAACTTCTCTCCAGCCGTAGGCATTCATCTCAGCACCCTGAATCAACCCGACTCCCCGCTAGCGACGAACCCATGCAGATCGGCCATGCTAAACTGGACCCCGAAGAGAAGGAAAGGAGACGCCGAGAGAATCTGTGTCTCTACTGTGGCCGCGCTGATCACTCTCTTCATTCCTGCCCTGTCCGCCCCACAAGCATACCTCCGACGAGGGGCGGACAACGCACCCGTTCAACCCCGGTGAGTCAGATTCCTGATGTTACTTCATGTTTTTTTACTCTACCCGTCTACCTTGAACATTCAGGTGTCTGCACTCTTGTTACAGCCATGCTCGACTCCGGAGCAGCGGGCAACTTCATCGACGAGGAAATAGTGTGTCAGCTAGACCTAGACACTCGTCCCCTACCTCAACCACTAAAGATTCAAGCCATCGACGGTACGCCCATCGGCAACATCACCCGCTACACACACACCCTGGGGCTTCGTGTCAGTGCTCTCCACCACGAAGAATTATCCTTCTGGGTTATCAAGTCCACCCGATACCCCATAGTTTTGGGCTTACCGTGGCTGAGAAAACATAACCCTCACATCTCGTGGGCCAACCAGCAAATACTCAACTGGTCACCCTTCTGTCACCAACAGTGCCTTAACACCCTATCACTCACTGTCGCAACTACATCCGTTGAAAGCCCTGAAAACGCACCCACCGTCAGTATACCCCACGAGTATAGCGACCTCAAGGAGGTGTTTAGTAAACTCAGGGCTAGCGGTCTTCCACCCCATCGTTCATATGACTGTTCCATAGACCTCCTGCCGGGTATGACTCCGCCACGTGGACATATATATCCCCTGTCCCAAGCAGAACATAAAGCCATGTCCGAATACATTCAGGAGGCTCTCCAACAGGGATATATTCGTCACTCCACCTCCCCGGCAGCAGCCAGCTTCTTTTTCGTGGCCAAGAAGGGAGGGGGCCTTCGTCCTTGCATTGACTACCGAGGGCTCAACCGCGCCTCGGTGAAATATCCCTACCCCCTTCCACTCGTCCCTTCCGCCTTAGAACAACTTCGTGAAGCCCGATATTTCACCAAGCTGGACCTCCGTAGCGCGTACAACTTGGTGCGTATCCGGGAAGGGGATGAGTGGAAGACCGCCTTCAGCACAACAACAGGTCACTACGAATACCTCGTAATGCCGTATGGGCTAACTAACGCGCCCTCAGTATTCCAATGCCTAATTAATGACGTGCTGAGGGACATGTTAGGAAAGTTCGTGGTGGCCTATATTGACGACATTTTGATTTACTCCCCCAACTACAAAGTCCACGTATCTCAGGTACGTCAGGTTCTCACACGCCTACTGGAAAATGGACTATATGTAAAGGCAGAAAAATGTGAGTTCCACACCAATACCACGACCTTCCTGGGTTACGTCATTAGCCCCGAGGGAGTGGCCATGGACAAAAGTAAGGTCACGGCGGTAACACAATGGCCCACTCCCACTACCATTAAGGAGCTCCAAAGCTTCTTGGGCTTCGCCAACTTCTACAGACGCTTTATCCGGGGTTTTAGTTCGATTGCTCTACCCCTTACGTCTCTGTTGCGGGGCGGTCCTCGCCATCTGGTTTGGAACCACGAGGCAGAGGGGGCATTTTCCAGACTCAAAGCGGCGTTCACCACGGCTCCTATCCTCAAGCACCCAGACCCTTCTCGTCCCTTCGTAGTAGAAGTAGATGCCTCTGAGGCGGGGGTGGGGGCCGTATTATCCCAACGTCTAGGGGAAAAACCAAAACTTCACCCCGTCGCCTTCTTTTCAAAAAAACTATCGCCGGCAGAACAGAATTATGACGTGGGAGATCGTGAACTACTAGCTATAAAATTAGCTTTGGAGGAGTGGCGACACTGGCTAGAGGGGGCAGAACACCCGTTTACCGTTTTCACTGATCACAAGAATTTAGAATATCTGCACACAGCCAAACGACTTAACCCTCGCCAAGCACGTTGGTCTCTGTTCTTCGCACGTTTTCAGTTTACCCTCTCTTATCGCCCCGGGTCCAAGAACCACAAGGCGGACGCCCTTTCCCGACTCCACATTAGGGATTCACCACCTTCCAAACCCGACCACATCCTACCTCCCTCCTGTTTTGTCGGTAATGTGCACTGGGAATTCGACAGTTTACTTCACAAATTCCCACGTAAGTACGTACCGTCTGCTTGTCCTCCCACAAAATTATTTGTCCCTTCCACCTATAGAACCCGATTAATAAGATGGGCTCACACGGTTCCCGGTACCGCTCACCCCGGTTCCCTACGCACCTACCACCTTTTGTCCCACAAGTACTGGTGGCCCAATATGGCCCAAGAAATACAACAGGCGGTCAAATCTTGTGACACCTGCGCCCAAACCAAGGCACCCAGAACCTTCCCTGCCGGCAAACTCATGCCACTACCCACTCCTCAACGACCTTGGTCACATCTCGCAGTAGACTTCATCACGGACCTCCCCAATTCTCTGGGTCACACCACCATTTTTGTTATTTTAGATCGGTTCTCCAAATCCCTCCGTCTAATTTCCTTGCCCAATCTACCCTCAGCCTTCCACACAGCAGAACTGATATTCTCACATGTATTTCGTTATTTTGGGATCCCCGAAGACATAGTTAGCGATCGGGGACCGCAGTTCATATCTCGCGTATGGTCCGGTTTTATGGGTAAATTGGGAGTGAATGTGAGCCTTACGTCGGGATACCACCCCGAATCCAACGGGCAAGCGGAACGGGTTAACCAAGAAGTCGGAAGAATGCTCCGTTCGTTTTGTCACAAAAATCCCTCTGATTGGGCCCGCTTCCTGCCATGGGTGGAATACGCCCAGAACTCACTCCGCCATTCTGCCACTAACCTGACCCCATTCCAATGCGTGCTAGGATATCAGCCCCCTCTGTTTCCGTGGGACGCCACGGCCACGGACGCACCAGCCGTAAACGAATGGTTTGACCGCAGTGAACAGGTCTGGGCAAGCACCCATAGAAGACTAAAACAAGCAGCCTCCAAATCAAAAGCCCAGGCGGATCGCCACCGACAGGTAACACCACGCTACCAACCCGGTGAACGGGTATGGCTCTCCACCCAAAACTTGCACCTCAAACATCCCTGCCAGAAGCTCTGTCCTCGTTATCTCGGCCCCTTCAAAGTCATCAGGCCCATCAATGAGGTAACCTACAGACTAGCCATCCCCAAACATTGGCGCATTTCCCCCTCGTTTCACGTTTCTCTCCTGAAACCCTTCCACACAGGCATCCTCACCTCTCAAAACCCTTCTAATCCACCTCCCCCACAGGAAGTTGACGGACAACCGGCCTATCAGATTCATCAGATTCTAAAATCCCGGCGACGTCAAGGTAAACTTCAGTACCTCATTGACTGGGAGGGGTACGGGCCCAAGGAACAGAGCTGGGTGGCGGCCAAGGACATGCTGGACCCTGAAATGGTGGACGAATTTCACCGCATCCATCCAGAATACCCAAAACCTAGACCCAGAGGTCGACCCAGGCAAGGAGAGGCTCCCGGAGTGAGCCCTTTGGGGGGGGGCTCTGTTAGGTCGCGCAAGAAGCGCGACTTCAATTCCCAGAACTCTTATCCACACACTCCACACTACACTTCCCAGCAAGCTCGGCGGCCTACAAACATGGCCGCCAGGGACTACAACACCCACACACTACCTCGGTCACAATCACCCTCGTTCTAATCCCGCGCACCTGTCTTCTATTTCACTAACACGTTATTTAAGGACTTTTGTGTTACAGGTCTAACGCGAAGTATTGTTTGTTTTTTCCCAAATCTAACCTTACTGAGCTACTGCAACCTGGACTGATTCTCACGGCATTTGACATTAAGCTAAGTACCCTGGATTCCGATTTCCTCTCAAGCCCTCTTCCTATTTTTCACATCTCGGTGATAGGTTTACTAGCACAAGTGTTTGATTTTCTGTTAGCGCTAATAGTTTGCACACCTTTTGTAATTACCACTATTTTGTTGTAAGGGTTCATTGCTGGATGCTGTTTTTGTTCGTTTTTTCCTTCCGTGCTTAAGTGTGTGTTTTTTGTACTGCTAGCGCTAATACTTTTGAGAGTGTGTACAAGCTCTGCTACAATATCCTGCGAAGACTCGAAGCCTTCTAAAAACCTGTTGTTTACCCTGTGTCCTTTTCACATGTATGCTGAATAAAGTGACGAAGTTTTTGACCGCAACTGTGTCCAGCCTGCTTCTGGTATCGTAACATTATTTTGTCACACCAAATATTGACCTTGTTTCATTTACTACTGTTTACTGCTTTTTACAGTATTTAAAAAAAAAAATGTATAAACATTTAATTTCATTATTTTGAAGTCATCTTTGCTCTACAGCATTTCTTTGCATCTGCCTAAGACTTTGCACAGTACTATATATGTGTGTGTATTTATATAAATTCCAGGTTATTTTACATATTTCAGAAATAGTCATTTTTCTAATTTCTGTGTGTTAAGTTTGATTAGATATTGGGAATATGCAAATAAGATAAAAGCCCATGCTTTTCTGTGTCCATTCCCCATTAGGAGGAGACAATACAAGGAGCAGATGTTACTGCAGTGTGTGTGCTGTGTGTTCTCCTGCTGACTGCCATCACAGTGCTGTGGATCAAATACAACACCCTGACTACAGAGAGAGACCAGTTACAGACCAGTTACCACACCCTGACTACAGAGAGAGACCAGTTACAGACCAGTTACCACACCCTGACTACAGAGAGAGAAAATAATATATTATATAATAAAATAATATTTTCTCATGATGATGCAGTTACTGACTCTTCATTTCCCTGAGATCATCTGATTCTTTCTTTCAGGTATTGGGGAAATGGAGAACCCAGCAGTTATCCAGGAGATGAGGACTGTGTTATAACTGGTGATAAGTCTGATCCTGACAGGAACTGGGCTGATTATCCCTGTAATGATCAGTTTATGTGGATCTGTGAGAAGACAATCTTTAACTGAATTGCTGTATGTGAATGAAAAGCAATAAATTGAATTGACATTTTTATCTGTGTAGGTCAGTGTGCTGTACCTAAAAAAACTGTTAATAACTCTGTAATCATCATGATGTCACATGTTTTTTCTTTCGGAGCCTATTTTTCCATTCTGGGTTGTTTAAGAAATGGTACAGATTCTACAGCAGTGATGTTTAAGCATGAGTGTAAATGCGGTTTAAGCTCATCAATCTGCTGTAAATTTTCACTCAGTCACTCTATACTGTGATAACATTTACATTTCAAATTACTTATGCTACATCCGCCCTCGTTTTGGCTTCCTCTCTATCCTTTCTTTTTAATAAATCATGATATATGGTGTTTAATCACAGTGCTACAAGATCACTGGCAAAGAAACACCTGAACAGAAAAAGAATAAAGTGTCAATGTCCCACTATTCGTTCGTCTCTGTTTGGTTCCTTTTAACCGTGAAACAGTGTTGTAAAGTATCATACTAGAACAATATACTGAATGATTTACTGTATGGATTCACTGGGATTCATTAGGAATGCGGGCTTATACAGTGCACTGACAAGGTCATTTGCAATACTGCTAGTTTCAAACAGCCAGCATGTGTATCGAACATGATATCAACAAATATTTCCAACACAGTGTGAAAGCATCAAGTGAAAAAGTGTCATTTTTTTCTTAAATAATTTACATGAAGGGAGATGATTAGCTGTAACAGAGGATGTGCTACAGAAGCCATGATGGTTCATGTTTAAAAAAACTGGAGTCGCTGAGCTAAGGCCAGTTTTGTTGTTTTTCCACATACATTGATCGATTCTGCTCCAGTATATTTTGAGTACTCAGTTTGATTCACTAGGTCTGTATCTGGACTGCCGTCCACCAGTTGATGACCCCTGATCTGTATGGTACAGTCTTCTTATTGATTACACTCCTCCTCTTCCTTTCGTCATATTGACAAGTGGCACAGATCTCCTCTTTCCTTCTTCACGAGGTGATTCATGAAAAAGAAACCAACTGCTCATTTTGCTAAATTGAATATTTGCCTGTTACAGTTCACATATAAAAAGGGAGACATGTCATGTCTACCTTGGGCCAATAGAGGGCACCGTGAATATCCTTGCAGGACTTCTTTTTCTGTTGTCTCCTTGATTTCCTGTCTCAACCATGCTCACCTGTTTGTTATTTTCTGCTTGATCAGAGAAACAAAGGATGGCTCTGTGAGAAAAGTGTCTTTTGGTCATAGTCAAGAAAAGTGCTGTACAGTAATAAAATGCTCACAAGCAAATCAGTTGAATGTACTGATCACTCGGTCCAGCTGTGAGTGTGTGTAAGTCTGTTCTCGCGATCTGTTGCATGTGCACCGAGACACAGAGCAGTTGGTTGCGTTTCAAGGTCACATGGCCATAGCAATATCATTTGAGGAGTTGCGTTATTGCCGTGTGACCTTCTCACAAAGTCGACCTGCTCGCAAAGAACTGCCAGGTGTTCAAACTCAGTCATTTTTCGTCATGTATTTTATATAATTTGTATCAGTTTCATGTCATGCGTACTGTTGTGTGCAGATTACCAATTATAAACTAAAATGATAAACTGCAGTGTGATCAGTTCTCAGAGTTTCCACATTATAATGTTGCACATTATTGCACACACACTGTTACACAATCTGTTACACAATCTGTTACACAACCTGTCCCTGTTCAAAAACGCAACAGTTCCTTGTGTTTCTTTGTTTTTCATTCAGTTTTTTTTTTTTTATTTCTCACGTCATTATTTTAATATTTTACTGTTAAATTATGACCGCTTGGGCTTGAATTGAATTTAATGCATTGAACATTATTACTAAAACAAACAAACAAACAAATAAACAAAAAAACTATTATTCAGAATTTTGACATTGTTAACAAGAACCACATCTGGCATTTGTCTATAAACATTTGGTCATACAGTGGATGTCTGAGTAGAGATGATTAATCTCAAATCTGTGGAAATGTTGTCTTGTGAATTCACCCCAAAGCTGCATGAGAAAGTTTTAGTCTTCTGCAAGACACAGGAACAAACCAACTCATTTATACAACCAAATTCAACCTGATAGAAAAGCAGCAGGTGAAAGGCCTAATAAATCTGTCCAAGGACATGACAGGGGGCAGAACATGATGAATTAACCCTACGAGTTTATAATTAAAGTATGGTGATGTTTTGCTTCATTTGATGAGAATGCAGCACTTTAAGGGTTAAATAACAGCAGGATCTTTACACATTAAGCACAAGAAACCACTTCTGTTTTCTCACTTCCTTTTCTATCTGCAGAATGTTCATTACGTGACAAACGGCACTCGAGTAAAGCGGCGCAGCTGTACAGTCGCATCCTCACACAAACATTCAGTAATTCAGTGGTTTAGTGTTTTATAGTTTAAAGATGTTTCAGTGTGCTTCTAATGTCAACTGCATGGAGGAGCGGAATAGAGGAGACGAAGAGGACGTGACGGTGGTCATCTATAAAATTGCGGATGATTTTAGAGGCTACAACACAGAGCTGGAGAAAGCTGATACAAAGAGTAACCTACCAATTCAACACAGGTACACAAGCAAATTTGTTTTATGTCCAAATGAAAGTAGATTGGTGGGGGAAATTATATATATATATATAATTACTGGTTGGTCTGCAACACTTGGTCAATAAGTTTGGCAACAGAGTCGTGTGTGAGGTGATTGCCATGTTTCCTGTTAAAGTCCATCGAAACCTTGTGACAGCTTCCTGATCCAGCCATGAGAATGATTTCAATACGTTATTCAACGTACCATCCAACCACGGCTCGTGTTAAAATTTCTGGCAGAGGCAGTCAGGTTTTCATTTAATATCTGTTGATATTTGATAGAGTCCATGATGCCATGTATCCTAACAAAATATCCAGGTCCTCTGGCAGAAAAACAGCCCCAAAACATTAAAGAGCCACCACCATATTTAACCGTGGGCATGAGGTACTTTTCCATATGGCTACCTCTCTGTGTGCCAAAACCACCTCTGGTGTTTATTGCCAAAAAGCTCTATTTTGGTTTCATCTGACCATAGAACCCGATCCCATTTGAAGTTCCAGTAGTGTCTGGCAAACTGAAGACGCTTGAGGTTGTTTTTGGATGAGAGTAGAGGCTTTTTTCTTGAAACCCTTCCAAACAACTTGTGATGTAGGTGACTTCGGATTGTAGCTTTGGAGACTTTCTGACCCCAAGATGCAACTAACTTCTGCAATTCTCCAGCTGTGATCCTTGGAGATTATTTGGCCTCTCGAACCATCCTCTTCACAGTGCGTTGAGACAATATAGACACACGTCCAATTCCAAGTTGATTCATAACATTTCCAGTTGACTGGAACTTCTTAATTATTGCCCTGATGGTGGAAAAGGGCATTTTCAATGGTTGTGCTATTTTTGTGAATTCTTTAACAAAAGATCAAAAGGTTAAACAATAAAGACAAATTTCCACAGCCTTCTTTGCTCATATATACTCCAAGAAGTATGTGAACTGATTTGCGTTGTGTCACTCAGTGAGTCGAGCACGTGAACTTTCAGTATTAAAAGAAAAAAATTAGTGAACGTCATCATTTGTATTTTGTTTTTCAATTTTGAAACCAAAAACGAATGAACGCAACGTACACGGACCTACACTGCCTTTAAAGTGTCTTTACAGTTTATCAGCTCCACACTCTGAAATTGCATAAATCTGGATTTTTTTTTTCCGCTTGCTGTGAAACACGTGTGGAAAATTAGCAGAAGAGGAAATGTGCTTTCGTAATGTAGCAACACAGTCAGTTAGGCACTGCATACTTGACTGAAAGATCAACATTACTGCAAAGAGAAGAATGGAGATGGAAGCAGTTTATGAAAATGCAAGAGTTTCTGCAAACAACAGAGCTGATGCCAGTCACAATAAGAACTCACGTGGACGTGAATATGTGAATGTGGGGAATTTGGTTACCCAGAGAGCCAATGTCAAGCAATCTGAGACCTCAGGTAGGCTGTATTGATGTTTTCAATTTAATTGACGTGTGTAAACTATCATTCAAAAAAAAAGAAAGTCAACAAAATCTTCACTGATTGCTTTGATTATTATCTTTGACTGGCTAGAAGTGTGGGATGTGTGAGATCTGGAAGAGACTACAACAGCATTACCTGTTGCAGCTTTAGCTGACTCTCTCGTTCATACTGGGGAGAGTACATCATGTACATGTGTACGTGTGGAGTGTCATGTGAATCGATTTTCAATGGCAATATCTTTTTACTGTTTTCTTTTTTTTTTCCATTTAAACCTGAACTAGGCTTGTGAGTGTATCAGACACTGTTGGGCTTATTTTCTGATTCAAATAGGGTTTTTTTTAGACCCCTAATTACCATTAAATCTAGCTGTAGTATAATGAACACTAGTCAGAGCCGAAGCATAGCTGCTTCCTCATTTGGGGGCGTCAACAGTATTAAGATCACAACCCACTCATACGTGTTTAAAGTTAGAAAGCAAAAAGAAAAATAAACTTGAAGTTCAGAATATCACTAATTGCAAGTGTTACTCTTTTTTACATACAGTACAGTAGCCCATATATTTGTTTTTGCCCATAAGATCTATAGCTTCTTATACCAGGGCAGCCTGATTTATACTAGACTCTATCATGACATGTAATGCCCAATTTTAAACGGACTGATGAGTGTTGTTTCTCTTTACAGCCGCAATCGTTGTGATTGTTGTCATGATCTGCATCTCAATTCAAAAACTCTGACCTTACATTTAAAAGTATTTACTAATCTAAAAAATCCAAAACACTGCTATTGATTCGGTAAGTCAGAGATGGAAACTCAAGTCTGCGACTTGGACTCGAGTCGCACTTAAGTCTTTTTTTTCGGCTTGGTCTCGTGAACAACTGACTCGAGACTTGACTTGGACTTGAAGACAGTCGTCCCCAGGCGGCGGGGCCAGATCTGACATTCATCCAAAGGCTGTGAAGAAAGTGTTGAAACCTGTCATCAAAGGGCTGTCAGCTTTCACTCAAACTGGGCACACGTGAGGTCAAGCCATAGAAATCCTTTTTGTCCCACTTAATTTTGTTTTTTTATGCAGTAGTGTTTCTCTTTGTTGTATTGTTTGATACAAAAGACATAAATATAAATAAATGTAAATGGTCTGAGTGTACATGTTTCTTATTCATTTAGACAGATATCAAAATGGTAGGCCTTTGGGTGTCAGAAATATGTCCCACACAAACTTACTACTTGTCCCACATTTGGTCTGTTTGCATCTGGTCACCCTACTCCGAAGGGCACTTTGAAGGGAGAGTCATGCTGTAAGATTGCTTCAAACTGAATTTCCAATAAAAATGACTTAAAAATTGAGTTCCGATTGACCATTATTTTTGAACGCCAAACCTTTTATTGGTTGGTCTGCAACACTTGGTCAATAAGTTTGGCAACAGTGTCGTGTGTGAGGTGATTGTCATGTTTCCTGTTAAAGTTAATCGCAACCTTGTGACAGCTTCCTGATCCAGCCATGAGAATGATTTCAATACGTTATTCTTTTGTCAAAGGCTTATAATGCCTGATGAGGTTGGAGAAAACATGGCAAGGGATCTGAGACCATTCCTCCATACAGAATCTCTCCAGATCCTTCAAATTTCGAGGTCATGCTGGTGGTCTCTCCTCTTCAGTTCACCCCACAGGTTTTCTATGGGTTTTAAGTCAGGGGACTGGGATGGCCAGGACAGGAGTTTGATTTTGTGGTCAGTAAACCATTTTTGTGTTGGTTTTGATGTATGTTTTGGATCATTGTCCTGCTGAAAGTTCCAACCACGGCCCATGTTAAGCTTTCTGGCAGAGGCAGTCAGGTTTTCATTTAATATCTGTTGATATTTGATAGAGTCCATGATGCCATGCATCCTAACAAAATGTCCAGGTCCTCTGACAGAAAAACAGCCCCAAACCATTAAAGAGCCACCACCATATTTAACCGTGGACATGAGGTACTTTTCCATATGGCTACCTCTCTGTGTGCCAAAGCCACCTCTGGTGTTTATTGCCAAAAAAGCTCTATTTTGGTTTCATCTAACCATAGAACCCGATCCCATTTGAAGTAGTGTCTGGCAAACTGAAGACGCTTGAGTTTGTTTTTGGATGAGAGTAGAGGCTTTTTTCTTGAAACCCTTCCAAACAACTTGTGGTGATGTAGGTGACTTCGGATTGCAGTTTTGGAGACTTTCTGACCCCAAGACGCAACTAACTTCTGCAATTCTCCAGCTGTGATCCTTGGAGATTTTTTGTCCACTTGAACCATCCTCTTCACAGTGCGTTGAGACAATATAGACACACGTCCAATTCCAGGTTGATTCATAACATTTTCAGTTTACTGGAACTTCTTAATTATTGCCCTGATGGTGGAAATGGGCATTTTCAATGCTTGTGCTATTTTCTTATATCCACTTCCCATTTTGTGAAGCTCAACAACCTTTTGCCACACATCACAGTTATATTCCTTGGTCTTACCCATTGTTATAAATGACTAAGGGAATTTGGCCTATATATTACCTCATATTTATACCCCTGTGATACAGGAAGTCATGGTTGAACAATTTCCTGTTCCTAGTCACCCAGGTGTACTAAAGAAACTTAAAATATCAATGGGAATATACTTCAAATATATTTTCTCATATGAATTCATAGGGGTGCCAATAATTGTGCCACAAAGATTTTTTGTTTTGTTTTTTGGATAAACCTGTGTTGTGTTTTCAATTGTTTGATATCCATGCGAGTATTTTTGTAAATTTTTTGAAGAAAAGATCAAAAGGTTAAACAATAAAGACAATTTATTGTCGTCGTCCCCACCCCCCATAGGGCTCAATACTGTATGGAGCAGATGTTACACACTGACTGCAGTGTGTGTGGTACTGCTGTGTGTTCTCCTGCTGGCTGCTGTCACAGTGCTGTGGATCAAATTCAACACCCTGAATATGGAAAACAACCAGCTACAGACCAGTTACAACAACCTGACGATAGAGAGAGACCGGTTAAACCAGAAAACATCTGAACTTCACAGTGCGCTATTAAAACTTGGTAAGTGAATATTGTACATATGTTGAATGTTAAGAACTCTCATTTACACTCACATCTGAAGCATTAAGAATAAATCATTACGTGTTGTGTGTTACATACAAGGATGGAGATTTTTCAGCTCAAGCATTTACTACATTTCTACTGAAAAGACGAACTGGACTCAGAGCAGACGGGACTGCAGAGAGAGAGGAGCAGACCTGGTGATCATAAACAATACAGAGGAACAGGTGAGAGAGAGAGAGATAGAGAATGAGAGACTTTGACTTTTAAGGTCTCTTTTTATTTACTCAATACAAAAACCTATATTTTTATGGGAAACATAAATACAGATATAGATCTCATCATAAAATGTGTATAAATTTTCATGAGAAATTGAAATAAATAAATAAGAGAATAAACACGATATAAATAGAATTTAAATGAAAAATAAAACATAAAATATAGTTCCATAATACCATTCAAAAACAGAAAAACAGCACTTCAGATATCTAGTTTAAAACCCTCATCATCAGGTTCACATATAAGATCATCAACACCCCAAACATAGAAAAAAGAATTCACATCTTTCACAAGTTGATAAAAAACATATTCTTTAGTTAACCTCTTCTTTATAAAACCCTTCACCATTAGTACTGGATCAACTCCTCCCCTTCCTTCTACTTTATTCTTCCTTGTGCACCATATCGCCAGCTTTGCAACACCATATAAAAAGTTAAGTAAAACCACTTTTCGTTTGTTTTTCACACAGTATTTTGGACCAAAAATAAGTAATGCTCGATTAAAACTGCATGTGAACTGTAAACCCCAAGTTTTCACTAAATCTATAATCTGAGGACACTCAATAAAAACATGAAAAACAGTTTCAGGGACTCCACAGAAGGGACAACCCTCCTCATCTGAAGGCTTCAGGTGTGCTAAGTGTCTATTTGTGGCTAATATCCCATGTACAGTTCTCCACTGGAGATCTCCGACCTTCTTTTCGATGGGTCTTTTGTACAGGGATCTCCAGCTACCTTTCAGGGAAGAGCCTGGATCCAGCACCTCTGTCCATCTTGTGTTCCTTACATCCTTGAGGCGTTGATAATTGATAGTATTTACACAAGCTCTGTAGAGAGTTTTTCTGCTTAGGTCACTGAGAGGTTGTAGTTTGGGGATATCCATGGATAGTAATTTTCCAACATCCTCTTGCCAGCCCTCTTCATTCAAAGAGACTTGCAGTTCAGGAAAGTGAGGAGGTTCGTTTGTGTTCTCAATGGGTGTGTCATTCAGAAAGTCTTTTACTGGAGCAGGAAGACCAGCCTCCAAGTCATCAAGAATACGTTGAGCAAGACGCACTGATTTAAAGCCTGCCTTCGCAGCCAATTCTTCAGGCGTCAACCAGCTCAATTTCTTCCTCAGATGACCTATCTTGGAGAAGCCTGCTTTCATCAATGCAGTCCTGATGGTAGTTGAGCGCAGCATCTCAGGGGTGATGGGCGGGTTGAAGAACAAAGGCTCTTCAAACAGCCACCGGGTGGGTCTTTCCCATTCCTTCGAAAAGGAGGGGGTCTGTCTTGCTTGTAGAGCACTCTGATAGAACGCTGTGAGTCCTTCCAAGTCCACGCTCTCTAGACGCAGGGTAAAAAGGTGTTTGTCTAGACCCAATCTCCCAGCTTTGTATAACAGTGCACATGCCACATCCATCCACTGGTGATGTTGATGGTATAGGAGACGCTGTACTGCTTGTAGATGAAAGACCGCCACTCTACTGAAAATGTCAATCAGCCCTTGTCCTCCTTCATGGACTGGGAGGTAAAGGACAGCAGCTCTTAGCCAGTGCTGTCCTGACCAAAAGAAGTTCACAATAGTCCTTTGAATTTCCTCTATCGGAGTTCTTGGTGGATTTAGAACCATGAATCTGTGCCAGAGCATTGAAGCAATGAGGTTGTTTACTACCAGAACTCTTCCCCTATATGATAGCTGGGGTAGTAGCCATGTCCATTTAAGTAGCTTAGCACGCACTGTCTCAATCAGGCCCTCCCAGTTTTTCATTTTGTATTCAGTTTTTCCGAGGTATACTCCAAGGCATTTCATACCCGTCTTTCCCCACTGAATGTTTTCTGGGAGATCCGGTGGGTCGCTCCCTTTGGGGCCGTACCATAGTGCCTCTGTTTTCTGCCAGTTGAGTTTTGCTGAAAAAGCTTGCTCGTAAACTCTCAGAGCATTGCTCAAGGCTTGGATATACTGTTTTTCTTTGATTATCACAGTGATGTCATCGGCATAAGCCGAAAGCTTAATGGCTTCAGCTCTCCTACTCCCTCTGATAGACATCCCTGTTAGATTTATCCTCAGTAAACAAAGCAGAGGTTCTATTGCCAGACTGTATAGTTGACCAGACATTGGACAACCTTGTCTGATCCCTCTCTTGATTTGAATTGGGACGCTAAGCCCTCCTCCAACTCTAACCATGGATGTAGCATCTGTGTATATAATTCCATGATAAAAAGTAGCTACCAAACCCATAACACTCCAGAGCTTTAAATAAATACTGATGGTCCACACGGTCAAAAGCTTTCTCATGGTCAAGTGAAAGCAGTCCCACATCGACACTGTATGCTTCACTGTAGTCTAAAATATCCCGTATTAAAAACAAATTATCATAGATGGACCTTTTTGGTATACAGTACGATTGGTTTTTGTGTATTAACACATCAAGAATGCCTTTGAGTCTGTTTGCTAAAACTTTGGACAGAATCTTGTAGTCGGAACATAAAACAGCAACTGGTCTCTAGTTTTTGAGCAAACTAGTTTTTTGGTCTCTTTTTTTGGGGAGTAAGGAGAGAACAGCACATTGACATCTTTTTGGGAGCATTTTAGCTTTAAAACTTTCTTGTAAAACTTCGTAAAAGTCTTTGCCTATGGTTCTCCAAAAGGTTTTGTAGAATTCGATAGGTAGTCCATCGATTCCTGGTGCTCGGCCCGAGGACAGCTGATGCACTGCTGTTGTGACTTCCTCAAAAGTCAGTTCTGAGTCCAGAAGCTTTTTGTGTTTTGTATCCAGCACAGGCAGGTTTTTAAAAAGTTCATCTGAGCATTGTTTTTCTGTGAGTTCTTTAGCATATAAGGCTGAGTAAAAATCAACAGCTAGTCTTCTCATCTCCACCCGGTCTGAGGTAACACTTCCATCAGACCTTCGTAAAACATGCATAAAATTATTAGCAACACTCTTTTTTTCCAGGTTAAAAAAATAGGATGTAGGGGCATCCATGTCATGCACAGAGGTAAAACGTGCTCTAATAATTGCTCCTTTGGCCTTTTCTTGTAAAACCCTTCTTAATTCGTGTCTCTTCTGAATAATATTTTTTCTTCACATTTACATTGTTTTGTTCAATTAAGGTGTTTTGGATAGCTGTGATATCCAGTTCTAGATTAGACACTGCTTGTTTAACCTTAGCTGAAGTGTGTGACATAAATTGTTGGCAGAAGAGCTTTATCTGAGCCTTTCCCACCTCCCACCACTGGAGAAGATTTTCATACTCTTTCTTTTGGTTTGGCCAGCACCCCCCAAAAAACGTAAAATTCTCATTAAAATCCAAATCTTGGGTTAACTTTGTATTAAAACGCCAATAAAAATACTGTGGTTTTGTTTATGATACAGTTACATGTGCTGTGATGAGATGATGATCAGAGAACCCACAAGGCGTAACACATGCACTTATGACTCTATTACGCTGAGTGTTATTCATATAAAAGCGATCCAGGCGTGCAGCACTAACTCTCCCTGCTGCCACTTTAAGCCAACTGTATTGTCTTACACTTTTATTCTTTTCTCTCCATACATCCACCAGCCCTGTCTGTGTAATTACTTCCTCTAAAGTTTTAGCAGATAAAAGATGAGGTTCTTCACTGTTTCTATCGAGAGTAAAATCAAGTGTGCAATTAAAATCCCCACCAACAACCAGAAAGACATCTTGTGTGAAGGAAGCAAGTTTATCATTGAGAGTTTTAAAAAGTCTGATTTTTTCACTTCCAGTATTCGGAGCATAAATATTAATAAATACAAATTCCATGTCTTTTATTTTTGCCTTGACCATGAGCAAACGCCCATTTTCCACCTCATTAACGATTAAAACCTTTACATTTAATCTAGGAGAGAAAAGTATTGCCACCCCTGCACTGAGATTGGTCCCATGACTGAGAAAATACTCTCCCTCCCACTGTAAACCCCAATCTACTTCATTGCTCACATCACTGTGAGTTTCCTGTAAAAATATTACATTTAAATCCTTCAGAGTGATACATTCTTTTAGTAAAACCCATTTATTATTATCTCTAACCCCATTTATATTTAAGGACCCGAGTCTTAAGATGTCCATGATAAAAGAGGGTAGGATGATAGTAAAAGACAGTTGTAATAGGAAGCAGAACAGAGAGAAAGAGATCCCTATGTGTACTTATTTAGGTGTACCTCTACCTTTAGTCTTGACCGATTTTTTCTTTTTTCTGACTGCTGTTAGGTATTTTTTCAGTCTGAACCTTTTCAGTAGTGGTAACTCATCTAAGCTGCTTTCCTTACGTGCTTTCTTAACCGATAGTATGAACTTGTCTAGGTCTGGAAAAAACTTCACTAGTTCAACACTCTTCCCCTTAGTTTCATCCAGGAAGGCATTAATCTGATCCACTGTGTATAAATCACTATCAGCATCATCATCATCAGTAACTGAATCGTCATCTTCAGTTACTTCTGAAACTGTGTCCATTTCATCACACTGTCCTTCATACATCTTAGCTTCCGGATCAGCCTCACTACAGACAGAGGAGTTATTGCTCTGATCCACAGGCTTTCCAGCATCACTGCAGCCTGGCTGCTCATCTCTCAGCACTATGCAAATTATTATCGGCAGCATTCTCTAGATTCTCAGCAGCATTCACATTATTGTCAGCCACATTTGCATTTGTCTCAGCCACATTTGCTCTTACCTTTATGTTAGTATCATTCTGCACCTTCACCTGGTCAGGATCCTTCACTGTATCCTCCTGTTCTGAGCTGTGTTCTCCTGTTACAGGTGGGCCTTGCTGATCACTTGCGGGCAAGTAAAGCGCTTGTGTCCGATATCCCCGCATTCAAAACAGCGCAGACTTTCAGTGTACACCATGTAGGAGTTTTCTCCACTAGTGCCCCAAAAAGACACCTCCAGGCATTTATTGGGAGAGTTCAGGAACATGTACACCTGTCTCCTGAATGACAGGACATGTTTAAGTGTGGCGTTTTTACAGCCTAGCGGGATCATTTTCATCGCTCTGGTGATTTTCCCGAATCTGGTCAGCTCTTTGACGATGGCCTCGTTAGTGATGGGGGGACGTTTGAGATGGTGATTTTAGAGGCCGGGGTGGATAAAGGTGTAACTGCCACATACGTCTCCTTCACCCATATACCACCCGCTCCCAATTAACCCGCTGACCAGATTCTCGGTTTTCAGGAAGATCATGACTGCTTTGTTCATTCTGGAGGCCGAGTTGATGTTATCATGGCCCACCTGTTCTCCTACAGCGAGGAGAACATCTTCGATAGATGCGCTCACCTCCAGAACACACCTGATCCCATTCCGGAGGGAAAGTGGCGACGCTCCCCCCGAAGGGGTAGACGCCATGTCGCCACACACACACACACACACAGACACACACACACGGACTTCTAACTAATATCACTAACCTACAACACACTAAAAGTGCTCAAAGAAAGTAAGGAAAAGAAAATAAAGATTAAAGAATCTGAGTAAAAACTCAGCAAGAGCTCTCACACGCGGCTCTCACGCTAACCACACCCACTCCCAGCATGCACCAGAGAGAAAGAGAGAGAGAGAGAGAGAGAGAGAGAGAGAGAGAGAGAGAGAGAGAGAGAGAATAAATGAGTATCTATATTCATATTGTGCTATTACAATTACAGGAGTTCATCAGTAAATATTTTGGCAGTACTGAAGCTTGGATTGGTCTGACTGACAGAGATACAGAGGGGGAATTTAAATGGGTGGACGGTAAACCACTGACCACTGAGTAAGACATCACTGAACTGAAATTTACTCATGATACAGTTTTTCTCTCAGTCTGCAGTCTTCAAATTTGAAATCCTCTCTGTGTTTTCAGGTTCTGGTGGGACGGAGAACCCAATAATCTTGGAAACATTGAGGACTGTGCTATAACAGGCTTTAGATTCGCTAATTCTAACATGTCGACCTGGGCTGATTTTCCCTGTAACCACCCTGTAGTTGGGATTTGTGAGATGAAAATATTTAACTGAAGACTGGGAGTCAGTCACTGAAACTGAAAAGTTTTATTTTAAAATGATAATAATACTTTGCTTGATTATTTTTTTTTATACTTTTCCTGCACTCACAATCTGTAAGGACGAAATTCTGAGCCAAAGTGTGCAACAGATCCCAGGGCCGTTTCTGGCCATTTTGGCGCCCTAGGCGACATTCCTATTGATACTCCCTTTTGAGAAAATCAAAAATCAAATATTTCATACATCAGCTATTAATATGCCCACTTGCCTTTTACAGAGAGACACAGTGGTCACTAGAGCAAAATTTCCCAGTTTGAATAATAATAATAATAATAATAATAATAATAATAATAATAATAATAATAATAAAAACAAATATTTACAGTGCTGTGCAAAAGTTTTATGATGAAACATTCCCAGCACACATATACAATATTTCAGTCAGACACTCATGCAGCTCTCTGGTGTCTCTAACTCTGACTAAAAATGGAACATCTTTCATCATATTTGAAGGAACTGAAATGTCTGTATTATCAAGGGACCAATTAGCAAATCATGAGGTAGTACTTCCTTTGTTCCTCAACAGCGTAGTGAAATCAGGAACATACACGCACACACACACACGCACACACACACACACACACACACACACACACACACAAAAAAAAAAAAAAAAAAAAAAAAAACCACTGTACGGAGAACTTGAGAGCATTGCAGGTGTGCTTCTTTGGATTAACACACTCGACTGTTTTCAATGACGAGGAGAAAACCTTGTCAATTCACACTTCATTTCAAATAATGACGTGATTTTTTTATTTGAGAATAGGAAGCAATGAAACATGACAGGATGTGCTGTTCTAGGGAAATAATCAACATTTTTCTTTAAGAACTCATCCCATCCTTCTGTCTCCTGTGTGTAGCCAATGCCGCCCAGTGTTTTGCAGTATTATGAAAAAAATCGTTCCACTTCCCTGCATACAACTGATGAGTAGATGAGCACAGCAAGAGTTTGTTTGACCCCCTTGTGAATATCCCATATACTCGGGTCACCCCCAGGGGCCATAACCATAATCTCAAGGTGTGTGGCCTCCTGTGCCGCAGTGACCCTTTTACCCTGGTATATATTTGCTGTGGGACGCTGCATCTGCTATCTGATTGTATCAGCTTGATAAGTACACAGTCCTCATAGACAGGAAGTGTGCATCTGACAACTTTCAGATCTTGCTGGCACACCTCAATACCACTTCCTACTCTGTGGTATTGTTGATGCGCGCCAGTGCACACAGCTCATTTAGGAGTTCCTGAAAATGTTGCAGTACTAGCCGTACAGATTTACTTTCAAAGAACAGTCGCTGGGCATTCAGCCAACACTGTGATAGTCTGATAAGAGATCTCAAGCCTAGGCTTTGTGCATCAGTCAGTGTAGCCAGTACTCTTCCAGTGGAGAGTAAGTGATGCAGTGCCCATCACATCATAACCTAAAGTGTAAACTCCAGCATGAATATGTGTCAGTGAACTCATTCACTCTCAGTAACCGTTTTATGTTTGTGGTTAATTAATGAACATGCAAAACTCCAAGTAATGAGCCTTTTAAATACAATTTGCAAATCTGCATAATCCCAAAGTATTCTCAGCTACAGTACATGGAGGATACAGTACAATGGTCCAATATTTAAATATTCAAATATTCAAATATTATAATGCTCTGTCCCAGACTGTTTGACTCTCTCATGGAGGAAGTTTGGACAGCAGGTTGTTTGCTTATTTGTTTGTTTATTCTGTAATACAATTTACTATTTTTAAACAGGATTATGCTTCATAACTTCATTGTCAATACATTTCAATAAAATTAAAGTATGAATAAAGAATGATTATCACTCATTATTTATTGGTTGATAATGTTTGATTTATTTCGCATATTGGTAACGATGTTTATGCACTGTAGGGAATAAAACAAAATGGAGTGTGCCATTATAGGAAAATAATTAATGACAGCATGGTGCGATTCAATCTAAAAGTGCAATTTCCCAACAGTATTTACCTGATACAAACTAAGACAGAAAATATATATATATATATATATATATATAAGTCTGTCAATAATGAGGATATAGTACTGTGCAAATATTTTAGGCACATGCAAAGAAATGCTGTAGAGCAAAGATTCCTTGAAAATAATGAAAAGAAATGTTTCTACATTTTAAAAAACACCGTAAAGAGCAGTAAACAGTAGTAAATGGAACAAAGTCAATATTTGGTGTGACGAAATAATAAAAATAAAAATAAAATAATAGTCTCTGATACAATGTGTGCAGTTTTATAAGGAAATGAGCTGGTAAGTTTTATTGAGCATCTTACAGAACCAGCCACAGTTCTTCTGGACACTTTGACTTTCTCACTCTCTTCTTATTCCTGCAGCAAAACCCAGCAGCCTTCATTGTGGTTTTTTTTTTTTTTTTTTTGTCTGAAAAGTGTCTCTTAATGTAATATGTTGCTTTCTTTAATGACATACAAACATTTTTCTGTAACATTTACTTTTTGTGCTAGAAAACTAATGTTTGGGAATCTAAAATGTTTTTTTGTACTGACTTGATAATGCAGAAGTCATAAAATAAAATAAAAAAAATCTATAACAAAGTTTGTACTAAAAAAAAAAATAGTGTGCCTAAAACTGCACAGTATTGTATCTCTAACTTCTAATATGAATTCAGTTTTGGGGAATCCTTGTTTTCTTTGTAGCTGATTATGTACGTGCTTCAATTCAAATCATTTTAAGTAAATCTATTTTCAGTCTGTTAATTTGAAAAGTAGAAAGCAAAAACAAATAAACATACTGTATATATGCATATAGGCCATTTTTTGGCATTATACACCTTTTTTTTTCATATTCGTACATATTTGTATTTGAAAGAACATCTATATACTAGTTATACCATTTTCACCAGTCACAGAGCATGTTTACTGGCATGAAAGGATGTAATTTTGTATACATTTCTTAATCATGATCCACTATGTACACCTTATTTCAGACCTGAAACGATATGTTGACATGCAGGAGCTCCTCGGCACAGTTAATCTGCTTCAGCCAGCAGCTCTACTGTCACGCCATCCTCTTTCCAGTAGAGGTCTTCCTCTCCAAACACTCAGTAGCTTCAAGCGTCTTAGAAGAGACCTAACTACTTGTTGTTGTGTTGTTGTTTTTTCACTTCAGCTTTTCAATTCAGTGTAGTATGAACCAACAGCAATGTTTTAGAGAGAGAGAGAGAGAGAGAGAGAGAGAGAGAGAGAGAGAGAGAGAGAGATGTTAAACTGTGATTGGTGGGAGATTGTGTTAGATAAACTGATATATGTCAAACAGGAAAATGAGTTTATGCAAGAGAGCTTGATATAAATGACATTAGTTTTATACTTTTTTTTTCTTCTTTTAATCATAGTTGTGACTATGGCTGTATGAAACAGCAAGTTTAAAACCAGAATAACACAAACTTGGAAAGTCGGACTCAGAAATGAACGCTACACTGACATTACTATTCAAATACACAGACACACTGCAGCGTACTGAAACGAGGTCATTATTATTATTATTTTTAAACAAATGAAATGCTGTGTGCACAATTTAGCTGTGACTTAGACCTGATCTTGCATAAGAAGGCTTATGTCTTCTTTAACAGTAAATCTATACAAATAATTTAAGATTTACTGCAGGAACATGTCAACTGATTCATATGAAGTAATTAAAACTGCTATAAATTCATCTTAAAAGTGGGTATAAACAAAACAAAACAAAACAACAACAACAAAAAAGTGTAAGGACATTACGGGACTAGAGCATGTTACATAGTACAACGATGTTTTAATGTAACATTAATGCTTTAAGTGGTTATCAAGTCCAATTATGGAATCAATATCAGCATGAGCGCTGCAGTTCTGTTATCTTCACATCTCATCACATCAAGCCACAGCTCTTCACTTCCTTTACTGACATCAACACATTTATTTAAGCTCATATAGCATACGACACGCTCGAGTAAAGAGGTGCAGCTGTACAGTCGTGTTCGCTGTGTTTTAGTGAATAGTTTATATTTTAGAAATGTCTCATTTGTTCAAAAAGGAGCTGAAGCGAGACGATGACGAGGACATGATGGTGGTCATCTATACAATCGCAGACGATTTTGGAGGCTACGACACAGAGACAGAGGACGGCAACGCAAAGAGTAACCAACGAATTCAACACACAGGTACACAAGATTTAAATTTGGCCTAATAAACACACATGGAGTGAGAGGAAGGGAGTGAAACAGACAGAGAGAGAGAGAAAGAGAGAGAGAGAGAAAGAATTTACATTTACTAATCTGGTGAGTGTGAACACGAGAGAATTGGATGTTGTAGTCGTCAGTGGCCATGGTTGTAGGCCGTGCTGAATTCTGGTAAGTGTAGTTAGATGCCGATTCCAGCATTTATATGACAGAACCCCCATCTGAAGCGCTACCTCTGGGAGCGAGCCTTCTCCTAGGCCTCCTCCTAGGCCATGGACCTGGATAATTGAAGTGGCGTGTATGAAATTCATGACATAGTAGGGGTTTGAGCATGTCATGGGCTGGGCCCCAGCACCTCTCCTCAGGTCCGTAGCTCTCCCAGTCAATCGGATACTGCAGCTTACCCTCTTGCCTTCGTTACTCTAGTATCTCCTTTACAGAGTAAGTTGGTTCCCCTTCAATGACCAGGGGTGCTTGGGGGGTGGTGGGGGTATTCCTTCTGCGAGGGGACCTGGAGTGACTGGTTTGAGGAGAGAAACATGAAAGGAGGCGGCTGGGTGACTGTGACGTGGTAGTTCTAGCTTGTACGTGATGTCGTTTATTCTTTGGAGGACTTTGAATGGGCCAATGTAGCAGTGGGACAACTTTTGGCTTCCCTCCATGACCCATAGGTCTCTGGAGGAGAGCAATGCTCAATCACCTGCTTCATATCTGGGTGTCTCTCCATACCATCTGTCTGCAAATTTCTTGTATACTTGGGCTGCATTGGTTCTCCAGATGTTAGTGGCCTTGTTCCTACAACTCCTGGTAACCCAGGATGCATTGGAAGGGTGTGAGGTTAGTTGCGGAATGCTCCAAGGTGTTTTGGGAGTGCTCAGCCCAAGAGAGGAATTGTGCCCAATCCTCCTGATTGTCAGCACAGAAAGCCAGTAGAAAGCACCCAATCCCCAGCTTGACCCTTTCTACTTGGCCTTTAGCTTGGGGGTGGTAGCCACATGGTGTAAATGGTAAATGGGTAGAGACCTTCCTCCAGTCAGTGATGCCATTCTGCCAGTGTGAGTTTCACCACAAAGAGCTCCCAGTTGCCGGTGTCATAGTTCCTTTTGGCCACTGGATGGAGCTTGGGCCTCTTTTTAGACCGCTGTCAGAGGACTTCGGTTTCTGACGCATCAACCACTACTATGAAGGGCTTGGTAGGGTCCAGATATTTCAGAATGGGTGCAGTGGTGAAGGCTTTCTTGAGCTGTGCAAATGCTTGGTCTGCTGAGGTGGTTCATTGCAACTTAGTGGTCCCCTTTTTTGTGATTATATTTTTATTGTTATTGCTTAAGAAACATGAAGCACACAAATATAAAAAAGAGGAAGCATAATAGAGATGCCAATACAACTAACAGAGGCAACAGGAGAATCATGGCAGCAGATTATTCAGTTATTACATACATGTCTTAAAATAGATCTTTTAAGGATTGGTCCATATCTACCCAGTAGTCGAGTAGTGTTTTTTTGCCCCATTGATTCTAGAGGTGTTACATTCTAAGCAGATTATGTTGTCTTATGAAAGACAAGTTTCCAGAACTGTTGCAGATTGGTGTCTGGTGTGAACCATAGCTTCAGTATTGTTGGTTTTTTTTGGCTGCAGTAAATCCTGATATAAAAAAAAAATCTTTTCATCATTTAGCAGTAGCAAACAAGGATCTAGAAGAAATTGGAGCCCATTGAGGCTGCGTAGCGTTTGACCACATATTCCCAAAAGCGCGTAACGGTCGGGCCGTCCCACAACATATTCAGAAAAGTGGCTGTAGCATTAGTATTACACAGAGTGCAGATAGGACTTGATGCATGTTTCATTAAATATCACTTGTATGAAGTGCAGTAAATTCTATGGATAGTTTTGAAATGAATAAGTACTATATGTGTAGGGTTTTTGGAGGTAAGGTGAGACTGTTTCCCAATCAGGGCTATATCTGAGCCAGGCAAATTGTTTTTCCCATGCAGGCAGTATTTTCAATGACTTATATGAGTGCTCAAGTAACTTACCATATACAGAGTTAAGGTAACTTGGCCTCTAGAGTTTCCAGAATACTTTATCCAATTCAACAATGGATGATTGTTTAGCTTGGAGTCTCAAGGTACACCATACGCTTTCATCGCAGACTTGAGCCTTAAATACATAAAGAAGGGTTAGGGTTAGGGTTACGGAGTATTCTGTTTAAATATCCTAGAAAGAGTATAGTCCATTACAATCAAATTGCATGCATTACAAATTTTTAAATATATTTGTCTTTGCCCATTTTGATGAAGAGCTTCAGCTTACACCAAAGTTGTGGCACAAATTAAACTCTTCTCAGTTTAGCTTCTGATGTACAAATGATGTACAAATAATTACATTAATTAATTTCTTTCTAGTTACAGGAATCAACCGTGGAGGGAATAACTGTTACACACTGACTGCAGTGTGTGTGCTGCTACTCCTGTGTGTTCTCCTGCTGAATGCCGTCACAGTGCTGTGGATCAAATTCAGCAACCTGACTACAGAAAACAACCAGCTACAGACCAGTTACAACAACCTGACTATAGATAGAGACCAGTTACAGAAGCAAAAAGATGCATTTCAAAAGAAATTGTCTAATTTGGGTGAGTACATGCAAACTGTCTGATCTCTGAGATATTTTGTCACTTAATTAACATGCCTCACATTATTCAGAGTAGATCCCAAATACATGATGTTGTTAAAACATGTTGTTATGGGCTCCATTTTGCCTGCAATTTCCTTAAGTACCAAATAAGCTAGATACAGTATGTGGAGTTATGAAATAGCTAAGTTTTGAGGTGTGCATGCTTGCTGCTCTCATAGCGAAAGTAATTTGGATTCAAAGCTCCAAGCGTCTTTACCTCTGTCTCTCTGTCAATGTTTATTATCTTCTTTATGGCTGATCTTATAAGCTACCGTTGCAGTTTTATAAAGCCCAAATGAATTCTGGGACTTGGTAATAGAGTAGGAAAGAGATTCTGAAGAAAGAAAAAAAAATCCAACCAATGATTCTTATTTCCTGTTTAACTTTCACACATTCACAGCACTGAGATATGTTGGTTCCACGGTGACTTAAAATTTAAATACATTTTGAAACCAAGTAGTAAAATATAACCCCAATTCCAAAAAAGTTGGCACTTTTTGTAAATAAAAACAGAATGCAATTACAATACATCATAGAAAACATATCAAATGTTTAAACTGAGGAAATGTACCATTTTAAGAAAAAAATAAGGTCATTTGAATTGGCCGCAACATGTCTCTAAAAAGTTGGGAAGGGGCAACAAAAGGCTGGAAAAGTAAGTGTTACTAAAAAGAAACAGCTAGAGGTTAATTGGCAACAGGTCAGTAACATGATTGGGTATAAAAAGAGTCTCTTAGAGAGGCGGAGTCTTTCAGAAGTAAAGATGGACAGAGGTTCACCAATCTGCGAAATA
Source organism: Cranoglanis bouderius (assembly GCA_023630585.1). Lineage (NCBI taxonomy): Eukaryota > Metazoa > Chordata > Actinopteri > Siluriformes > Cranoglanididae > Cranoglanis > Cranoglanis bouderius. Next base: position 35,913,639 of record CM042535.1, on the reverse strand, counting down.
CTGCATCTACAATTTGTGGAACAATTTCAGAATAATGTTCCTCAATGTAAAATTGCAAAGACTATGAATATCTCCTCATCTACAGTACATAATATCATCAAAAGTTTCCGAGAATCTGGAGAAATCTCTTTGTGCAGTGGGCAAGGGCGAAAATCAATATTGCATGCCCATCATCATCAGCCCCTCAGGTGGCACTGCATTAAAAACAGGCATGATTCTGTAATGGAAATCATTGCATGGGCTCAGAAACACCTCCAGAACTCATTATCTGTGAACACAGTTCGCCGTGCCATCCACAAATGCTGGTTAAAGCTCTATCATGCAAAGAAGAAGCCATATGTGAACATGATTGAGAAACGCCGTTGTCTTCTCTGGGCCAAAGCACATTTAAAATGGACTGAGGCAAAGTGGAAAACTGTTCTGTGGTCAGACGAATCGAAATTTGAAATTCTTTTTGGAAACCATGGATACCGTGTCCACTAAACTAAAGAGGAGAGGGACCATCAGGCTTTTTGTCAGCGGGGGTGCATTAGTGCCTATGGAATGGGCAGCTTGCACATCTGGAAAGGCACCATCAATGCTGAAAGGTATATACAGATCAATGCTGAAAGGTATATACAGGTTTTAGAGCAACATATGCTTCCATCCAGGTTCCATATTATCTTTACTTCTGAGAGACTCTGCCTGTCTCAGATACTCATTTTATACCCAATCATGTTACTGACCTGTTGCCAATTAACCTAATTAGTTGCAAAATGTTCCTCCAGCTTTTTCTTTTTAATAACAATTACTTTTGCAGCCTTTTGTTGCCCCCGTCCCAACTTTTCTGAGACGTGTTGCGGCCATGAAATTAAAAATTACCTTATTTTTTTCTTAAAATGGTGCATTTCCTCAGATTAAACAATTTGATAGGTTTTCTACGTTCTATTGTGAATAATATATGGGTTTATGAGATTTGCAAATCATTGCATTCTGTTTTTATTTACATTTTACACAGTGTCCCAACTTTTTTTTGCAATTGGGGTTGTACATATTTTTTAATTTCTTGGCTCTTAGGATGGATATACTTTACCTCAAAGTTTTACTACATCTCCAGTGAGAAGAAGACCTGGAATGAGAGCAGACAGGACTGCAGAGACAGAGGATTAGACCTGGTGATCATAAACAGCAAAGAGGAACAGGTACATAGACATAGTTCAGAATTGTCAATGTGTGTGCAGACTATGGAACCAACACATCGAGTACATTTATTTTCTACATTACATTCACTTTAGCACTGTGCTAATCAGGTTTATAACACCTCAACAGGAGTTTGTGGATAATGTAAGTGAGAGCAAGAGTTATGCAGTTTATATTGGTTTAACTGACCTTGATAATGAAGGAGTGTGGAAATGGGTGGATGGATCATCACTGACCACTGCGTAAGAGATTCTACATTAATATACATTACACAGGATTGTACATTATTCATTGGAGTTTTATTCATTTACTCAGTGTGTCCAGTGCAATAGACTTTTTTCTGTTTTTTAGGTACTGGTCATCTGGAAATGGCTTTACAGATAATAATGACTGTGTTATAAACCGGTATAATGGATGGTTTGACAGACCATGCAGAGAAACTTACTACTGGATCTGTGAATAACTTGTCTGAAGTAACAACATAAGACCATCCTTACAATTACACACATACATGTATAGCAACTGTAACCATACTATTGCATTAATGTTTGTTTTTTTATGAGTAAAACCTGTATCCTGTAGTATCTCCTTTGCTTATAAAAACATTCAGTTAGCTCCAGAATTATTGGCACCTATGGTAAGCAGCTAAGCAGCATATTACGTAAGAGACACTTTTCAGACAAAAGACACAATGAAGGCTGCTGGGTTTTGCTGCAAAAATAAGAAACGAGTGCGAAAGCCAAAGTCTCCAGAAGAACCGTGGCTGGTTCTGCAAGATGCTCAATAAAACTTACCAGCTCATTTCCTTATAAAACTGCACACATTGTACCAGAGACTATTATTTTTTTACTCATTTATATTGGCAACCGGGCCAAGACTGGACCCATTATTTTAGTGTGGATCTGAGCGCGATTGCCATGTTCATGTCTAAACAAAACCAGGGTCCGGAACAATTGCTCTAAGAGAGCCAGGTGTGAAAATGCCCTGAGAGTTTTCTAGATCTTCCCTTGAGGTCCAAAGTTCCCCTTAACCACTGTCAGGTGGCAGAGATGCTGAATTTTTATGACAGCAGCTCTGACAATAGTACACAGGTGTAAATTCATCACTCATTCTAACTTTCTACTATACCTTTCTTTAAAACTGTTAAAAGCTGCTATAACGTACTGTAAGTAATAGCAGGATCTAACTTGTTTCACTGATGTTCCACGATATTAAATGTAACTATAAACGTATGGCAGGTGTGACACGTTGTACCTGAATTAATAAAAATCATAATTGTTGGCAAATCGCTGTGGTATAAGAGGAAAAAACCATCATGAAAAATGCCCTTATTAAAAAATAATCACTTCTGGGTGGTAACAGTAACTCCACTTTGCATGGGGCTCCATCTCACCACCACATCGTTAATTATTTTCCTAGAACACCAAGTGTTTTATTGTTAAATAATGTATATTAGCAGGAAATCAATCAGATAAATTTTTGAGTAAAACAATGACATGACTTTTTTTTAAAAATTTTTATAATTCCTCATTATAAAATCCTGAGCAACAGAAAAGCTTGGATTGGACTGAATGACAGAGACAGAGAGGGGGAGTGGAAGTGGGTGGACGGTACACCACTGACTACAGGGTAAGAAATCACTGAACTAATATTTTCTCATTATGATACAGTTACTGACTCTTCATTTCCCTGAGAAACACAGCGGAACCTCTGATTCTCTCCTTCAGGTATTGGGGAAACGGAGAACCCAGCGGTGCTGTAGGAGATGAGGACTGTGTTATAACTGGTGGTATGACTGATCCTGTATGGAACTGGGCTGATTATCCCTGTAATGAAAAATCCTCAGTACCGTTAATAACTCTGTAACCATCTTGGTGTCTCCTATTTTTCTTTCTGAGCCTATTTTTCCTGATCTGTTTAGAAAATGAAACAGATTCTACAGCAATGATGTGTAAGCATGAGTGTAAATGTAGTTTAAGCTCATCAATCTGCTGTTAAATTTCAATTTGTACTGTGACGACATTTATGATTCAAATTACTCAAATTGCTCAATGTTACATCTGCCCTCGTTTTGGCTTCCACTCTGTCCTTTCTTTTTTAAATCATGATACATGCTGTGAAATCACAGTGCTACAAGATCAATAAAGTGTCAGTGTACCACTATTCATTTGTCTCTGCTTGGTTCCTGTAGCTGCCTTTCAACTGTGAAACAGCATTGTAAAGCATTATACTAGAACAATATACTGGTGTGTGTATGATGTCTGTTGGAGCGATGAAGCTCTGGACTCTGGAGTCTGGACTGTGATCCTGTTTAGATAGACTCTTACTGTGCTTTAACGAACTGGATTTTCTGGTTGTCGAAATCCTTACACGGCATCTGAGTGGCGTAACAGCGAAATGTTCATCCTGTCATCAGGCGATCACAAGTTCATTTCCCGGTAATGCCACAGCCAAGCTCAGGTGAGGGTGCAACTGTTTATAACTATATACTTATAACGTAAGTGATAACAGGACATAACTTGTTTCATGGATGCTCACAACATGTAAATGTAACTACAAATGGAAAAAAAAGTATGGCATGTTATTCTTTAATTAATAAAAAAGAATTATTGTTGGCAAGTTGCTGTGGTATAAGAGGAATAAAATGCTACACGACATGTTATTATCAACAATTATGTAGTTATTATTATGTAGAAAATACAACCAATTATATTTTATATGATAAAGAGGAGATTTTCATGGGTGATATGTTACGTTACTTGGGTGAAGAGTCAGGTAGGATGCACTCGCAGGGGAAAGTGGTCAGTTTATTAGGAACGAAAAAACATCAGGCACATTCTAAAGTGAAAACATCAACATAATAAATAAAGAGCAATCACAAGGTTTACAGGGCAAAAATCCAGGAAGAGAAATCGCAAGGTTTACAGGGCAAAAACCCAGAAAGACAAATCGCAAGATTTACAGGGCAAAAACCCAGGAAGACAAATCGCAAGGTTTACAGGGCAAAAATCCAGAAAGACAAATCGCAAGGTTTACAGGGCAAAAACCCAGGAAGACAAATCGCAAGGTTTACAGGGCAAAAATCCAGGAAGACAAATCGCAAGGTTTACAGGGCAAAAATTCAGGAAGAGAAATCGCAAGGTTTACAATCTACTTCATTCTAATACAATTCAGTTCAATATCATTTTCGTTCAATCTAACTCAATACTCTGCAAAGATCTGGACAAACTTAGGGGTTTTAGTATCCAAGGAAATTAAGCGCGAATCAGAAGTAATACATGACACCTGGAAATAATAATTAGAAAATAACCATAGAACCAATGACCAAACATGGGAGGAAACATAACAGGCGAACCAATGAGGAAACGGGGGCAGAGACATGACATAAACAAAAACAAAGGATCACATGGCAACGTAAACAAAACCAGAGTCTTTGTTATCGGAATGTCCAGCGGAGAGTTCTTTTTTAATACTAGCGCTAGAAAGCGCGTAGACATGCTGCTCCTTAGCGGGGCAGCGATTCATGCTGCTCCTTCCCGGAGCAGCGATTGGCGAGAGCTCTAACAGAGGCCCCCCCCCCCCCCCCCCAAGGCACGGCTCCCAACGCGCCTCAAGTTTTGTCTGTTCTGGCGGACCCGTACCCCTAGAACCGAGGCTGGTGCAATTTAATGTCCCGCAGCCAGAGTCGACCGTGTCGTGACGAGGACTTGGACGAGGACTTGGACGAGGACTTGGACGAGGACTTGGACGAGGACTTGGACGAGGACTGATGCTCGGCCTGGATCGTGGAGTAGCGCGTGATCTGATGCTCGGCCTGGGTCTCGGAGTTGCGCGTGACCTGGTGCTCGGCCTGGGTCTCGGAGTTGCGCGTGACCTGGTGCTCGGCCTGGGTCTCCGAGCTGTGCGTGACCTGGTGCTCGGCCTGGGTCTCCGAGCTGCGCGTGACCTGGTGCTCGGCCTGGGTCTCCGAGCTGCGCGTGACCTGGTGCTCGGCCTGGGTCTCCGAGCTGCGCGTGACCTGGTGCTCGGCCTGGGTCTCCGAGCTGCGCGTGACCTGGTGCTCGGCCTGGAACTCCGAGCTGTGTGTGACCTGGAGCTCTGTCTGGAACCTGCTTCAGCTCCTGGATTATAGACAGTGGAGTGAGTTGGGTTAGAAACAGAGGAGGAGACAGGGTTGGAAACAGAGGAGGAGATAGTGGAGTGAGTTGGGTTGGAAACAGAGGAGGAGACAGGGCTGGAGACTGAGGAGGAGACAGGGCTGGAGACTGAGGAGGAGACAGGGCTGGAGACTGAGGAGTGAGCTGGGTTATGAGTGGAGCTGGGAGTGAAAACACCCTCTGCACTGAGGAGGAGGGCTAACACCCATCCCGAAATTAAACCCATGTAACCCTCATAAAAATCAGAAACTGAACTTGGGAAATGATTGGTAATGGGGCTTGGAACCGGACTGAGAACAGGACTGGGAGCCGGACTGGGAGCAGGACTGGGAACCGGACTGGGAGCAGGATTGGGAACCGGACTGAGAACAGGACTGGGAGCCGGACTGGGAGCAGGACTGGGAACCGGACTGGGAGCAGGATTGGGAACCGGACTGGGAACCGGACTGGGAACTGGATTGGGAACCGGACTGGGAGCTGGACTTGGAGCAGGACTGAGAACCGGACTGGGAACAGGATTGAGAACCGGAGTAGGAACCGGACTGGGAACCAGGGTGAGAACTGGATTGGGAGCAGGACTGAGAACTGGATTGGGACCAGGACTGAGAACTGGATTGGGAGCAGGACTGAGAACAGGATTGGGGGCAGGAGTGAAATCTGGACATGGACTTGGAGTAGAGGTTTCTTCTAGAACCTCAGAGACGAGCAGGCCAGGAGAGGAGGTTTCCTCTTTATTCGCTGGCTGCTGCTTGGGGCTGGAGGTCGCCTGGTTAACCTCCAGTTGCAGCTCCGCTCTGGAGACCTTCTGCTGGGCCTCTGGCTGGAGCTCGGGGCTGGAGGTCGCCATGTTAACCTCCAGTTGCAGCTCCGCTGTGGAGACTTCCTGTTGGGTCTCCAGCTGGAGCTCGGGGCTGGAGGTCGCCTGGTTAACCTCCAGTTGCAGCTCCGCTGTGGAGACATCCTGTTGGGTCTCCGGCTGGAGCTCGGGGCTGGAGGTTGCCATGTTAACCTCCAGTTGCAGCTTCACTGAGAAGACCTCCTGCTGGGTCTCCTGCTGGAGCTCTGCGGGTGCCCACTGGTGGAGCCGCTTATGCACCCGCCAGCTGCCCTTGAAACAGTTTTGGGAGCAGAAGAAGCTGCTCCTTACTCCCTGGTTCCTGCAGGTGGGGCACTGCAGGATGGCTGGGCGGGTGCATCCCTCGGTGGAACACTCCTGGTTTTGGGGATGTGAGGAGCAGGCCACCACGTTAGCCCGCTTACCCCCATAATACTCCAGGAAAGAGTGGCTAGGTCGGTCGCCCAGATGGTCCTTCCCCAAAAAGGTCCTGAGGTCGGGTTGGAAGTCTGGGCTTCCGAACACCTGGACCAGTAGATCCACAAAGCCCGAAACTGTTTTGAACTTTGTGGATCCACTGGCAAGGTGAAGCTCTGCCCATTGGCGAGCAGAGCCGACCAAACGAGAGAGGAGGAACCCCACCCACTGTTCCTCATCGGGCTTGGGGTCCTCCAAACTCAGGAAATAAATCTGTGCCTGCAAACAGAAGCACTGTGGCCAGGTGGAAAAGCCATCAAACTCATCGGGGGGATAAACAAACGTCCATTGGGGGAAAAAAATTGAATTGTTTGCAGGCATTTTAAATGTGGCGTGGCGTGGCATGGCGTGGTGTGGCATGGCGCGGCGTGCCCTCACTTTCCCTGCTGCATCCATTTTTTGGCGGAGTATTCTGTTACGTTACTTGGGTGAAGAGTCAGGTAGGATGCACTCGCAGGGGAAAGTGGTCAGTTTATTAGGAACCAAAAAACATCAGGCACATTCTAAAGTGAAAACATCAACATAATAAATAAAGAGCAATCGCAAGGTTTACAGGGCAAAAATCCAGGAAGAGAAATCGCAAGGTTTACAGGGCAAAAATCCAGAAAGACAAATCGCAAGGTTTACAGGGCAAAAACCCAGGAAGACAAATCGCAAGGTTTACAGGGCAAAAATCCAGGAAGACAAATCGCAAGGTTTACAGGGCAAAAATTCAGGAAGAGAAATCGCAAGGTTTACAATCTACTTCATTCTAATACAATTCAGTTCAATATCATTTTCGTTCAATCTAACTCAATACTCTGCAAAGATCTGGACAAACTTAGGGGTTTTAGTATCCAAGGAAATTAAGCGCGAATCAGAAGTAATACATGACACCTGGAAATAATAATTAGAAAATAACCATAGAACCAATGACCAAACATGGGAGGAAACATAACAGGCGAACCAATGAGGAAACGGGGGCAGAGACATGACATAAACAAAAACAAAGGATCACATGGCAACGTAAACAAAACCAGAGTCTTTGTTATCGGAATGTCCAGCGGAGAGTTCTTTTTTAATACTAGCGCTAGAAAGCGCGTAGACATGCTGCTCCTTAGCGGGGCAGCGATTCATGCTGCTCCTTCCCGGAGCAGCGATTGGCGAGAGCTCTAACATGATAGTTGTTTTCTATTCTTTCAAAAATGGAAATCTAATGGACATCTGAGATGTAATATTTGAGATCAGTCAACCCTACTAAACTATTTTAAACCACGCAGGTAAGCAGTTCTTGAACATTCTGAGTAGTGTAAAAAAAAAAGAAAAAAAAAACAAGAAAGGTGCAAACACATAGCTACAAACATCACAGAGCAAGAATTTTATGTACAGCTTTTATTCACCTCGAGCAAGTTACGATATCACAGTATCAGTTAAACCATAATCAGGGCTGGATTGGTAATCTGGCATACAGAGCATTTTCCTGGTAGGCAGACACATTTTGGGGCGATACAATGTTTTTTGTTTTGTTTTTTTTTTTGCCAAGGACTGGCCCATCATGCAGGGACAGCGGCCCATTGGTTTATCTTCTGTATTGACAGCGTAAAGCCAATCACAATGCGCCACGGCTGCCGCCAAATGTGCAAAGATTACCAACATGTTTACTGTAGGGGCTGCTGCAGTAACCTCTACTTTGTCTGCAGTGCCGAAATTTGTGTAGCAGCAGTAGAGGAAGTTAACCTGTCCTAATGTGTGTGTATATGTGCTTGTGTGTGTGTGCCATGCCATAAAGATGATGACTTAATTAAATTCCACCGAATTAAGTTCTCGTGTATAGGCTACTCAGTCAGCCAGCGCTACAGAATCTTTTTGGCATTGTTTTTGTAGATACCCTACTGGTTAGTTTCCTCAAACAGTCCTAACTTTGACTGACTATTATAACACATTAACTAGCTAATATTTCTGTCAGCGTTCCATTGGCTAAGCTCAGATTGCTGTGAGTGACTTCGGTGATCATCATTCGATAAAGACGCGTAGCTGTATAATAGGCCAATACAACACCTCTACTGTGGTAAAATGTATGTACGCATAGCCTAGCCCATTTCAAATCGTTCAAGATGATCTGGCTGCAGACCGCCTCTCTGGAGTCACTTCTGCAGTCAGAACGCACTTTCCATTGCTAACGAATGCAAACTGCATGTCAAATCCCCAAACATGTACAGCATTGACCTAACTGCCCTATGTCACATACAAATAAATACTTAATTCCCCCTTTCTTATCATTAATATCAAGCAAAAGGATGATCTTAACTGTGTAAACATTACGATATATTCATCATCAGTATTTGGATATTTGAAACCTGTATGAACTGAATATTTAATAGGCTATCAAATGAAACCAATTAGAACAGCTCAGTGCATTAAATGTCGAATAAACAACTCTACTCATTACCAGTATGGTATTGTTTACATTGTACAGATTTTAGCAAGCCTTTGTCAGGGAAATACCTCAATATAAGTATTATAAGTAATATAAGTAGAAGAGAGTAATATAAGTATATAGGTGTTGTTACGACACTGGGGTTAAGAGGGAGACAGGATGCACTCGCAGGGGAAAGTGGTCAGTTTATTAGGTACAAACAAAAGGGCACATTCAAAAGTGATGGGACAACAACACAATAAATACAGAGACAAGCACGTCACTTTTCCAAAAGGGGTTAGCCACAGATGAGAACACTTACAGGGCAAAAATCCAGGAAATCATGAAACAGTAATCCAAAGGCTTACAGGGCAAAAATCCCGGAAATCATGAAACAGTAGTCCAAAGGCTCGCAGGGCAAAAATCCAGGAAATCATGAAACAGTAATCCAAAGGCTTACAGGGCAAAAATCCAGGAAATCATGAAACAGTAATCCAAAGGCTTACAGGGCAAAAATCCAGAAAATCATGAAACAGGAATCCAAAGGCTTACAGGGCAAAATTCCAGAAAATCATGAAACAGTAATCCAAAGGCTTATAGGGCAAAAATCCAGGAAGTAGCGAGACATACATTCAGGAACCCGGGAGCGCCGGGTAAACAAAAACTTAAGAACTAGCGCAAGGACCAGGGAACACCTGGTAAACAAAAACCTAGGAAAAACTACGAAGCTTTAGCTTCCTCGCTACCTATCATTATCATCAGGAACATATAGTTACGTTTAGCTATCACGAGTCACTTTCCGTTATTCTAAATCAATACTCCGCGATGAAGTGGACACAAATAGGGGTTTTAGTAACAACGGTAATCAAAAGGAAATAAGAAGAAACGCACGACACCTGGAAACAATAATCAGACAATAACGAGAGAACCAATGACAGAACATGGGAGGAAACAATGTGACACAAACCCAACGGACCAATAAGGAAGCGGGGGAAGAGACATGACGTAAACAAAAACAGAGGAGCACATGGCAACGTAAACAAAACCAGAGTCTTTGTGAATGGAATGTCCAGCGGAGAGTTTTTTAATAGCGCTAGAAAGCGCGCAGATATGCTGCTCCGTAGCAGGGCAGCGAGATATGGCGAGAGCTAACAGAGCCCCCCCTAAGGCACGGCTCCCGAAGCGCCGCAAGTTTTGTATGTTCTGGCGGACCTGGGCCCCTGAGCAGGATTGGCACATCTGCCCCCCTGGACCCGAGGCTGGTGCAGTTCAATGTGTCGTAACTTGGACAAGAACTTGGACGAGAACTTGGACGAGAACTTGGACGGATGCTTGGCCTGGATCTCAGAGCTGAGCGTGACCTGGTGTTTGGCCTGGATCTCGGAGCTGCGCGTGACCTGGAGCTTGGCCTGGGTCGCAGAGCTGCGCGTGACCTGATGCTTGACCTGGATCTCAGAGCTGCGCGTGACCTGGCGCTCTGTCTGGAACCCGGACTGGAACCAGGACTGGACTCCGATTCAGCTCCTGCATTAGGGACAGGCACAGAGACAGACTGGGAAACAGACTGGGGAATGGGACAGAATATAGGACAGATGATGGGACAGAGAACTGGGTATGGAACTGGAAAGAGAATTAGATTAGATCCAGAACCATAAACAAATTCAAAAACGTGGTTGGAAACAGGGCTGGAAATCAAATTGGAGACAGTGGAGAAGACAGTGGAGGAGACAGTGGAGGAGACAGTGGAGTGAGTTGGGTTGTAAACGGAGCTGAAAATGGAACTGGGAGTTAGATCAGCCTCCGAACTGAGAATGAGACCCAAGACAGCATTGGAGATTGGGCTGGAGACAGAGGAGGGGACAGGGCTGGAGACAAAGGAGGAGACAGGGCTGGAGACAGAGGAGGAGACAGGGCTGGAGACAGAGGAGGAGACAGGGCTGGAGACAGGGCTGGAGACAGGGCTGGAGACAGAGGAGGAGACAGGGCTGGAGACAGAGGAGTGAGCTGGGTTAGAAGCGGAGCTGGGAGTGAAATCACCCTCTGAACTGAGAAGGAGGGCTAACACCCATCCTGAAATCAAACCTATGTAGTCATCATAGAGATCAGGAACTGAACTTGGAACATGGTCGGAACCTGGGCTTGGACTTGCAACTGGACTAGGAACTAAACGAGGAACTCGACTGGGACTGGGAACAGGTCTGGGAACAGGATTAGGAGCAGGACTGAGAACTGGATTGGGAACTGGATTGGGAGCAGGACTGAGAACTGGATTGGGAGCAGGACTAGGAACAGGATTGGGAGCAGGACTGGGAACAGGATTGGGAGCAGGACTGGGAACCGGACTGAGAACCGGATTAGGAGCAGGACTGGGAACAGGACTGGGAGCAGGACTGAGAACTGGATTAGAAACTGGCCTTTGAATAGGGCAGAAATCTGGACATGGACTTGGACATGAACTAGGACTAGGGCAGGAACCTGGACATGGACTTGGACATGGACTTGGACTAGGGCAGGAACCTGGACATGGACTTGGACATGGACTAGGATTAGGGCAGGAACCTGGACATGGACTTGGACATGGATTAGGATTAGGGCAGGAACCTGGTCATGGACATGGACTAGGACTAGGGCAGGAACCTGGACATGGACTCAATTTTGATTTAAAACATAGGCTAGGACTTGGAATGGAGGTCATCCCGTGGACCTCAGATAGGGACTGGGCTTGAGAAGAGACCATCCCGTGGGCCTCTGACTTGAACGTGACTTTGGATGAGGTCAACCCGTGGACCTCTGACATGAATTGGACAGGAGTGGAGGTTTCTTCTAGAACCTCTGGCAAGACTGTGGCTTGGGCGGAGGTTTTCTCGTGGACCTCCGATATGAGCAGGCCAGGAGAGGAGGTTTCCTCTTGATTCTTGGGCTGGAGCTCGGTGCTGGAGGTCGCCACGTTAACCTCCCTGAGCAGCTCCGCTGTGGAGACCTTCTGCTGGGCCTCCGGCTGGAGCTCGGGGCTGGAGGTCACCACGTTAACCTCCCTGAGCAGCTCCGCTGTGGAGACCTTCTGCTGGGCCTCCGGCTGGAGCTCGGGGCTGGAGGTTTTCTCGTGGACCTCCGATACAAGCGGGCCAGGAGAGGAGGTTTCCTCTTGATTCTCTGGCTGCTGCTTGGGGCTGGAGGTCACCTTGTTAACCTCCAGTTGTAGCTCCCTTGAGGAGACTTCCTGCTGGGTCTCCGGCTGGAGCTCGGGGCTGGAGGTCGCCATGTTAACCTCCAGTTGTAGCTCCCTTGAGGAGACCTCCTGCTGGGTCTCCTGCTGGAGCTCTGAGGGTGCCCGCCGGTGGAGCCATTTATGCACCCGCCAGCTGCCCTTGAAACAGCCTTGGGAGCAGAAGTAGCTGCTCCTTACTCCCTGGTTCCTGCAGGTGGGGCACTGCAGGATGGCTGGTCGGGTGCATCCCTCGGTGGAACACTCCTGGTTTTGGGGATGAGAGGTGCAGGCCACCACGTTAGCCCGCTTACGCTCATAATGTTCCAGGAAAGAGTGGCTAGGTCGGTCGCCCAGACGGTCCTTCCCCAAAAAGGTTCTGAGGTCGGCTTGGAAGTCTGGGCTTCCGAACACCTGGACCAGTAGAGCCACAAAGCCCGAAACTGTCTTGAGTTTCGTGGATCCACTGGCAAGGTGAAGCTCCGCCCATTGGCAAGCAGAGCCGACCAAACGAGAGAGGAGGCAAAAATCCAGAAAATCATGAAACAGGAATCCAAAGGCTTACAGGGCAAAATTCCAGAAAATCATGAAACAGTAATCCAAAGGCTTACAGGGCAAAAATCCAGGAAGTAGCGAGACATACATTTAGGAACCCGGGAACACCGGGTAAACAAAAACTTAAGAACTAGCGAAAGGACCAGGGAACACCTGGTAAACAAAAACCTAGGAAAAACTACGAAGCTTTAGCTTCCTCGCTACTTATCATTATCATCAGGAACATATAGTTACGTTTAGCTATCACGAGTCACTTTCCATTATTCTAAATCAATACTCCGCGATGAAGTGGACACAAATAGGGGTACAACGGTAATCAAAAGGAAATAAGAAGAAACGCACGACACCTGGAAACAATAATCAGACAATAACGAGAGAACCAATGACAAAACATGGGAGGAAACAATGTGACACAAACCCAACGGACCAATAAGGAAGCGGGGGAAGAGACATGACGTAAACAAAAACAGAGGAGCACATGGCAACGTAAACAAAACCAGAGTCTTTGTGAATGGAATGTCCAGCGGAGAGTTTTTTAATAGCGCTAGAAAGCGCGCAGATATGCTGCTCCGTAGCAGGGCAGCGAGATATGCTGCTCCTTCCCGGAGCAGCGATTGGCGAGAGCTAACAGGTGTCTGAGAAGCTCCACCTTTACGGAGAAACATTTACATTCAAAGTCACAAAGATCCCTGCTGTAACACTTCATCTAATTTTATCTTATTTCTTTACCATGAGGAAATCAACAGATTTAAAAAATAAATAAATAAATAAATAAATTGACGAATGTAGACTACATTCAGTGTCATGTTTTCATTCACATGTTCTAATTTAGTTAAAAATTCTCCTCTCACAAATCCAGGTGAACTCATTATTACAGGAAAAGTCAGCCCATTTTTCTACAGGAACACACCCATGGCCAGTAACAGTACAGTCCTCTCTATAATAACCGTTGGGTTCTCCACGTCTCCAGTACCTGAAGGAGAGAATCAGAGGATCAGCTCTATTTCTCAGAGCAGTGAAGAGTCAGTAACTGCATGATGAACAGTTTTCAGTTCCGTGATTTCTTACTCAGTGGTCAGTTGTGTACCGTCCACCCATTTCCACTCGCCCTCTATGTCTCTGTCACTCAGACCAATCCAAGCCTGACTGCCACGCAGCTGTTTAATAGTGAACTCCTGGGATTGAGAGTCCAATAGGAAATCATCATCATCATCATCATCATCATCCTCATCATTATCTCTCTCACCTGTTCCTCTCTGCTGTTTATGATCACCAGGTATGCTCCTCTCTCTTTGCAGTCCTTTCAGCTCTCATCCCATTTCTTCTTCTCAGTAGAGATGTCCTTGGTCGGAGTTTTGGTGGACCCCTGCTGACGAACTAATTGTGAAGTTTCCCAGACGTTCAGTCATCAAAGGTTTCTTTATTGCAGGGGTAAGTCCTGTGTTGGTTCCAAAGAGTCTTTTGCATCCCAAAGGTGCATCTGGTCAAAGGAGGCCTCTCGGGGTTACTCTAGGTCACCTGAGTGGTGAAACTTTCTATGTTTCGTTTGGGTTAATTTAGAAATCAGTTTGGGCATAGTCATACGCTACAGTCTAAAAAGTAAAAAAAAAAAAAAAAAGTGAATATATAAATAAAATACACTCACTGGCCACTTTATTGGGTAATCATCACAAGGCTGCTGTATATTGAGTTACATGAGAAATAAATACATGCATCATGGATGTCACTGCTGATTCAAAGAGACGGTGTCGATCTTTAAGTCTGTGGCTGCAAAGCTATTAGTTTAGTCAGGCTTTTTGTTCATATGTTTTCTCTTCTGTAAAAGGGCAGATCTGGAGGGGTCATGGGCACAAAGCTGCTATGTAACTAAAATTGAATTAAATTGTTATAGAAAAATAATCAAAAACATGATGTCATGATATGTCCTGATGCAGAAAGGATTTACTGTTCCATCCCAAAGTGACAGCACATCCCAAAGTGTTTAATTCGTCCAGTGTTCTATTATACCACAGCAGCTTTTTTTTTTTTTTTTTTTTTTTTTTTTTTACAATTATGTTTAATGTTTTGGAATATCAGCAAAAAAAAAAACAAAAAAAAAGTTCCAGTTATCTCTTACATTATAGCAGCTATAACTTACTGTTCCTTCACCATCTACTTTCTTCTCTCTCTTGAAGTTTAAAAGACAAAACATTGCAGCTTGTCATGTTACTGGTGTTACGATTCCCCTTCTCGCTGATGCGAGCCGTGCGAGCACCACACACGTGCAGCGAACTTCCGGTTTCAGTGACTTTGCCTTTGTTTACTATTTCCACGTGTGTTTTGTTTTGTTTCATGTCTTGTCTCCACCCCTGTATTGTCACTGGTTGTGTCCTAATGTCTTTCAGCTGTTGTGTGTTAACCACCATGATTACTGTGTCTATTTAAACCCCTTGTGTTTCCTTGTTAAGGGGCGAAGTATTTGCTCAGTTTCCCTAGCGGTCTGTCGATAACAAGCCTTTGACCTTGTTTCTCTTCCATTTTTTCCTGGTTCTTCGGCCCAGGCCGCCAGTGGGCGGAGCACCTCGTCAGTACAAAACCCAGTGGACTTAACAATATGACTCAGTTTGTGGCACTATTTGTGAGGACGTTTGGCAGTCCAGTGGACATCCCTGAACTGGATGATCTTTTGGGGAGGGCCAACCTGTCTAGTGGACCTGTCTTGCCATTCCCCACGTACTATGACAGGGAGGCCTCCTCAGCTCCGGAGCTCCAGCCCGAGACCCACGAAGTGGTCTCACCTGCTGAGCTCCAGCCAGAGGTCCACGTGGTGACCTTATCTCTAGAAATCCAGTCGGAGGTCAACGAGGTGACCTCATCTCCCAAGCTCCTGCCTGAGACCCACCAGTTGGTCTCATCTCTAGAGCTCCAGCCAGAGGTCAACCATGCGACGTCATCTCCAGAGCTCCTACCTGAGACACACGAGCTGGTCTCATCTCCAGAGCTCCTGTCAGAGGTCAACATGGTGACCTTCTCTCAAGTCATGTTCCTGCCAGAGGTCAACATGGTGACCTCATCTCCCGAGCTCCTACCTGAAACACACGAGGTGGTCTTATCTCCAGAGCTCCTGCCGGAGATCAGCCAGGTGACCTCATTTCCAGAGCTCCTACCTGAGACACACGAGGTGGTCTCATCTCCAGAGCTTCAGTCCGAGGCCGACCAGGTGGCCTTCCAAGCCAAGTTCCTGTCTGAGGCCGACCAGGCAGCCTTCCATGCCGAGTTCCTGTCTGAGGCCGACCAGGCGGCCTTCTAAGCCGAGTTCCTGTCCGACACCGACCAGACGGCCATCCAAGCTGAGTTCCTGTCCGAGGCCGATCAGGCGGCCTTCCAAGCCGAGGTCCTGTCCGAGGCCTGCGAGATGGCCCACCATGCACTGCTCATGTCTGAGGCTGACGAGACGGCTCATCACACTATGCTCACACCAGAGTCCGATGATGTGGCCTTCCAAACATTGTTCCCACCTCATAACCATTGACAATGCCTGCCTCGGGACCTGGGGAGCAGAGTGGACAATCTTGCCCAGAGGCACAGGAACGCCAGAGGGGGTAAAGTTTTGGCAATTCAAAAGCAGCGCTTTTGGTGGGGTGCTCTGTTACGATTTCCCCTCGCACTGATCACCGATGCGAGCTGTGTGAGCAGCACATGCGCACAGCGTACTTCTGGGTTCAGTGACTTTGCCTTTGTTTGTGGAGTATCTCCACGTGTGTTTTGTTTTGGTTTATGTCATGTCTCCGCCAATGTATTGTCATTGGTTGTGTCCTAAGGTGTTTCAGCTGTTGTGTTTTAACCACCATGATTACTGTGTCTATTTAAACCCCTTGTGTTTCCCTATTAAGGAGCAAAGTATTTGCTCAGTTTCCCTAGCGGTCTGTCAATACCAAGCCTTTGATCTTGTTTCCTGGTTCCTGTTTTCCTTGTGTTCACAATTCTAGTCCAGCCCAGTTCATATTGTTTGTAGATCGCCTGACCCTCGCCTGTTTTTCAGCCACAACATGTGCCTTACGGGACTTGGATTTGTCTGCCTGTGTTTCTCTCTCTCTCTCTCTCTCTCTCTCTCTCTCTCTCTCTCTCTCTCGCTCTCGCCCTCGTGTCTCTCCTTCTCCTTTCCGTCTTTCTCTGGTCCTTGCACAATGGAGACGGGGGCCGATTCCCCCAGTCCCATGCCCCATACCCGTTCCTTCCCCCTTCCCACTCCCCCTGTGTATGTCTCCTCTTCTCCTCAGGTGAGTGAATCTGGGGCCGCAGGTGCGGGAGGAATGCCTAGGTTGGCATGGTGGCGTTGCGGGAAGGCCACCCTCGATCAAGCTGCATTCCAGTGAGTGTTCACGGGGGTACATACCATGCATTGGTGGATTCAGGCTGTAACCAGACCTCAATTCATCAAGACTTGGTTCAAGGGGAGGCATTGGGAAATGCACAATTGGTGAAGGTGAGGTGTGTGCATGGGGATGTTCACGAGTACCCGGTAGTGCCCATTGTCATCCAATTTTAGGGGCGAAAATATATAGTGGAGGCGGTGGTTAGTCCTCGCCTCACCCATCCACTAATTCTGGAAACAAATTGGTCGGGGTTTCAAGCATTAGCCCAAGAAATGCTCGTGAATGGGTCCTGCAATGGGGAAAATGGTGTAGAATGTGCACACCATTGGTGGGAGAGGCGGTGCCAGGGCCATCAGTGTCAGCTCCACGTCAGGGAGACAGTGAGAGCGTGGGGAGCTCCACCCCTCCCCTCTTGGCAGGGATTCCCCTCGGGGATTTTCCCTTGGAGCAATCGTGCGACAAGGCCCTTAGGCACGCCTTCGACCAAGTGAGAGTAATTGATGGTCGGCCCATCCAGCCCGGTGTTGCGCTCTTCCACCCCTATTTATTGATTATTAAAGACAAGTTATATTGAGTGACACAGGACACTCATACTCAGGAAGAGGTCACAGAGTTGGGAAGGGTTATTCTACTCCCATTAATCGAGGTCCCCTTTGAATAGGTTGGTATGGACCTTGTCGGGCCATTAGATCTGCATGAGGGCATCGCTTTGTGTTTTAGTGGACTATGACGCGTAATTTACACACGTAATTTTTTGGATGTGAATTAAAAAGGAAGTGCATATTTTGAGACTTTTAATGGCTTTTGGCTCTCACACACAAGAGAGAGATTATGAGAAAGAGAGAGAGACAGTGTGAGACAGAGAAAGAAGAAGTGAGAGAAAAAGAGTGAGTCAGCTGCATATGTAACAGATAATGCTAGCGTTAGCAGTTTTTTCTTTTCCCCAGAGCTCGCTACTCTACACATCAGCTAGTGAAAGACAATAACAGAAGCGATCAGTTACTTTATTGGCAATGACATGCACCTCTTTACAGAAAATGGTGGATTTACACACACGATAGCTACACTGGAGCATAATTGAATTGTGTAGGTGCTGAACCGGATCGTATCAGATCGGTACTGAATTGAAGTGCATCAAATCATTACTTATTCAACTGTATTATACTTTATACTGTGTATAATGATGTGCATAGCATCGTGAAAAAGGGAGATTTAAACTCCCAGTGTTAATGTCAGCTAGTAGCTAGTTATTTGTTTGTGTGTGTGCATGCGTGTGTGTGTGTGTGTGTGTGTGTGTGGTTGCTTTTTTTATTTTTTATTTTTAAACAGATCAGTACATATACACACATTTCTGAGGGTGAGTGTATTTTACCTGAGCTCTCAGACTGCTTGAAGCTTCCGGTCCTCTGGGTCTCCAAATTGTCCTCATTCACATAAACATCTTCATATGAATTGTCACCGTCACTGGAATCAGCTCCGTTGTCTGCTGTAACTCCTGCATTTGCATAAATTTCCTCACTCATCTCCATTCTCCTCTTTACAGTAATCCTGAACTTTCAGTGCAATAGTTATCAGTCCTTATAGACGTGCTTGTACCGGTACTTAATTGTCTAAAACTACACTCAGAGAGGCTGACTGAAGGAACACTGCCCAAGTAACTGGGCGTGTTGCTGTTATGTTGAAAGCCAGTTTCCTTTTTTATTCATTTTAAACATGCAATGAGCCACAAGTGTGACCAGTGTTTTATTTGTGGCTGTGAAATGAACATTCTGTGAAGACATTTTCAGCAGAAAGGCCTTAATGCCGCAGTGACATGTTGCTACACAATCATCTGGCTACCAGACTTCCCATGGAGGAGTTTACGGAACATTTTTTTAGTATGAAGTTAAACATGGATGATGATTTTAAACATTTTTCACCGATTACAGGGTCCTGAAGTGAAGCAGCTCCACCTGCCTGCTGCATTATCAGAGGTTACATCTGTTCATAAAGTACAGTAAAAAAAAGTTCTGTCCCTTGTTCGTATCCGACTCCAGCAGATCTTTAATTTGCGATTTTCTTCTGTTCGTTCTCCCTATTTACTCTCTACTGGTTGGTGGCTCACTCCTTCTTTGATTTAAAAAAAAAAAATCGAAAATCTAATAAAAATAAATACATGAAAAATAGCCACATGTGATTTAACCTTAACCAGATGTTTTGCTTTACAAAAGGGGGAAATGTGTGTGTGTGTGTGTGTGTGTGTGTGTGTGTGTGTGTGTGTGTGTGTGTGTGTGTTAATGTGAGTTATAGAGGAAGTAACAGTGAAAATGTTTTTCAAGGCTACCTCACTGTATGCTGCCTGCACGGTCTCTGGGTTTGTGTCTCTGTATTTGCAGGTCTCTTTGGTGGAGTGTTGAGCTACAGTACACTGTCACTATTTTGATGCAGTTAAAAGAAACTTAAATACCAGAATAACCTTTAAGGAATAAAACACTTGGTGCCATGCGATTACAGTTGTGTGCAAAATGACATGTTTTAGTGATTGGTTGATTGCTTGGTTCATTTATTTATTGATTAGTTCGATGCACTGCAACATTGGTGATTTCTTTCTTTTGTGTGTGTTTCAAGTCCATCATCTCCTAATGTGTTCATGGCATGTTTTCTCTGAATAGCAAATATGTTAAACAGAGAAGCTGTAACCCTTTAGTTTAAAAAAAACCACAAAAAAAACCCACTAAACTTATGGTTCTGCCTTTGCTCCATTTATGTAATTTATACTTTGATTGGACAGTGTGTGTTTAGTCTATTTATTTTTAGTTAGTTAGTTATGGATGGGTCAGCGAAGAAAAATATCAGCTAAATTGGAGATCAAATCTAGTGGAGATGCTACTCTGTGTAAGAAATGACTGTACATGATAGCCTGCTTGAATCTACAGTCTGGGATACAAAGAAAGGTAATGAGCTGAGATTAGGAGCACTCTCTTAAGGTGCCCTTTGTGCCCTTTCTAATATGTTTTCTTTTATAGAGTAACAACTCATTTACGGGGGTTTCTATAGCAGACACTCCACAATAATGTAAATATTATAATAAACAAGTTTTAAAACATGTTATTTAACAAAGAAACATGCATATTTAACCGTGGGCATGAGGTACTTTTCCATATGGCTACCTCTCTGTGTGCACCAAAACCACCTCTTGTGTTTATTGCCAAAAAGCTCTATTTTGGTTTCATCTGACCATAGAACCCGATCCCATTTGAAGTTCCAGTAGTGTCTGGCAAACTGAAGATGCTTGAGTTTGTTTTTGGATGAGAGTAGAGGCTTTTTTCTTGAAACCCTTCCAAACAACTTGTGGTGATGTAGGTGACTTCGGATTGTAGTTTTGGAGACTTTCTGACCCCAAGACGCAACTAACTTCTGCAATTCTCCAGCTCTGATCCTTAGAGATTTTTTGGCCACTCGAACCATCCTCTTCACAGTCCGTTAAGACAATATAGACATGCGCCCAATTCCAGGTTGATTCATAACATTTCTAGTTGATTGGAATTTCTTAATTATTGCCCTGATGGTGGAAATGGGCATTTTCAATGCTTGTGCTATTTCCTTATAGCCACTTCCCATTTTGTGAAGCTCAACAACCTTTTGCCACACATCACAGCTATATTCCTTGGTCTTACACATTGTTATGAATGACTAAGAGAATTTGGCCTATGTGTTATCTTATATTTATACTCCTGTGAAATAGGAAGTCATTGAGAACCCAATAATCTTGGAAACATTGAGGACTGTGCTATAACAGGCTTTAGATTCGCTAAATCTAACATGTTGACCTGGGCTGATTTTCCCTGTAACCTCCCTGTAGTTGGGATTTGTGAGATGAAAATATTTAACTAAAGACATGGGAGTCAGTCACTGAAATTGAAAAGTTTTATTTTAAAATGATAATAATACTTTGCTTGATTATTTTTTTTAATACTTTTCCTGCACTCACAATTTGTAAGGAAGAAATTCTGAGCCAAAGTGTGCAACAGATCCCAGATGAAACAGATGGCCGTTTCTGGCCATTTTGGCGCCCTAGGCGACATTCCTATTGATACTCCCTTTTGACAATATCAAAAATCAAATATTTCATACAGCAGCTATTAATATTCCCACTTGCCTTTTACAGAGAGACACAGTGGTCACTAGAGCAAAATTTCCCAGTTTGAATAATAACAATAATAATAATAATAATAATAATAATAATAAAAACAAATATATACAGTACTGTGCAAAAGTCTTAGGCACATGCAAAGAAATGCTGTAGAACAAAGATGCCTTCAAAATAATGAAATTAAATGTTTCTACATTTAAAAAATACAGTGAAGAGCAGTAAACAGTAGTAAATGAAACAAAGTCAATATTTGGTGTGACAAAACAATAAAAATAGTAGTCTCCAGTACAATTAGTGCAGTTTTATAAGGAAATGAGCTGGTAAGTTTCATTGAGCATCTTGCAGAACCAGCCACAGTTCTTCTGGAGACTTTGACTTTCGCACTCGCTTCTTACTTTTGCAGCAAAACCCAGCAGCCTTCATTGTGTTTTTTGTCTGAAAAGTGTCTCTTATGTAATATTCTGCTTTCTTTAATGACATACAAACATTTTTCTGTAAACATTTAATTTTGAGCTAGAAAACTAATGTTTGGGAATCTAAAACGTTTTTTGTACTGACTTGATAATGTAGAAGTCATAAAATAAAAAATCTATACCAAAGGTTTTAAAACCTTTGCACAGTACTATATATATATATATATATATATATATATATATATATATATATATATATATATATATATATATATATATATATGAAAATATTATCAAAATATGAGCTGTAATTTTGCTGAGGTTGAGACCATGAGTTGGTCCAGTGTCAAATTACACAATATAAACATATTAACGAATGATTAATTATAAAAGATTTATATTGACTTTACTTTATGAGGCACATAATAACAGTGATAATAAGTGTGTCATTAACATAACCAATAACAACTCTTCTGAAAACACATCACACACACACACACTGTCATTATTCAGAAAAGAAATGTATTGTTAGAACACTGTATGTATAAAATCAAAAATACAAAAAAAGGGTCACAAATGACGAATTTATTTTACAGCCTATAATGTGGGTTAAGCTTAATGTGAAATGTAAATGTTTGTTCATATCGTCTGTTTGTGAGAATGTGTTTGACCTCTGTTATGTAACCCAAACGGGGACTGGATGCAAGCGCAGGGGAAAGTCACTTTAATAAGAA
Organism: Cranoglanis bouderius; assembly: GCA_023630585.1. Lineage (NCBI taxonomy): Eukaryota > Metazoa > Chordata > Actinopteri > Siluriformes > Cranoglanididae > Cranoglanis > Cranoglanis bouderius. The sequence continues at coordinate 35,891,202 of CM042535.1, read as the reverse complement.
AAAAACAAAAGTATAAGGACAGGGGGAAACGCAAAGAACCATAAGTATTGGGACAGGGGAAAAACGTAACTCAAAGGCAGGATCAAAACAAACGATAATCCTCATGACAAAACAAAGGCTGTGGTTTACAAAAATACATGGGCAATAATCCACAGAATCACCAGGAAGTAGATCCACAAAGGCAAGGTTGTTATATTCCACAATAGACCGAGGCAGTAACACAAATGCAAGGTTATATTCCACAATAGACCGAGGCAGTAATCCAAACAATCGCGAGGCTGGAGTCCATGGTCCAGGAGAGTGCAAACGCATGGCACATTCATTCACATAGATCCATAATACATACATTCAGTACTCCGCCAGGAAGTGGAAACGGGAAGAGGTTTAAATAACTAAAATAATCAAAAACAATGAGGTTAAACACAGAACACCTGAAACTAACAATTAAACAATAAACGGAAAACCTATTAATGAACGGGGGCGGAGACATGACATAAACCAGAGAACAGAAAACCAATGAAAATACCGAGGCGGGGACATGACGTCAAGCAAAAACAAAAGCACATGGCAAAGTAAACAAAACATGAGTTCATGAATGAAGCTTCCTCAACGGCGGTGCGGAGAATGGAGTGCAGAAGTGTTCGAGTCAGCCGCCCGCTTAGCGAGTGACTCCGAGAGCGAGGGAAACTAACAGAATGTAGGTAGTTTGGGAGTAATCCTTGTTTCCTTAGATTCCTTTTCAGCTGTATTCTATGTATTTAAATTGTAATGATTTAATATAAATGTTCTGTCATAAAACCAGTGCAGATTTGAAAAGTAAAATACATACAGTACATCTCTATAAATCTCAAATCTCAATGTTTTTCTAAAGTTCATAAACTCAAACCTAGTGGCCATTTACATTTAAACAAGGCTACAATAGAACTTGTGTTCAACTGGTACAACTGGCTTCAGATGTGGAAATGTGTTAGGAAGCAACGCCCAAAACCTGAACAGTACACAATCTATAGAAATTAAAGCATAATTAAGCATCCATTTCCCTTTTTAAATATTAAGTATTTATGAGTAATGTTAAATATTAATGTTTTTGGTAACATTACAAAATATAGGTAATATACTGTAGGTCGCCTGTTTTCAATGTTAATTGAGTGTTTATAAAAGCTACAGATAAATAGCCAACATGAGGAATGGATGATACTTGTTTTTCAAGTAGAAATATGATAAACAGCAAGAAATATGACGTTCCATGTTTAAAATGTAAGTTTATTTGTTTCGTGCAAGGGACCTTGTACATAAAACACTAAATGACAGTCAACCGAGAAAAGGTGCTTTGCACCAGAGATAGCTATTAGCTCATTTCAATCTGCAGGTAAACAGAGTCAAACAATATATAAAACTACTACATGCCTTAAAAAATGACACCATCGTGGTTACAACACAAATTCCAACTCCAAGCAATTCAACCCTAGTATTCCTCCTACCTCCCCCAGCCTGCCATCATTACATCATTTGCAAAAAGCAAAAATCAGTGCTCTAAGCAAGTAGAATTCAAAGTTTTACAGTTCCCTAAATACTACAAAGCCCTTTTCTGACAGATCCACAAAGCCTGAGCAGAGCATGATCTGTCGTTCAAGCCTTTACGGTTTGGAATACCCACGATCTCGCCACAGTCCTCTTCACCTGCACTATTTGGTTCACCGTCACGCCAGGCCCTGAAAATCAGACAATCAGAGAATCAGAATCAGATCAGTGTTCAATTACCTCCAAATTCCACACATTTAAATCAACCCACTTAGCTTGTGTTTACTGAGATTTTAGGAATAAATACAGAATTCATCTCTCTTTCTTACCCAGTGGTCGGTTCTGTACCGTCCACCCATTTCCACTCTCCCTCTGTGTCTCTGTCACTCAGACCAATCCAAGCCTGACTGCTGCCCAGCTCTTTCAGGATGAACTCCTGTGATTGAAAGCACAACGTGAAAGCATATTCTCTCTCTCTCTCTCTCTCTCTCTCTCTCTCTCTCTCTCTCTCTCTCTCTCTGTATCTCTCACCTGTTCCTCTTTGCTGTTTATGATCACCAGGTCTGCTCCTCTCTCCTTGCAGTCCTGTCTGCTCTCTGTCCAGTTCTTCCTCTCAGTAGAGATGTAGTAAAGACTACAGCTGAAACATCTCCACCCCACTTTGGCATGTAAATTTGATCAGACAGAAGATACAGCAGTGATGAATTTAATACAGAAATGATACACTTCTGTAATCAGACCTCAGACGTAACTACAGATGAAAGTGCTAATCAGACGTTACAGGGAATTACAGTTACGCGCAATTCTGAACCTTGACCTTAAGCACATTTTCTTGTACGATATCAGCTTCAGTGAGGAGCAGTATAAAGTCCAGCAACACTGTTTGACAATTTGATTGAACCACAATATGTCACGCGGAAATTCAATATGAATGTATTATTAAATACATTCGATTCAAATGATCGTCCCTTTAGAATGCACAAAAAGGTGGGGTTTTTTGTTGTTGTTGTTCAGATGAGATCACACCATCTTGATCTAAGACAATGTTTATCCCCAGATATGAATATTATTATAAATAAATGTATTAATTAATTGACGAACAAGTACTATGGAAGCTTTTCCTTCAAACCATGGGCATGTTTTGTTTACAGGATTCTTTGATTAATTTGACAAATTGAAAAAGCAAATCAAAACTTTGATATAATAGCCTACACCTTGCACACGTATTACAGTTTCACACGATTAACTGTCTGTGTATGATAGAAAAAAATAATAGGATGTGCTGACTCAAGTACTACTATATTAGCTGCCCACTGCTGAGCCACATTTTAAAATCAAATGAACCAAATTTGCATGTGAAAATTACAAGTAGGAATATTTATGCAGCAGTATATTGCTAATATATAAGACTCTTATTAGATGTTTATTTCAATGCTTGCCATCGTCTTATTCATATATCTTCAAACAAACAAACACACAAGCATAAAACGCTATTTTTAATCTTCGGTCCAAATTTTCTTTCTGTGAGAGAAACCCCGATTTAAGGCACTTTTACCCTAGAAAAATCTGGCAACCTTGACCTTGCATAATCTCAACGATGCACCTGGAAAATCAATGTAAATGACTTTTCATAAAACACAATTACAAATGTATTTCAAAAAGTGATAAGGTTATTAAAGTTATGGCACTGTGTTTGGGTTAAGTATGTCCTTCTTCATAGAAATGTCAGAAAGAAATGTGCTGTTATTAAAAAGAAATTTGTATTTAAATTTCAATTCAAAATGCACTTAAATGAATTGTCTGTAATAGTTAAAAGGAAAAAAAAGAATCAGGTGTCATTCATTGGCTGGAGTTTTCACTCAGGTTTAATAAGAAAAGGGGTGTTTTTTTGATATTTACAAATTAATTTATTTTTTTGGTCAATCCAAGTAAAATCAGGAGGACAATGTTTTCCAAAGGTACAGAGACCCTGCATGAAAATCCTGAGTCTATTGTTTGGAGGCATCGGGGTGGGATGTCTGATGTTATTGGAAGGTGACGGTGTAGTTCAGTTCTTAGTATTCCATTAAGAAGTGTGATATGAGGTGATGTGGGGGAAATCTAGTGATATGTTTTGAGATAAAAATGGAAATGCAGCCACGTTTATGAGATTGTTGGAGGAGAAAGGAATGTTGGGCATGATGTTATATAGTCTGAAGCATTTCCAGCCTGGCCAGTATGCTGAAATGCCTAAATGCTAAATTTGGTGAATTACTTTGGCCCATCCATCCCTGCCACTAAAGAAGGGAGGAAATCATTATGTGATAATGTTCCCACAGTGCCGAAGATTCATTGGGCAAGTGAATGACTTTGAGGGGCCAGCGAGAAGCAAATCAATGACCTCTGTGTCACGGCAAGGCCATAATCTGTGTCACACTACAATCCGCAAAATCCATCGTGGCCTACAAAGATGGCTGCCGCAAGCCACAACTCCCAACCTGCGTTGCGGGCACCAGAAATGCAACACACACAAGGACTGCCACGTTCGCGGTCTCCATTTTACACTGTAAGACCTTTCACGTTGTAAACTTGGAAACGAAAGTTAACCTGCTGCCTTAAAAATGTCAGTAATCTCAACCTTTGTTTCAACACAAAAAGTCAAGGCAACTTTAAGTATGACTACTGAAAAATTATAAACCTGAGGTTTTCAATATCTAAAACTTGTCATGATAATTGAGTTAAAGAGAAGAAATAAGTTCATATAAAAGAATGGAGCTATCATGTTTTACAGTGTCCTGATCACACACACCTGGACGTAATCATGGACACTACTATAAAATCTGAAAGAGATTCAAAACATATTTGGAGGTTTGTAGCTAAAGCAGCTAATTTGGGTCTACTTCTGAATAATTTGAGGCATGTTCATTACGTGCCAAAATATCTCAGAAATCAGACAAACTTTTAAAGGAATTTAAACAAACTAATCATCTCCCCCCCAAAAATAATCAAGTTTTTTTTGTGCAATCAAAGAGGCTATTAAACAACAAGAACAATGCATTTACGTACACATAATGCATATTAACCATGTTGTCAGACTCACAGCAGTTCCTGTCCATGGATCTGTTACAATCACTGACCACCTTTAAAGTATATACTCACCCAAATTAACCAGCTTCAGACGTTCATTTGTTTCTTTCTGTAACTGGTCTCTCTCAATAGTCAGGTTGTTGTAACTGGTCTGTAACTGTTTTTTTTCTGTATTCAGGTTGTTCAATTTGATCCACAGCACTATGACGGCAGCCAGCAGGAGAACACACAGCAGCAACAGACACACTGCAGTCAGTTTGTAACATTTATTCCCTGCAGGGTTGATTCATGAAACCAGAAAGAAATCAAGAAATGAGATAAACTCACAATCTGCCCTTTTGTTTTATTCATCCTTGTTACGTAAACTGAAGGAGGGGAGTCAGGATGCATGCGCAGGGGAAACATCAGTTTATTAGGAATACTCACATTCAAAAGTAAAGGAACTGAAAACAAACCATAATCCATCAAACGAAAAAGCAGTAATCCACAAAGAGCAAATCCAAATGTTGTTAATGCAAATAAGGAGAAAAACACATGAATGAAGAAAAAAACAAAAAGGAGCAAACACACGACGCTAGGCTACGCTATGTTCACAAGTCTGTGAGGTCCAAGTCAAGTCTCAAGTCTGTGAGGTCCAAGTCAAGTCGCAAGTCTTTGAGGTCCAAGTCCAAGTCAAGTCTCAAGTCTGTGAGGTCCAAGTCCAAGTCAAGTCGCAAGTCTTTGAGGTCCAAGTCCAAGTCAAGTCTCAAGTCTGTGAGGTCCAAGTCAAGTCTCAAGTCTTTGAGGTCCAAGTCCAAGTCAAGTCTCAAGTCTTGAGGTCCAAATCCATGTCAAGTCGCAAGTCTTTGAGGTCCTAGTCCAAGTCAAGTCTCAAGTCTTTGTTCTATTTTTAGCAATAGTGCTTTCACTTTACCATCCACTGTGAGAGCTTTGGAGGGGTAAAAGGTGTGGCGTTCAAAAATAATGGTCACTCGGAGCTCAATTTTTAAGTCATTTTTATTGGAAATTCAGTTTGAAGCAATCTTACAGCATGACTAGCTTGATTACTCTCCCTTCAAAGTGCCCTTCGGAGTAGGGTGACCAGATGCAAACAGACCAAATGTGGAACAAGTAGTAAGTTTGTGTGGGACATATTTCCAACACCCAAAGGCCTACCATTTTGATGTCTGTCCAAATGAATAAGAAACATGTACACTCAGCCCATTTACATTTATTTATATTTATGTCTTTTGTATCAAACAATGCAACAAAGACAAACATTACTGCACAGAAAAAATTAAGTGGGACAAAAAGGATTCCTATGGCTTGACCTCACATGTGCCCAGTTTGAGTGAAAGCTGACAGCCCTCTGATGACAGGCTTCAACACTTTCTTCACAGCCATTGGATGAATGTTATATCTGGCCCCGCCCCCTGGGGATGACTGTCTTCAAGTCCAAGTCAAGTCTCGAGTCAGTTGTTCATGAGTCCAAGTCGCAAAACAAAAAAGACTTAAGTGCGACTCGAGTCCAAGTCGCAGACTTGAGTTTCCAGCTCTGACTTACCGAATCAATAACAGTGTTTTGGATTTTTTTAGATTAGTAAATACTTTTCAATGTAAGGTCAGAGTTTTTGAATTGAGATGCAGATCATGACAACAATCACAACGATTGCGGCTGTAAAGAGAAACAACACTCATCAGTCCGTTTAAAATTGTGCATTACATGTCATGATAGAGTCTAGTATAAATCAGGCTGCCCTGGTATAAGAAGCTATAGATCTTATGGGCAAAAACAAATATATAGGCTACTGTACTGTATGTAAAAAAGAGTAACACTTGCAATTAGTGATATTCTGAACTTCAAGTTTATTTTTCTTTTTGCTTTCTAACTTTAAACACGTATGAGTGGGTTGTGATCTTAATACTGTTGACGCCCCCAAATGAGGAAGCAGCTATGCTTCGGCTCTGACTAGTGTTCATTATACTACAGCTAGATTTAATGGTAATTAGGGGTCTAAAAAAAACCCTATTTGAATCAGAAAATAAGCCCAACAGTGTCTGATACAGTCACAAGTGTAGGTCAGGTTTAAATGAAAAAAAACAGGAAAACAGTAAAAAGATATTGCCATTGAAAATCGATTCACATGACACTCCACACGTACACATGTACATGATGTACTCTCCCCAGTATGAACGAGAGAGTCAGCTAAAGCTGCAACAGGTAATGCTGTTGTAGTCTCTTCCAGATCTCACACATCCCACACTTCTAGCCAGTCAAAGATAATAATCAAAGCAATCAGTGAAGATTTTGTTGACTTTCTTTTTTTTGAATGATAGTTTACACACGTCAATTAAATCGAAAACATCAATACAGCCTACCTGAGGTCTCAGATTGCTTGACATTGGCTCTCTGGGTAACCAAATTCCCCACATTCACATATTCACGTCCACGTGAGTTCTTATTGTGACTGGCATCAGCTCTGTTGTCTGCAGTAACGCTTGCATTTTCATAAATTCCTTCCATCTCCATTCTTCTCTTTGTAGTAATGTTGATCATTCAGTCAAGTATGCAGTGCCTAACTGACTGTGTTGCTACATTATGAAAGCACATTTTCTCTTCTGCTAATTTTCCTCACGTGTTTCACAGCAAGCAGAAAAAAAAAAATCCAGATTTATGCAATTTCAGAGTGTGGAGCTGACAAACTGTAAGGACACTTTAAAGGCAGTGTAGGTCCGTGTACGTTGCGTTCATTCGTTTTTGGTTTCAAAATTGAAAAATAAAATACAAATGATGACGTTCACTAATTTTTTTTGTTTTAATACTGAAAGTTCACGTGCTCAACTCACTGAGTGGCTCAATGTGAGTCAGATCACATACTTGACTCACTGAGTGACACAACGCAAATCAGTTCACATGCTTCTTGGAGCATATATGAGCAAAGAAGGCTGTAAAAATTTGTCTTTATGGTTTAATCTTTTGTTAAATAATTCACAAAAATACTCTGCCCTCATGGATACCAAACAACTGCAAACAAAACACAGGTTTATCCAAAAAAATTTTTTGTTAAATATAGGTGTGCAACAATTATTGGAACCCCTATGAATTCATACCAGAAAAATATATTTGAAGTACAGTGGGGGAAAAAAGTATTTGATCCCCTGCTGATTTTGTACGTTTGCCCACTGACAAAGAAATTATCAGTCTATAATTTTAATGGTAGGTGAATTTTAACAGTGAGAGACAGAATAACAACAAAAAAGTTCAGAAAAATGCATTTAAAAAAAGTTATAAATTGATTTGTATTTTAATGAGGGAAATAAGTATTTGATCCCCTATCAATCAGCAAGATTTCTGGCTCCCAGGTGTCTTTTACACAGGTAACGAGCTGAGATTAGGAGCACTCTCTTAAAGGGAGTGCTCCTAATCTCAGTTTGTTACCTGTAAAAAGACACCTGTCCACAGAAGCCATCAATCAATCAGATTCCAAACTCTCCACCATGGCCAAGACCAAAGAGCTGTCCAAGGATGTCAGGGACAAGATTGTAGACCTACACAAGGCTGGAATGGGCTACAAGACCATCGCCAAGCAGCTTGGTGTGAAGGTGACAACAGTTGGTGCGATTATTCACAAATGGAAGAAACTGTCAGTCTCCCTTGGTCTGGGGCTCCATGCAAGATCTCACCTCGTGGAGTTTCAATGATCATGAGAACGGTGAGGAATCAGCCCAGAACTACATGGGAGGATCTTGTTAATGATCTCAAGGCAACTGGGACCATAGTCACCGAGAAAACAATTGGTAACACACTACGCCGTGAAGGACTGAAATCCTGCAGTGCCCGCAAGGTCCCCCTGCTCAAGAAAGCACATGTACAGGCCCGTCTGAAGTTTGCCTGAATGATTCAGAGGAGAACTGGGTGAAAGTGTTGTGGTCAGGTGTGGTCAGAGCTCTTTGGCATCAACTCAACTCGCCATGTTTGGAGGAGGAGGAATGCTGCTTATGACCCCAAATCATAACACCATCCCCACCGTCAAACATGGAGGTGGGAACATTATGCTTTGGGGGTGTTTTCCTGCTAAGGGGACAGGACGACTGCACTGCATCAAACCGCACAATGAACGGGGCCATGTACTGTCAAATCTTGGGTGAGAACCTCCTTCCCTCAGCCAGGGCATTGAAAAAGACCTTAATGACTTGGAGAGGATCTGCAAAGAGGACTGAGACAAAATCCCTCCTGAGATGTGTGCAAACCTGGTGGCCAACTACAAGAAATGTCTGACCTCTGTGATTGCCAACAAGGGTTTTGCCAGCAAGTACTAAGTTGAAGGGGTTAAATACTTATTTCCCTCATTAAAATGCAAAAAAATTTATAACTTTTTTGAAATGCATTTTTCTGGATTTTTTTGTTGTTATTCTGTCTCTCACTGTTAAAATACACCTACCATTAAAATTATAGTCTGATCATTTCTTTGTCAGTGGGCAAACGTACAAAATCAGCAGGGGATCAAATACTTTTTTCCCCCACTGTATATTCCCATTGATTTAAATTTTTTTTTTTAATACACCTGGGTGACTAGGAACAGGAACTATGACTTTCAGTTTCACAAGGGTATAGATATGAGGTAACACAAATTCCCTTAGTCATTCATAACAGTGGCTAAGACCAAGGTATATAGCTGTGATGTGCGGCAAAAGGTTGTTGAGCTTCACAAAATGGGAAGTGGCTATGAGAAAATAGCACAAGCATTGAAAATGCCCATTTCCTCCATCAGGGCAATAATTAAGAAGTTCCAGTCAACTGGAAATGTTATGAATCAACCTGGAATTGGACGTGTGTCTATATTGTCTCAACGCACTGTGAAGAGGATGGTTCGAGTGGCCAAAAAATCTCCAAGGATCACAGCTGGAGAATTGCAGTATTTAGATGCATCTTGGGGTCAGAAAGTCTCCAAAACTACAATCCGAAGTCACCTACATCACCACAAGTTGTTTGGAAGGGTTTCAAGAAAAAAAAAACTCTATTCTTATCCAAAAACAAACTCAAGCGTCTTCAGTTTGCCAGACACTACTGGAACTTCAAATGGGATCGGGTTCTATGGTCAGATGAAACCAAAATAGAGCTTTTTGGCAATAAACACCAGAGGTGGTTTTGGCGCACACAGAGAGGTAGCAATATGGAAAATTACCTCATGCCCACGGTTAAATATGGTGGTGGCTCTTTAATGTTTTGTGGCTGTTTTTCTGCCAGAGGACCTGGATATTTTGTTAGGATACATGGCATCATGGACTCTATCAAATATCAATAGATATTAAATGAAAACCTGACTGCCTCTGCCAGAAAGCTTAAAATGGGCCGTGGTTGGAGCTTCCAGCAGGACAGTGATCCAAAACATACATCAAAATCAACACAAAAATGGTTTAGTGACCACAAAATCAAGGTCCTGCCATGGCCATCCCAGTCCCCTGACTTGAAGCCCATAGAAAACCTGTGGGGTGAACTGAAGAGGAGAGTCCACCAGCGTGGACCTGGAAATTTGAAGGATCTGGAGAGATTCTGTATGGAGGAATGGTCTCAGATCCCTTGCCATGTATTCTCCAACCTCATCAGGCATTATAGGAGAAGACTCAGAGCTGTTATCTTGGCAAAGGGAGGTAGCACAAAGTATTGACTAAAAGGGTGCCAATAATTGCTGCACACCTATTTAACAAAGTTTTTTTTTGGATAAACCTGTGTTTATCCTGTGCAATTGTTTGATATGAGTATTTTTGTGAGTTTTTTTAACAAAAGATCAAAAGGGTGCCGATATTAGTGGAGGGCACTTTTGTGGCACAATAATAATGCGTGAAATATTAGCATCGTGATCAGCGTCACCTCATCTCCTCTCTTTCTGCTAAACTTAGTGACGATCACATTCATGCTAGAGTTCATTTGATATGGTGTATTATGTATTTGTGATGGTGAGTACTCACCCCTGTACTGCTTGCTTATTGCCAGGGACCCAATTAAAAATTGGGGTGAAAAAGGAACCCGAAACCTACAGGAAGCAGATGTGTTGAGTGCATGTAGGATTTTTGTGAAATGGGTGTGCTTTTGTTTGGAAGATGCCACATTCCCAGCACACATATACAGTATTTCAGTCAGACACTCATGCAGCTCTCTGGTGTCTCTAACTCTGACTAAAAATGGAACATCTTTCATCATATTTAAAGGAACTGAAATGTCTGTATTATCAAGTGGCCAATTAGCAAATCATGAGGTAGTACTTCCTTTGTTCCTCAACAGCGTTGTGAAATCAGGAACATACACACACACACACACACACACACACACACACACACACACACACACACACACACACACTCAAGGTGTGTGGCCTCCTGTGCCTCAGTGACCCTTTTACCCTGGTATATATTTGCTGTGGGATGCTGCATCTGCTGTCTGATTGTATCAGCTTGATAAGTATACAGTCCTCATAGACAGGAAGTGTGCATCTGACAACTTTCAGATCTTGCTGGCACACCTCAATACCACTTCCTACTCTGTGGTGTTGTTGATGCGCGCCAGCGCACACAGCTCATTTAGGAGTTCCTGAAAATGTTGCAGCCGTACAGATTTACTTTCAAAGAACAGTCGCTGGGCATTCAGCCAACACTGTGATAGTCTGATAAGAGATCTCAAGCCTAGGCTTTGTGCATCAGTCAGTGTAGCCAGTACTCTTCCAGTGGAGAGTAAGTGATGCAGTGCCCATCACACCATAACCTAAAGTGTAAACTCCAGCATGAATGTGCGTCAATGAACTCACTCACTCTCAGTAACCGTTTTATGTTTGTGGTTGATTAATGAACATGCAAAACTCCAAGTAATGAGCCTTTTAAATACAATTTGAAAATCTGGATAATCCCAACGTATTCTCAGAGCAGTAAACAGTAGTAAGTGGAACAAAGTCAATATTTGGTGTGACAAAATAATAAAAATTAAAGTAAAAATAGCAGTCTCCGGTACAATGTGTGCAGTTTTATAAGGAAATGAGCTGGTAAGTTTTATTGAGCATCTTGCAGAACCAGACACAGTTCTTCTGGACACTTTGACTTTCTCACTCTCTTCTTATTTCTGCAGCAAAAACCCAACAGCCTTCATTGTGTTTTTTTTTTTTTGTCTGAAAAGTGTCTCTTACTGTAATATGCTGCTTTCTTTAATGACATACAAAAAATTTTCTGTAACATTTTATTTTGTGCTAGAAAACTAATGTTTGGGAATCTAAAATGTTTTTTTTGTACTGACTTGATAATGTAGAAGTCATAAAATAAAATAAAAATCTATTACCAATTCAACAATGGATGATTGTTTATCTTGGAGTCTCAAGGTACACCATACGCTTTCACCGCAGACTTGAGCCTTAAATACATAAAGAAGGGTTAGGGTTATTATTATCTTCTTTATGGCTGATCTTATAAGCTACCGTTGCAGTTTAATAAAGCCCAAATGAATTCTGGGACTTGGTAATAGAGTAGGAAAGAGATTCTGAAGAAAGACAAAAAAAAAAAAAAAAAAAATCCAACCAATGATTCTTATTTCCTGTTTAACTTTCACACATTCACAGCACTGAGATATGTTGGTTCCACGGTGACTTAAAATTTAAATACATTTTGAAACCAAGTAGTAAAATATAACCCCAATTCCAAAAAAGTTGGCACTTTTTGTAAATAAAAACAGAATGCAATTACAATACATCATAGAAAACATATCAAATGTTTAAACTGAGGAAATGTACCATTTCAAGAAAAAAATAAGGTAATTTGAATTGGCCGCAACATGTCTCTAAAAAGTTGGGAAGGGGCAACAAAAGGCTGGAAAAGTAAGTGTTACTAAAAAGAAACAGCTAGAGGTTAATTGGCAACAGGTCAGTAACATGATTGGGTATAAAAAGAGTCTCTTAAAGAGGCGGAGTCTTTCAGAAGTAAAGATGGGCAGAGGTTCACCAATCTGCGAAATACTGCATCTACAGTTTGTGGAACAATTTCAGAATAATGTTCCTCAATGTAAAATTGCAAAGACTATGAATATCTCATCATCTACAGTACATAATATCATCAAAAGTTTCCGAGAATCTGGAGAAATCTCTGTGTGCAGTGGGCAAGGGCGAAAATCAATATTGCATGCCCATCATCATCGGCCCCTCAGGGGGCACTGCATTAAAAACAGGCATGATTCTGTAATGGAAATCACTGCATGGGCTCAGAAACACCTCCAGAACTCATTGTCTGTGAACACAGTTCGCCGTGCCATCCACAAATGCTGGTTAAAGCTCTATCATGCAAAGAAGAAGCCACATGTGAACATGATCCAGAAACGCCGCTGTCTTCTCTGGGCCAAAGCGCATTTAAAATGGACTGAGGCAAAGTGGAAAACTGTTCTGTGGTCAGACGAATTGAAATTTGAAATTCTTTTTGGAAACCATGGACACTGTGTCCTCTAAACTAAAGAGGAGAGGGACCATCCGGCTTTTTGTCAGCGGGGGTGCATTAGTGCCTATGGAATGGGCAGCTTACACATCTGGAAAGGCACCATCAATGCTGAAAGGTATATACAGGTTTTAGAGCAACATATGTTTCCATCCAGGTTCCATATTATCTTTACTTCTGAGAGATTCTGCCTCTCTAAGACACTCATTTTATACCCAATCATGTTACTGACCTGTTGCCAATTAACCTCATTAGTTGCAAAATGTTCCTCCATCTTTTTCTTTTTAATAACAATTACTTTTGTAGCCTTTTGTTGCCCCCGTCCCAACTTTTCTGAGACGCGTTGCGGCCATGAAGTTAAAAATTACCTTATTTTTTTCTTAAAATGGTGCATTTCCTCAGATTAAACAATTTGATAGGTTTTCTACGTTCTATTGTGAATAATATATGGGTTTATGAGATTTGCAAATCATTGCATTCTGTTTTTATTTACATTTTACACAGTGTCCCAACTTCTTTTTGCAATTGGGGTTGTACATATCTTTTAATTTCTTGGCTCTTAGGATGGATATACTTTACCTCAAAGTTTTACTACATCTCCAGTGAGAAGAAGACCTGGAATGAGAGCAGACAGGACTGCAGAGAGAGAGGATTAGACCTGGTGATCATAAACAGCAAAGAGGAACAGGTACATAGACATAGTTCAGAATTGTCAATGTGTGTGCAGACTATGGAACCAACACATCGAGTACATTTATTTTGTACATTACATTCACTTTAGCACTGTGCTAATCAGGTTTCTAACATCTCAACAGGAGTTTGTGGATAATGTAAGTGAGAGCAAGAGTTATGCAGTTTATATTGGTTTAACTGACCTTGATAATGAAGGAGTGTGGAAATGGGTGGATGGATCATCACTGACCACTGCGTAAGAGATTCTACATTAATATACATTACACAGGATTGTACATTATTCATTGGAGTTTTATTCATTTACTCAGTGTGTCCAGTGCAATAGACTTTTTCTGTTTTTTAGGTACTGGTCATCTGGAAATGGCTTTACAGATAATAATGACTGTGTTATAAACCGGTATAATGGATGGTTTGACAGACCATGCAGAGAAACTTACTACTGGATCTGTGAATAACTTGTCTGAAGTAACAACATAAGACCATCCTTACAATTACACACATACATGTATAGCAACTGTAACCATACTATTGCATTAATGTTTGTTTTTTTATGAGTAAAACCTGTATCCTGTAGTATCTCCTTTGCTTATAAAAACATTCAGTTAGCTCCAGAATTATTGGCACCTATGGTAAGCAGCTAAGCAGCATATTACGTAAGAGACACTTTTCAGACAAAAGACACAATGAAGGCTGCTGGGTTTTGCTGCAAAAATAAGAAGCGAGTGCGAAAGCCAAAGTCTCCAGAAGAACCGTGGCTGGTTCTGCAAGATGCTCAATAAAACTTACCAGCTCATTTCCTTATAAAACTGCACACATTGTACTGGAGACTTCTATTTTTTTATTCATTTATATTGGCAACCGGGCCAAGACTGGACCCATTATTTTAGTGTGGATCTGAGCGCGATTGCCATGTTCATGTCTAAACAAAACCAGGGTCCGGAACAATTGCTCTAAGAGAGCCAGGTGTGAAAATGCCCTGAGAGTTTTCTAGATCTTCCCTTGAGGTCCAAAGTTCCCCTTAACCACTGTCAGGTGGCAGAGATGCTGAATTTTTATGACAGCAGCTCTGACAATAGTTCACAGGTGTACATTCAGTCTCTCATTCTAACTTTCGACTAGACATTTCTTTTCTACAACTACTAAAAGCTCCTATGACGTAAGTGATAGCAGGAAATAACTTGTTTCACTGATGTTCCACGACATTAATTGTAACTTGTAACTATAAACGTATGGCAGGTGTGACACGTCATGGCTAAAGTAATAAAAATTGTAATTGTTGGCAAATCACTGTGGTATAAGAGGAATAAAACACTTCAGGAAAAATGTCCTTTTTGAAAAATAATCACCTTTGGGGTGGTAACAGTACCTCCACTTTGCACCGGGCCGCATCTCACCACCACATCGTTAATTATTTTCCTATAACACCAAGTGTTTTATTGTGAAATAATGTATATTAGCAGGAAATCAATCAGATCATTTTTGAGTAAAACAATGACATGACTTTTTTAAAAAAATTTTTATAATTCCTCATTATAAAATCCTGAGCAACAGAAAAGCTTGGATTGGACTGAATGACAGAGACAGAGAGGGCGAGTGGAAGTGGGTGGACGGTACACCACTGACTACAGGGTAAGAAATCACTGAACTAATATTTTCTCATTATGATACAGTTACTGACTCTTCATTTCCCTGAGAAACACAGCGGAACCTCTGATTCTCTCCTTCAGGTATTGGGGAAACGGAGAACCCAGCGGTGCTGTAGGAGATGAGGACTGTGTTATAACTGGTGGTATGACTGATCCTGTCTGGAACTGGGCTGATTATCCCTGTAATGAAAAATCCTCATTACTGTTAATAACCCTGTAACCATCATGGTGTCACCTGTTTCTCTTTCTGAACCCATTTTTCCATTCAGGTTTGTTTAGGAAATGGTACAGATTCTACAGCAGTGATGTGTAAGCATGTGTGTAAATGCAGTTTAAGCTCATCAGTGTGTTGCTAAATTTCACTTTGTAATAAACGTGACGACATTTATGATTCAGATTACTCAAATTACTCAATGTTACATCCGCCCTTGTTCTTGCTTCCTCTCTGTCCTGTCTTTTTAAAAAAAAAAAAATCATGATGCATGTTGTGAAATCACAGTGCTACAAGATCACATCGAAAGAAACATCTGAACAGAAAAAAGGAATAAAATGTCAATGTCCCACTATTCATTCGTCTCTGCTTGGTTCCTGTAGCTGCCTTTTAACTGTAAAACAGCATTGCAAAGCATTATACTAGAGAAATATACTGGTGTGTGTATGATGTCTGTTGGAGCGATGAAGCTCTGGACTCTGGAGTCTGGACTGTGATCCTGTTTAGATAGACTCTTACTGTGCTTTAACGAACTGGATTTTCTGGTTGTCGAAATCCTTACACGGCATCTGAGTGGCGTAACAGCGAAATGTTCATCCTGTCATCAGGCGATCACAAGTTCATTTCCCGGTAATGCCACAGCCAAGCTCAGGTGAGGGTGCAACTGTTTATAACTATATACTTATAACGTAAGTGATAACAGGACATAACTTGTTTCATGGATGCTCACAACATGTAAATGTAACTACAAATGGAAAAAAAAGTACGGCATGTTATTCTTTAATTAATAAAAAAGAATTATCGTTGGCAAGTTGCTGCGGTATAAGAGGAATAAAACGCTACACGACATGTTATTATCAACAATTATGTAGTTATTATTATGTAGAAAATACAACCGATTATATTTTATATGATAACGAGGAGATTTTCATGGGTGATAGTTGTTTTCTATTCTTTCAAAAATGGAAATCTAACGGACATCTGAGATGAAATGTTTGAGATCAGTCAACCCTACTAAACTATTTTAAACCACGCAGGTAAGCAGTTCTTGAACATTCTGTGAGTAGTGTAAAAAAAAAGAAAAAAAAAAACAAGAAAGGTGCAAACACATAGCTACAAACATCACAGAGCACGAATTTTATGTACAGCTTTTATTCACCTCGAGCAAGTTACGATTTCACAGTATCAGTTAAACCATAATCAGGGCTGGATTGGTAATCTGGCATACAGAGCATTTTCCTGGTAGGCAGACACATTTTGGGGCGATACAATGTTTTTTGTTTTGTTTTTTTTTTGCCAAGGACTGGCCCATCATGCAGGGACAGCGGCCCATTGGTTTGTCTTCTGTATTGACAGCGTAAAGCCAATCACAATGAGCCACGGCTGCCGCCAAATGTGCAAAGATTACCAACGTGTTTACTGTAGGGGCTGCTGCAGTAACCTCTACTTCGTCTGCAGTGCCAAAATTTGTGTAGCAGCAGTAGAGGAAGTTAACCTGTCCTAATGTGTGTGTATATGTGCTTGTGTGTGTGTGCCATGCCATAAAGATGATGACTTAATTAAATTCCACCGAATTAAGTTCTCGTGTATAGGCTACTCAGTCAGCCAGCGCTACAGAAACTTTTTGGCATTGTTTTTGTAGATACCCTACTGGTTAGTTTCCTCAAACAGTCCTAACTTGGCTAAGCTCACGTTGCCGTGAGTGACTTCGGTGATCATCATTCGGTGATCATTGATAAAGCCGCGTGGCTGTATAATAGGCCCGTACAACACCTCTACTGTGGTAAAATGTATGTACGCATAGCCTAGCCCATTTCAAATCGTTCAAGACGATCTGGCTGCAGACCGCCTCTGTGGAGTCACAGCAGACTGCCTGTCAAATCCCCAAACATGTACAGCATTGACCTAACTGCCCTTTGTCACATACAAATAAATACTTAATTCCCCCTTTCTTATCATTAATATCAAGCAAAAGGATGATCTTAACCGTGTAAACATTACGATATATTCATCATCAGTATCTGGATATTTGAAACCTGTATGAACTGAATATTTAATAGGCTATCAAATGAAATCAATTAGAACAGCTCAGTGCATTAAATGTCGAATAAACAACTCTACTCATTACCAGTATGGTATTGTTTACATTGTACAGATTTTAGCAAGCCTTTGTCAGGGAAATACCTCAATATAAGTATTATAAGACATATAAATAGAAGAGAGTAATATAAGTATATAGGTGTCTGAGAAGCTCCACCTTTACGGAGAAACATTTACATTCAAAGTCACAAAGATCCCTGCTGTAACACTTCATCTTATTTTATCTTATTTCTTTACCATGAGGAAATCAACAGGTTTAAAAAAATAAAAAAAATTGACGAATGTAGACTACATTCAGTGTCATGTTTTCATTCACATGTTCTAATTTAGTTAAAAATTCTCCTCTCACAAATCCAGGTGAACTCATTATTACAGGAAAAGTCAGCCCATTTTTGTACAGGATCAGACCCATGGCCAGTAACAGCACAGTCCTCTCTATAATAACCGTTGGGTTCTCCACGTCCCCAGTACCTGAAGGAGAGAATCAGAGGATCAGCTGTGTTTCTCAGAGCAGTGAAGAGTCAGTAACTGCATGATGAACAGTTTTCAGTGCAGTGATTTCTTACCCAGTGGTCAGTGGTGTACCGTCCACCCATTTCCACTCGCCCTCTATGCCTCTGTCACTCAGACCAATCCAAGCCTGACTGCCACGCAACTGTTTAATAATGAACTCCTGGGATTGAGAGCCCAATAGGAAATCATCATCATCACTATCATCATCATCATCATCATCATCATCATCATCATCATCATCATCATCTCTCTCACCTGTTCCTCTCTGCTGTTTATGATCACCAGGTCTGCTCCTCTCTCTTTGCAGTCCTTTCTGCTCTTATCCCAGTTCTTCTTCTCAGTAGAGATGTAGTAAAGACTAGAGCTGAAGAATCTCAATTCTTGTAAAATAAAGGCATAGATTTATTTTATAACACTATTATATTTATTATTATTTTTGGGCCAAGCAGATAGAATTTCTTTTCTTTTCCACTAAATTGAACAGTGCAGACCAAACTACTGTATACAGACATGAATCGTAATCCATAGCTACATTTACATTCACATTTTGTCCCATATCTTGAGAACTGTGAGGAGTACAAACAAAATTATTTCCCCCCATAAATTCCTCTGGCTTGTGCAAACAAATTCAGACCATTTAGCTCCACGTGCTCAGATTATGAGCCAATTTGCAAATCGATTCTAGTGGGGTGGAGCTCAGTTTACACAAACAGCTGTAACTCATGAATGTCTGCAGGGTTTCGGATAAAATATTCAGACAAATAATGAGGGTAACGGTACACTGGCGATCTACAAGATTCCTATTAGATCTTCATTTGATTTCTTTCAGTTATACATCATCATAATAGTCCTTCTTTGTATCCCTTTATTTGTATATTTCTCCTGCTTTTATGTTCAGTGTGAAAAGCAAAGTAAAATAAAATGCAGTCTGCTTCTTCGGTCTCCATTTTCTATCTGCAGATTTAAAAAAAAATAACATAAAAATAAAAAAAATCATTAAAAGCCATGATCTAGACATTATTACATTTAACTCTGATGTCTTTTGGGGCATGGCTGTCTAGTAGAATACAGAAGCCAGGTCTCCAAACCACTACCAAATTAAGATGTAGTCTGGATTCACGCACTATAACGTAGTTTCATTAAAAAAATGCATTAAAACATTGCGAACGTACAACCGCAATTCCAGAAAAGTTGGGATCAGTTCAAAACATACAAAGCAGCAGTGTGAATATTAATGAGAACCTTCATAGTTTTCCAAGACAGGAATACTAAAAGTGCATGAAATGTACATTTTCCTTTCAGTCATCTTTGCAGGGAACCTGAATAACTTATTATCATTATATTAATTCACATATGTGACGGCTTTGTGGTATGTTATCACTCACCCAATTTGAAAAGCTTCTGGATTTCCTCTCTATCCCTCTGTAACTGGTCTCTCTCTATAGTCTGATTGTTGTATCTGGTCTGTAACTGGTCTCTCTCTATAGTCATGTTGTTGTATCTGGTCTGTAACTGGTCTCTCTCTATAGTCATGTTGTTGTAACTGGTCTGTAGCTGGATGTTTTCTGTAGTCAGGATGTTGAATTTGATCCACAGCACTGTGGCAGCAGTCAGCAGGAGAACACACAGCAGCCCCACACACACTGCAGTCACTCTGTAACATCTGCTCCATATAGTGTCTCCTTCTGGAGGAGGGGGAATGAACACAGAGACTCATGTACTCTTAAAACCGCTATATTCTATAGGTGTATAAAGGACTTCTCAGCCTGTGTGGCCTAAATGCAGCGCTGCCCACACCAGTTCTAGGTGCTACAAAGCAAAAAGAAAATGTGTTCCTACTGCTGATATCCTGCTAGTAATACTGCAGATATAAAAGAACTCAGATCAGAAGTCATTTGAACGAGACCTGTGTGATGAGTCTGGAGGTTCCTCTTTGTGTTAGTATCCTCTGTCTGTGCGTCGGGGACACGACCAATAACAGCGTCTGCACTCTCGTAGATCTCCACCACCATCTCCACTCGCTCTCCTCTCTTCAGCTCCTCAGTGTAGATCACATCATCATACACACACTCTGACATCTCTATTCTATAAAAGACTTAGATGCACTGTCTCCCTGTCTGTAAGGAAGTAACTGTATAGCTGCGAAACTGTGTGTGTGTGTGTGTGTGTGTGTGTGTGTGTGTGTGTGAAATCAGAGAAAGTTTCCTTATTACAGTGCTGTGTGTCAGTTAAGGAAGTTGCCACACACAAGCTGAACTGACTCAGGAAGTCTGTGCTTTAGTCAGGCTGGGATTACAACAGACCTTTTAGTGGGCCTGAAGGGCAAGTCCATTGTTTCGTGGAGGTTCCACAACATGCGACTGTAACTATGAATGGAAACAAAGTACAGCGTGTTGCTCATTAATTAATAAAAAAGAAGGATCGTTTTCAGATTGCTGTGGTACAAGATGAATAAAACACTACACAACATGTTATTATCAACAATTATATAGTTATTATTATGTACTGTATATTATTATATAGCAACAATTATTTATTTCATGTGATAACGAGGAGATTTTCATGGCTGATAGTTGTTTTCTATTGTTTCAAAAGTGGAAATCTAATGGACATCTAAGATGTAATGTTTGAGACCAGTCTGTAGGCCTAACCCTACTAAACTATTTTAAACCACACAGGTAAGCAGTTGTTGAACGTTCTAAGTATTGAAAAAAAAAAGAAAAGAAAAGAAAAGACAGAAAGGTGCAAACACATAGCTACAAACATCACAGAGCAAGAATTGTATGTACAGCTTTTATTCACCTCGAGCAAGTTATGATATCACAGTATCAGATAAACCAGAAGGATCAAAACAAGTGGGTTATATGGAAGAGAAAAGCAGAATATAAGTAGCAGGTTCAAACATTACAGGTTTAGGTGTCTGAGAAGCTTCACCTTTAGAAACTTTTACATTCACAGTCACAAAGATAACTGCATGATGAACAGTTTTCAGTTCAGTGATTTCTTACCCAGTGGTCAGTGGTGTACCGTCCACCCATTTCCACTCGCCCTCTATGTCTCTGTCACTCAGACCAATCCAAGCCTGACTGCCACGCAACTGTTTAATAGTGAACTCCTGGGATTGAGAGCCCAATAGGAAATCATCATCATCACCATCATCACCATCATCATCATCATCATCATCATCATCATCTCTCTCACCTGTTCCTCTCTGCTGTTCATGATCACCAGGTCTGCTCCTCTCACTTTGCAGTCCTGACTGCTCTTATCCCAGTTCTTCTTCTCAGTAGAGATGTAGTAAAGACTAGTGCTGAAGAATCTCCATCCTTGTGAAATGAAGGCATAGATAGAATAACACTATTAAATTTATTATTATTTGCGGGCCAAGCAGATAGGATTTCTTTTCTTTTCCACTAAAATGAACAGTGCAGACCAAACTACTGTATACAGACATGAATCGTAATCCATAGCTAAGCGTCACTATAGTAAAGCGTTTTACATTTTGTCCCATATCTTGAGAACTGTGAGGATTACAAACAAAAGCCCCCCCCCTTTTGTTAATCGATTCTAGTGGGGTGGAGCTCAGTTTACTCAAGCAGCTGTAACTCATGAATGTCTGCAGGGTTTCGGATGAAATATTCAGACAAATATTGAGGGTAACGGTACACTGGCGAGCTACAAGATTCCTATTAGATCTTCATTTGATTTCTTTCAGTTATACATCATCATAATAGTCTTTATTGTATTCCTTTATTTATATATTTTTCTTGCTTTTATGTTGAGTGTGTACAGCAAAGTAAAAGAAAATGCAGTCTGCTTCTTCAGTCTCCATTTTCTGGCTGCAGATTTAAAAAAAAAAAATCATTAAAAGCCATGATCTAGACATTATTACATTTAACTCTGATGTCTTTTGGGGCATGACTGTCTAGTAGAATACAGAAGCCAGGTCTCCAAACCACTACCAAATTAAGATGTAGTCTGGATTCACGCACTGTAAGGTAGTTTAATTAAAAAAAACTGATGCAGTAAAACAGTTTGTGAACGTAAATCAGTCAAAACATACAAAGCAGCAGTGTGAATATTAATGAGAACCTTCATAGTTTTCCAAGACAGGAATACTAAAAGTGCATGAAATGTATATTTTCCTTTCAGTCATCTTTGCAGGGAACCTGAATAACTTATTATCATTATATTAATTCACATATGTGACACTTTTGCGGTATGTTATCACTCACCCAATTTGAAAAGCCTCTGGATTTCCCTCTGTAGCTGGTCTCTCTCTATAGTCAGGGTGTTGTATCTGGTCCGTAACTGGTCTCTCTCTATAGTCAGGTTTTTGTAACTGGTCCATAAATGCTCTTTCTCTATGGTCAGGATGTTATTACTGGTCTGTAGCTGGATGTTTTCTGTATTCAGGGTGTTGAATTTGATCCACAGCGCTATAACTGCAGTCAGCAGGAGAACACACAGCAACCCCACACACACTGCAGTCAGACAGTAACATCTGCTCCATGCAGTGTCTCCTCCTAATGGGAAATAGCCACAGAGACATGTGTGTTTTCATATTAGGCAGTTCAAAGTGCTTTACATACAGTAAGTGCAATCAAACAGCATTAAGGATAAAAGACAAAAAAAAGGTATAAAGTTAGCAAAAACTAAAAGTTAAAATTAAAGTGTATAGGACAATAAATTAGAACTAAAATGAACTAAAAATGAAATTTAAAATTAGAATGATAAAGTGTTATTACAAGATAGACATGCAGTAGTGCTAAAAGTACAATGTTTTAAACAGAGCTGAAAGCTTGTTCAGATAAGAACATTTTCAGTCTGGATTTAAAAGTATCTAGTGTTGATGCTCGTCTAATGCTCTCTGTCAGTTGGTTCCATTTAAAATAGTAGCTAAACGCTGCTTCTCCTTGCTTAGTCTTTACCTTAGGCAGGACTAACTAACTAGTTTCTAATGATCTGAGAGTTCTGCTCGGCTCGTATCACTGCAGCATATCAGATAAATACACTGGTCCTGCACCATTAAGCGATTTTTAGACTAGTAATATTATCTTGAAGTTGATTATGTAACATACTGGTAGTCAGTATAATGATTTAAGAATGGGGATGATGTATTCCCTTCTTTTTCTCCTAGTGAGAACTCTGGCAGCTGCATTCTGAATCAACTGAAACTGTTTGATTGTCTTTCTAGGCAGACCAGTTAGGAGACCATTACAGTAATCAATCCTGCATGTAAAGGATGAGTTTTCGCTAATCTAGTTGATGTTAAAAAGTGATAAAGTGATAAATTGATGATTTAGGTGAAGGCGAAGTGCAACCATGCAGAAAAAATCCACGGTCACTTCCTGAACGCCAAGGACACAAGGCATGTGTGGCAAGGTATTCGGGCCAACACAGACTTCAAAGCTACACCGCTTCTCTGGGATGGTGATGCCTCACTCGCAGAGGCACTGAACGATGCACGGTCTGAAGCACATAACAACATGACAGGGGAGAAGACCACCCCAATTCCCACCAATTAAGTACTTTGTCTGTCTGCAGTAGATGTCAGGAAAACTCTGTCCAGAATTAACCCATGAGAGTTAACCCATGGAAAGCTGCAGGTCCTGACAACATGGCTGGCCGGATGCTCAGGGAATGTGCTGATCAGCTTGCAGATGTCCTCACAGACATCTTCAACATTTTCCTGAGCCAAGCAGCCGTGCCATGCTCTACAAGACGACCACCATCATCCCTGTGCTGAAGAAGTCATCTGTGTCCTGCCTGAATGACTACCGGCCTGTTGCACTAACACCTATCATCATGAAATGCTTCAAGTGGCTAGATATGGTCCTTCCCACCACACTGGACCCATGTCAGTACATCTACCATCCCATACCATCAAAAGAGGATGTCATATCTGCTACCATCCAGCTGAACAAAAAGTATGACTATGTAAGGATGCTGTTCCTAGACTTCAATTCAATCATTCTACAACAAATGACAAGAAAGCTGAGCCTGTTGGGTCTGACCTCCCCCCTCTGCAACTGGATCCTGGACTTTTTGACGAGAAAACCACGGTCCATCACGATCGGCAACTCCACCACCACAAGACTGAACTCAGCCGCTCCTCAGAGCTGCATGCTCAGTCCGCTGCTGTTTAATGTGCTGACTCATGACTGTGCCGCAAAGTACATTTCAAATCACATCATCAAGTTTGACGATGACACTACAGTTGTGGGCCTCATCAGGCTTTTTCTTGAGCTGAACCTTCTTGAGTTGAGAACCTGAATTTTCTGTCTCTGTGTTACCTCTAACAGCGTCTGCATTCTCATAGTAATCCACCATCATCTCGACTCACTCAGAAACACATTGAAACATCTCTAATCTATAAAAGACTGAATTACTGCATCTCTGAAAAGAGAAATGAGATTATTTCTTTCAGCATTGCAAGCTTGAGAAAAAAAAATTGTACCTGTGTGTTGTGTTTCTAGGCATCAGCATCTTCTTTCTCTGTGTCGGGGTCATGACCTTCAACAGTGTCTACAATCTCATAGATAACTACTACCATCTCCTCTTGCTCAGAAGAACACCGAAACATCTCTAATCTATAAAAGACCCAATTAAACATGAAATTACTGCGTCTCTGTGTGGACGTGACTGACAGGCTGCAGCGTGCTCCGTCGACATTACTGTACTGTAACTGGTCTGAAACTGCTGTTTTCTGCATTCAGGATGTTGAATTTGATCCACAGAACTGTGATGGCAGTCAGCAGCAGAACACACAGCAGCCCCACACACTCTGTAACATCTGCTCCATGCAGTGTTGAGTCCTAATGGGAAATGGCCACAGAGACATGTCTGTTTTCATGTCTTGAAATGTGTGTTTTGGATTTTGAATCATAGCATGCTCTACTGTTTAATTTAGCTGATTCAGAGACATGGCTCTGAAGTCACAATCTTTAAGTCTACAGCTAAAAAGCTATTAGTTTAGTCAAGCTTTTTGTTAATAGCTTTTCTCTTCAGTAAAAGGGCAGATCTGGGGGGGTCATTGGCACAAAGCTGCTATGTAACTAAAATTGAATTCAATTGTTATAGGAAAATAATCAAAAACATGGTGTCATGATACGTCCTGATGCAGAAAGGATTTACTGTTCCACCCCAAAGTGACAGCACATCCCAAAGTGTTTAATTCCAGTTATCACTTACATTATAGCAGCTATAAATGATTGTTCCTTCACCATCCACTTTCTTCTCTCTCTAAACTAAAGTTACAGCTTTACAGCTGACAGTTACACAGTGCAAGCTTGCTTTTAATGTATGGAGTTAATCCAAACCTGTATACTATACTGTCTATATAACCTATATACTGTCTTATGTCTTCTGCACCAAAATGTCTGCATGAACTCCACATCTAGGAACATTGCTTTAAATCCGTAATTGGTTCTGGATACGTTGGATCTGTATGAGAGGTGGTTTGGCACTGTTCTTAAACCCCAAATGAACTCTGCTCTTAGTGGTGGTGTCAAACCTCAAATAGAACAATTTGTCAGATGTTGCTGCTGCTGATGGCTGTGAATGTTCACTTGGGGAATTGGTAGAAGGCAAATTACTGAAGGCCTATCTGTGTAAACTGGTGAAAAAATGTCACCAATAGAAAACTGACTAACTTTAGCATAGCTTCTGTGTCTCTCGCTCTGCATATGTGATTTAACTGCATTGATTCCCTTTGTATAGTATTTAAATGTCCATCATTCATGGACACTGGTCTTAGTGCCAGCTTGTGTATCTGCTGTTCGCCAGCCACTGTGGGTTAAATTTAGGTTTAGTCATGTCGACGGAGCATGAGTGACCAACCCGGAATAACGTAAAGGTGTCAGGTGTTTTTGTTGTTTATTTGTTTGTTTTTAATAACATAAATGACACAAATGACGCAAGTTAATGAATAAACCTGTCTGAAGCATAAAATATAATACAGCACAATTTCAAATTGAGTCCAATTGTAGACTTATTAAGGCCTTAAATTTGTAAAACATTATTTCAGACAAATTAAGACTTTTAATTGATCTGCAGACATCCTGCTGGCAGATAGCACAACACAGGGATATTCCATAATCATAATCAGAAAGGCAAGTGAGGGTCAAAACTAGAAGAAGTCACTGAACGATAAAAACAAGGCTCAGACTTAATGGACAAATAGCGTGATAAGACAGAAACAACAGAGTAGAAATAACCGAACTAATTCGGTCGAGACACAGAAGAGGTGAACACATCAGGGTAATCAGCCAGTGTCATGACAGGACTAAGAGAGAAACAAGAGCACATGGAATAACATAAACAAAAGCACACGGTGTGAACTTGAGCTGAACCTGAATTTTCTCTCTTCCTTCTGTGTAACATCTAACAGTGTCTGCACTCTCACAGTTATCCACCATCATCTCCACTCGCTCACAAACATGCTGAAACATCTCTAATCTTTAAAAGCCTGAATCACTGCATCTCTGCATGTAGATACACTTTTGGCCTTGCAAACCTAAACACTTACCTGTGTGTGGATCTGTGTCTAGGTCTCTCCTTGTGTCACTGCTTTCAAGGTCGGGGTCATGACCTCTAACAGCGTCTATACTTTCATAGATATCCACCACAACTTCCATTCGCCCAGAAGAACGCTGAAGCATGTTTAATTTCTTATAAAAAAAACTCACTAAAACACTACATTACTGTGTCTCTGTGTGAGCACGAGCGAACTTCCTTACTAGTGTACACGGAAATAAATGTGCTACTGTCAGTAAAGGAAGTTAAACATTAGAGCAGTGGCATCAATGGCTTCTTGTGGTCAAAGCGTGAAGACATTTGAGCTGCAATTCTCACTCATACTGTAGATGTTCTTATTAAAGTCCAGCAGTTATATAAATCCAAAAATAACATTGTTGTGTTATAATGATGTGTACATTGCATTGTTCTTAAGAAAAATCCTCCAGGTCCTGCATAGTCTTTGCTTTTCCAACGGAGGGACTCAAACATAACTATTACAAAAAGTGCAAACATTCACTGATGCTCAAGAAGGCAACACGATACATTAAAAGCCGGGGGGGGGGGCATCATTTAGTACTGCCCTGGAAAAGCAAAGAACATGCAGGACCTTTAAGTAGAAACTTTTACATTCACAGTCACAAAGATCCCTGCTGTAACTCTTCATCTTCTTTTTTTCTAAAGCTGTTTCTTTACAATGAGTGAAACAACAACAACAAAAAAAACAGTGACGAATGTAGACTACATTCAGTGTCATGTTTTCATTCACATGTTCTAATTTAGTTAAAAATTCTTCTCTCACAAATCCAGGTGAATGCACTATTACAGGAAAAGTCAGCCCAGTTTTTTACAGGATCAGACACATAGCCAGTAACAGCACAGTCCTCTCTATAATAACTGTTGGGTTCTCCACGTCCCCAGTACCTGAAGGAGAGAATCAGAGGATCAGCTGTGTTTCTCAGAGCAGTGAAGAGTCAGTAACTGCATGATGAACAGTTTTCAGTTCAGTGATTTCTTACCCAGTGGTCAGTGGTGTACCGTCCACCCATTTCCACTCGCCCTCTATGTCTCTGTCACTCAGACCAATCCAAGCCTGACTGCCACGCAACTGTTTAATAGTGAACTCCTGGGATTGAGAGCCCAATAGGAAATCATCATCATCGTCACCATCATCATCATCATCATCATCACCACTATCATCATCATCTCTTACCTGTTCCTCACTGCTGTTTATGATCACCAGGTCTGCTCCTCTCTCTTTGCAGTCCTGTCTGCTCTCATCCCAGTTCTTCTTCTCCGTAGAGATGTAGTAAAGACTAGAGCTGAAGAATCTCCATCCTTGTGAAATAAAGGCATAGATAGAATAACACTATTAAATGTATTATTATTAGTGGGCCAAGCAGTTAGGATTTCTTTCTTCTTCTCCACTAAAATGAACAGTGCAGACCAAACTATACAGACATGAATCTTAATCAATAGCTGGGTGGCGCTATAACACATTTTGTCCCATATCTTAAAAACCCTTTAGAATTGTCTCTGCATAAATATGCCCTAAAACATCAGATTTTCACACAAGTCCTACAAGTAGATAAAGAGAACCCAATTAAACAAATGAGACAAAAATATTATACTTGGCCATGTATTTATTGAGGAAAATTATCCAATATTACATATCTGTGAGTGGCAAAATTGTTTTTTAAACAATATGGCCACCAGTGCCAATCAATTCTAGTGGGGTGGAGCTCAGTTTACTCAAACAGCTGTAACTCTGAATGTTTGCAAGTTTTCGAATGAAATATTCAGACAAATAATGAGGGTAACAATACACTGGCAATATGCAAGAATCCTATTAGATCTTCATTTGATTTCTTTCGTTTATACATCATCTTAATAGTCTTTCTTTGTATTCCTTTATTTTATATAGTTTCTTGCTTTTATGTTCAGTGTATTGACAGCAAAGTAAAAGAGCTTGAAATGTACATTTCCCTTTCAGACACCTATGCAGGGAAAATGAACTACTTCTTATCACTGTCTTAATTCACATACGTGACAATCTTGCAATAATGTTATCACTCACCCAATTTGGAAAGCCTCTGGATTTCCCCTCTATCCTTCTGTAACTGGTCTCTCTCTATAGTCAGGTTGTTGTAACTGGTCTGTAACTGGTCTCTCTCTATAGTCAGGTTGTTGTAACTGGTCTGTAACTGGTCTCTCTCTGTAGTCAGGTTGTTGTATTTGACCCACAGCACTGTGACAGCAGTCAGCAGGAGAACACACAGCAGCAGCACACACACTGCAGTCACTCTATAACATCTGCTCCATGTATTGTCTCTTTCTGGAGAAGGAGGGAATGAACACAGAGACTCATGTCAGGGTCGCCAACTCTCATGCATCTGGAGTGGCTCTGTCTCACGCTCTCACTCTGCCCAAGTAAATCTCACGCCAAATTAAATAACAAGCCAATGTATAAATATAAGAAGTCGCATTTCTGCTCATTTTTTCCCCCTGTTAGTATCGAGAAGTTATGGGGTTTAATTAGACAAATAAAGTCCTGCAACTTCTTGATTGGATCAGTCTGAAGTGGCTGAGTCCGTTTCCAATCACACTTCTTCCCGCGCTGTGTAGATCACTGTATATGATCTAAGATGGAGATGTTGAGACTTGGTTGTGAAACGTAAGTGTTTGTGGACACAAATCACATGTTTAAAATAGCAATTACTGATTCATTCTTTACCGAAAATGTAGCCTGAGTCAACCAGTTTTATTGAGATTTGAAAAATAGTTGTGGTCATTATGATTGCAGTTGAGTATTCTAAAATATTTTAAGAAGAGAGGGGGTAAAGACACTGGAGAAGACAGCGATGATATTTTTTTAATTCCCCATGAAGTGCTTTGAATCGAGCAGCATTATTCGAAGTGTTGACGTAACTTCTACTGAAACAGGAAGTCAGGGTGGAACATATTGTTAGCGTCTCCCGCTCGCTGTGCCGCTAGCGGAGCGCATTCCAGCCTTTGGAATTGACCTAGCCTTTGGATTATTGTCTCACGACTTCCTGGATTTTTGCACTGTAAGTGTTTGGATTATTGACTAGCCTGTTTGGGATTACTTCCCTATCATTTTTTGAGAATTTTGTCTTGTTTATTTCTGGATTTTTGTTAGACTGTCCCATTTCTTTCGAAGGTTCTGTTTATTTTTATGTTCCTAATAAACTGACAACTTTCCCCTGCAAGTGCATCCTGCTTCCATCCTTCCAGGATTTGTAACACATATCAAGTAGCTCCACCCACTTTTTAAATAGGCAATAGCCAATAACCTCACCGCCCGGGCTAAGCCGTACTTGACGCTTCAGATTCTAGAGAGCATTTTATTGGACAGAAAATCTGACGACAAGCTGAAGTGCAGAACGATGTCGTCAAGATTGTTGATCCGTATTGGTGGTAGAGAGAGACAGTACATTTTGAATGCATATGTCTTCTAAATGCGACTTTTGTCATTGTTTTGTAGCACACTAGCTTAAGGTTAAAATATTCCTATTTAATGAAAAGTAGTGATGCCAATGGAGAGCAAACACAAGGGCATGGTGAGGAAGAAATAGAAACAGTCAAACAGAAAACAGTGACGTATGACGTTACACACATTCCTGATTCTCGTTTCCGCACAGCAAGAAAAAGGTCATTTGATTCATAAATCTCCATCCAGGAAGCCAAAGTTGGCAACCCTGCTCATGTTCTCTCAAAAACCGCTATATTCTATAGGTGTATAAAGGACTTCTCAGCCTGTGTGGCCTAAATACAGCGCTGCCCACACCAAGTCTAGGTGCTACAAAGCAAAAAAAAAAAAAAAAGTGTTCCTACTACTGATATCCTGCTAGTAATACTGCAGATATAAAAGAACTCAGATCAGAAGTCATTTGAACGAGACCTGTGTGATGAGTCTGGAGGTTCCTCTTTGTGTTAGTATCCTCTGTCTGTGCGTCGGGGACACGACCAATAACAACGTCTGCACTCTCGTAGATCTCCACCACCATCTCCACACGCTCTCCTCTCTTCAGCTCCTCAGTGTAGATCACATCATCATACACACACTCTGACATCTCTATTCTATAAAAGACTTGGATGTACTGTCTCCCTGTCTTTAAGGAAGTAACTGTATAGCTGTGAAACTCTGTGTGTGTGTGTGTGTGTGTGTGTGTGTGTGTGTGTGTGTGTGTGTGTGTGTGTGTGTGTGTGTGTGTGTGTGAAATCAGATAAAGTTTCCTTATTACAGTGCTGCGTGTCAGTTAAGGAAGTTGCCACACACAAGCTGAACTGACTCAGGAAGTCTGTGCTTTAGTCAGGCTGGGATTACAACAGACCTTTTAGTGGGCCTGAAGGGCAAGTCCATTTGAATATATAAATAAATTAATTAATTGATCTGAAAAGAGGGGAAAAAACGTAAATTAAAATGACATCAAAAACAAGAGTCAATTTAAAATAAAATAATAAAAACAAGTTTGTTCATTGTTCCACCTGTTTTGACTCCACCTATTGTGAATGGACTGTTTATTCTCCTGAGCCAATCATCTTGTTACGAAACCGGGGATAGGAAGGAAGCAGGATGCACTTGCAGGGGAAAAGTGGTCAGTTTATTAGGAACATAAACGAAAAGGCACATTCAAAAGTGACGGGACACAAATACCAAAAATCCCAAAAAAAAGAAGCACGTTAATCTTCCTAAACGGGTTAGACACAGATGCAATCACTTACAGGGTCACAGTCCAAGAAATCATGCAACGTAGCAGGAATCCTAGAAACCCGGGAACGCCGGGTAAACAAAAACATAAACACAAAAAGCAGGAACCAGGGGATCGAACAAAACTCATTAACCAAAGCTCAATACTCCGCGATGAAGCGGAGTATTAGACAACATCAAACGAGCGACACCTGGAAATGATAATCAGAACATAGGACCAATCAGGAAGCGGGGGCAGAGACATGACGCAACACAAAAACAAAAAGGCACACGGCAACATAAACAAACGCCGAGTTCATGACGTAGTCCAGAGAGTTCCTTTTGAATCCAATCTAAGGGAATTCCAAGAAAAGTAAAAGCATTTTTGAAACAGAAGAAAAAAATTAACTCAAGCATGATGTTTCTGATGCCAAGACGCCAAGACAATTCTCTAATATTGAATAGCAGTAGTAATACACAGTCAGAGCTGTCAGATTTCAACGTGACTGGAATTTTCAAAGACAAGCATCACACACCAGCTCAGATACATCCTATATCATCATGCCTGATTTTAGCACATCCAAAGACCAACCCGCAAATTTCTGAAAAAAAAAAATGTCTAAAATTGACATTGGATGAGTGGAATTTTACACACACACAGAAAATCATTTACACTGATACCCCAGTCCTGTTACACAAATTTTGAACACCAAAATATAATGTGCAACTATTATACCACAGCCTGTGTGGGCTCTGATTTTCTGTGCGAGCTGTGTTGGAGCGTGGGTCAGGGGCGTCACTAGACCCTTTTTACTCATCAAATGTTGCTGTGCCCCAGTAAAAGTTTTCCTGATAAATCATTGTCTGATGAGGTATATTATAATAGATAAGTCTGAAAATAGGCTTTCCTATTCATTGCATGTTATCATTTACAAAATCTGAATTATTTAAAACATGAATGCTGACTGTAACACCAGCCGAAGCGAAAATATCGAGCTATATCGCGTATCCTCTTCTATCACCTTCCCCGCCCCCTCACTGTGCTCCTCCTCCCCTCACTTTTCCCCGTGGAAACCTCAACTTGCAGTCAAATGCTAATTATTATTATTAATTATTAATCATAATACAACATTGTAGCTGAGGAGAGGTGACTACCAGGCTAACGCTAATCGCTGTGTTAATGAGTAGTATGTGGATATTTGTATTTAGTTGAATGAGGACATCCCGTTTTCCAGATATGATTTACTTGGCACAGATTTGATGATAACGTTAACTTGTTAACTGCTCAAAAATTGCTTGCCTTTCTCTTCTAATTAGGGATTCTGCCACAAACATATAAGTTATCCAGATGGATATACGAACCTATTACATTCCAAAGGTGGCAGATGGAGAGAAGAGCATCATCAGTCAGGTGAAGGTGAGCAGACAGCAGGTCAAACCCTGCATTTGAATGATCTACATTTCACTGTAGAATTTCATTTCACTAACCCTCAAATAAATTACCCAGATATAGTAAAAATGTCAAAGCAGCCTTACATTAATGCAGTGCATGCCCCCGGATCCTCCCTAGAAATTTTCAAGTACTTTTGTAAAATTCTTGGGGGGCTTGTGCCCCAGTGGTGATCAAACTCTAGAAACGCCCCTGGTGTGGGTAGTACTTAAATAGGTTTATGAAACTTATTATTATTTAGACATTTTCACAAGACGTCACTGATGTTTGGTTTGGTCCCTTTATCTACAGACAGATACACATCACTGAAACTTTCCATATGCAAAGTCAGTAAGACATTTTCACAAGAAGTCACTGATGTTTGGTCCCTTGATCTACAGACAGATACACATCAGTGAAACTTTCCATATGCAAAGTCAGTAAGACATTTTCAAGAGAAGTAACTACTGTTTGTTCCCTTTGTTTACAGGCAGATGCACTTCAGTGAACTGGCATGCGCCACACATGAGTATAAAGGCGTAACAATACAGTTGTATTCTCACATCCATATACATAGACACAGTAGGACAGACAGAGACACAGTAATTCAGTGGTTGAGTGATTGAGTCTATGACAGATCAGCGATGTCTGAGAATGTTTATGATGATGTGATATACACTGTTGAGCAGAAGAGAGGAGAGGAAATGGAGATGGCTGTGAATATCGTTGTGAATGTGGATGCTGTTAGAGGTCACAATGCCAACGCAGAAAATGATTACTGCAACACACCGAGGGACCTTCAAAATCAACACATAGGTACAGAAGTTTTGATGTTTGCATGTCTTATTGAGGATAACTGTCACAAAGAAAGCACTGAAACAGTGTTTAATAAGTGTTTATATATATATAAACATTTTTTAAAGAGACAGGTAATATGCACTGTAGACTTATAACCACTGGATAAGCAGTGGTAATCAGGTTAGAAACATTTGTTTGCTCTTGAGATGAAAACACCCCACAACTTGATAATAGATAACCAGCCTTAAAAACAGTCAGAGGAACATATCTTGTCAGAGGATCTATAAAAGTTCCATTTCCTATGGTCCGATCAGGTTTATTTATTATTCATTTCACTGAACTCACATTCGTCATGTTTTGGCATTTTAAGTGATCTTATTCGTATAATCAACATGTAGGGAGTTTTTAATCTCACAAAGTAAATTGTGAAGTTTTATCAAATCTTTACATTGGTTGTGCACTGGATGAAGGTCAAAGACAGATCTATGCATTTATATGTTCCAATCACTGCAAAAATAAACAAATCAACAATTACCAAATATAACAATAATCAAACATATGGCCCTTTGAAAAAAAAAATAATAATAATAATAATAATAAAAAAAAAAAAATTAAGTTTCAAATCCTCATTACACTTGTGATGATATTTCATACAACAGTGCTCTTCTTTCTGTGATATTGCTTAGTTTTACATTTTATACCATACAATACAAAAACAGTACAGCTAAACAATCATTTCGACGCGCTTCAATTCACTACCGATCCAAGGGGCTTCGGTTCAGCACCGTTACTTTTTTTTAAAATAAGCTTCAGTTCAGTTAATTGAACCCTTGTTGTATCCTAGTTTTTACTCTGTAAGGAAGAACAAATCTAAAACAACAGGTCTGAGGCTACATTGATACTACATTATTTCTCTGTACTACATGAATTCTCTCCACAAACCTTCCTTCTATCATAGGCCTCCAGCACTGAGATGCATGTTTCATTATGCAAAGGGATGCCTATTTATACTCAGTGCACAAAGCCTTTACTGTGTTTATGACTCTGAGGGCATCGACAGTCAATAGGTTACCACACACTGAAAACAAATAGAAGGGATAATTAATGGAATCTATAAGTCTGTTTTGTCACGCATTGGGGTGGAGTGACAGATTATAAATTCTTGAGATGGAATTTTCAGCCTGTAGAGGGAGCATATAATAAAACTGGGAAAACAGAATGCAGAAACTTTTGTGTTCAGAGTTCAAAAACATGCCCATTTTCATGAAGATCTACAACTTACACCAAGGTGGTGGTATAATTTCCCTGCTGTAGCTCTCACTACACTTGTCAGTCTGGCTTCTGAACAATTGATGTGCAAAGGTTAAATTATTACATGACCTAATTTCTTTCTAGTTACAGGAATTAACCATGCAGGGAATAAATATTACAGAGTGACTGCAGTGTGTGTGGTGCTCCTGTGTGTTCTCCTTCTGACTGCCATCACAGTGCTGTGGATCAAATTCAACAACCTGACTACAGAAAACAATCAGCTACAGACCAGTTACAACAACCTGACTATAGAGAGAGGCCAGTTACAGAAGCAAAACGATGAACTTCAGAAGAAGGTGACTAATGTAGGTGAGTACATGCTTTAAAGGTGGTCAGTGATTGTAACTGATTCATGGACAGGAACTGCTCTGAGTCTGACAGAGTACATGGTTAACATGGATTATGTACAATTAAGAGTCTATAGTTTTGTTGTTGTTGTTGTTTAAAAGCCTTTTTTTTGTTAAAAAAAAAGCACTATTGATACAAGATGAAAAGATATTTTGTCAATTCTTATGCCTCCAATTACAGTTTGTGTTGATCCAACTTTGCATTGAGGTTATTGAGCTCTCTCAGATTACCTTCCTGAACCAAAGTTTTCTCTGAGAACTGCTTTCTGATATAGAATTTAAAATATGTGGAGGTCAAATCATTTGAAGTCATGGGCTACATTTTCACTGCTACGCTGAAACCCCTAACTACATACATGCATTCATGAAATAACCGAGGTTTGAGAGAAAGACATTTAGATTACATTTATGGCCTTTGGCAGATGCTGTTATCCAGAGCAACTTACATTTATTTCATTTATACATCTGAGCAATTGAGGGTTAAGGGCCTTGCTCAAGCACCCAACAGTGGAGGCTTGGTGGTGCTGGGATTTGAACTTACAACCTTCCGATCAGTAGCCCAACGTCTTAACTATTGAACTACCTCTGCCCAAAGACCATGTTTGGAACCCATACTAGTCAAGCTGAAGAAATCATTTTAGGTTCTGTAGCCCCTTGCACACTCTCATAATACTGAACATGCTGCAAATGCTTTCAACCATTCCTGCTGGTAGACTTCAGCTCAGCAACCCAGCTCTAACAGAAGCTGCCCCAAACTCCACCCAAAATTTTCAGAGATCCATCCCCTTACAGTTCCACAATTGCATCTCGCACCACCTTGCATTAAACATGTCGTCTGCTGCTTGCACAATTCTCAATTTCTACGAACCTCATGTCCTTCAGCACTGCATTCGTGGTAGTCCCATAGGGAAACTAATTCATATTCAAGCCTCCAAAACTCTTTACCTCTGTCTCTCTGTCAATGTTTCTGTCTCATAGTCTTTATGGCTGAGCTCGTGACCTACCTTTGCAGTTGTATGGAGCGAAAATGAATTCTGGAGTCCAAATGTGTCCAAGTGTGGGGGAACACTTCTGAAGAGAGATAGAAATGAAAAATCTAACCACTGAATAATAACCTGATTCTTATTTCTTATTTATTTTTCACAGCCAACACACTTATCTAAGGCACTTAGATATTTTGGTTCTAGACTAATTTAAAATTTTAATGTATTTTGAAAAGTTATTAAAAGAAAAAAAAATTAATGTCTTGGCTCTTAGGATGGATATTCTTTCCATCCAAGCTTTACTACATCTCCACTGCGAAGAAGACCTGGACTGAGAGCAGACAGGACTGCAGACAGAGAGGATTAGACCTGGTGATCATAAACAGCAAAGAGGAACAGGTGCATAGACATAGTTAAGAACTGTCTTAGTTATAATGCAGCTTTAAAGTCTATGTGTGTGCAGATTATGGAAGCAACACACTGAGTACATTTAGTTTCTACACATTACATTCACTTTAGCACTGTGCTAATCAGGTTTCTAACACCTCAACAGGAGTTTGTGAAAAATTTGAGCAAGATCAAGGATTCTGGAATTTATATCGGTCTGACTGACCTTGTTAATGAAGGAGTGTGGAAATGGGTGGATGGATCATCACCGACCACTACGTAAGAGATTCTACATTAATATACATTACACAGGATTGTACATTATTCATTGGGCTTTTATTAGTGTGTCCAGTGCAATAGACTTTTTCTGTGTTGTTTCAGGTACTGGGCATCTAGAAATGGTTTTTCAGATAGTCAGGACTGTGTTATAAACAGGTGGAATGGAACTGATGGATGGTTTGACAGACCATGCACAGAAACTTACTACTGGATCTGTGAATAACTTGTCTCCAGTAACAGCATAAAACCATCATTACAAATACACACATACACATATAGCAGCTGTAAACATACTATTGCATTCATGACTGTTTTATGAGTAAAAACTACATATTCTACATAACTAAACCACATGTGTCACAATTATTGGGACCCCTAGAAATTCTTATGAAAAAAAAAATGCAACTGATGCAAAATCCCTTAGTAATCTACATGGCAAATGTAGGTGAGAAATGGAACAAAAGTCCTTCATAAATCAGACAATAGCTATAAAAAGATAAACATGCCTGAAAATGCCCAAAAGTACAGCTTTGCTTTATCAATACGCATTTGAAGTACAAAATCATTTATCGTGACATGATTTTTGCTAGAAAGTAAAGCTGTACATTTTATATAATTTCTCTTATTTTAAGAATTCTTAAACACTCAAGTGAACTTGAAAATGTAAAAATAAATGCATCAGTTACATAGGAATTTCTAGGGGTGCCAATAATTGGCAAATGTTGTTTTGCTAAACAAAAACAAACAAAAAAAAGTGTATGTATATATATATATATATATATATATATATATATATATATATATATATATATATATATATATATATATATATATATATAATTTTATTTTATGACAATGATTTTTGCTTTCAAATAATGTCAAGATAAATAATTTTGTATGTCAAATGTGTATTGATATTTATAGGGAATTTCCAGCCAAAGACTGTCTTATTGTCCTGCCACTTTTTTTTGTACTAACCCCATTTCTATAAAAGTTGTGATTTTTTTCTAAAATGCAATAAAAACAAAAACCTGTGATTTGTCAAGTCTCTTGAAACTTTAATTAACTGACAAAAGTACAAAGAAAATATATATTCAATGTTTTCACTGACCAACTTAATTGTATTTTGAAAATATAAACACATTTAGAATTTGATGCCTTTAACACACTCAAAAAAAGTTGGGACAGAGGCATGTTTACCGCTGTGTTACAACACCCTTCCTTTTAATTACACTTTTTAATGGTTTGGGAACTGAGGATACTAATTGCTGCAGTTTTGCAAGTGGAATTTTTGCCCATTCTTGCTTGTTACGAGACTTCAGATGAAAACTTGAAGTTGTAACTGGTGATAGTTAATACATTTGCAAAACTTTTTAAAAGTATTTATTTTCACTTTGTCATTATACATCATATTATTGTGTGTAGTTTAATGGCTATTAGAATGAAATCCATTTTGAATCTATTTTAAATTAAATTAATAACACAATAAATTGTGTAAAAACTGAAGGAGTCTAAATGCCTTCCGAACCTACTGCATGCATGTACTAATATAATATAATTTAAAAAATAATAATAATTTTTTTTTTTATTGTATTTACAGCTCAAAACATACACTTCAAGCACTACTATTAAAAAAAGGTTGCTCATTATTGAGGCATTGTATCACTTACCTAGTTGATAAAGCTTGAAGTTCCTTTTTCTCCTTCTCTAACTGGTCTCTCTTTAAAGTCACGTTATTGCAGCTAGTCTCTAACTGGTTGATTTCTAACTGTAACTGCTCTCTCTCTATAGTCATGTTGTTGTATCTAGTCTCTAACCGGTGTCTCTAGCTGGGAAAAAAAAGAGTCCCACGTTTTACTGTAGGAATAATAAATAGAAAACAGCACAGGTGTAACTTTTTTTTTTTTTTTTTGTAACATGCTGAGAGAAAGAAAGAGACCATTTCTGTGGTGTTTTCATCTGTCTGTACAGTATTCAGCAGTATCAAATGGCACATCAAAGCACTTCAGTTTAACTAGTGTTTCAACCTGCAGTTGTGTCAATCACAGAATGATGGATGCTTTCGATTTGCTTTGGAGTTACTATGGTTCACACCACCTGCATTCACAGCGCAAGTTAGCATTTGGAGAAAAAGTGTGAGAACACTATTATAAACCAGGTCTTGTTTTATCTAAAGATTCACTATCCAATGAATTACAAACCATTTTATCCTTGTGCCCAACCCCTTCTTGTCTTCTCTTTAATGACAGCCTTACAGACAGTACTTCTTAATCATTTTTCTTAAAAGTTATGGACCTGGTATTAACAATATCGCTTTAGATCGCTTGCGCTGTGTAGTGAAATGGAGAACGCCATAAAAGTTCAATATCAAACATGTTCCTCAGAAGTATCACTCAGCTTCCAGATGGGAGACACTTTTATAACCCACATTTCAGGTGAGTGGCAGTGAAGGAGTTGAAGGAGGTGAATTAAGGGAAGGTCACGTGGCTCGGCTGTAGCCAAAGAGAAGTGAACTCTTTCCTGCTCAGCAGACAAATGCAGTCATTCCCCATGTAAATAGACATATAGACAAAAATCATTAACAAATTAATTAACAAATTAATTATTTTATGCCACACAACAAGATATGTGTATAGCTAGGTGTTTGGGACAGTCTGGTATATAGGAGAGACACGCGCCTCGAGAGAGAGAGCCACCTGCACAGAGCCGTGTGTGTGTGTGTGTGTGTGTGTGTGTGTGTGTGTGTGTGTGTGTGTATGTGTGCATGACAGAGAAAAGAACGCTGAAGAGCGGAAAAGCAAAAAAAGAACGATAAGTTGGATCAAGACTGCCTCCGCATTCCCTCTCTTTGCGCGACCTTAAAGCCATTCACAGACAATAAGTGCAAAATGATGAAGGCACTTGTATTTTATTTAAGGCTATTTAAATAAAGCTATTCACAACGCATATATATGCACAGTGCAAAAGTATGTGCCGCAATCTTTGGCGTGAAATGTCTTATAAATATCAGTTTAGATTTATTTAAAAGAGTGCATGCAAACAGGCAAATGAAAATTACACACATTTGAAATATAAAAAAGTCATTCTTCTTGACATTATTTAAGAACAAAAACCATTCTAGAAATGAAAGCTGTATTTTTGTTCACTTTTTTATCTTCTCCTGGATCCTGCAGGAGGTTGAAGAGCACCCGTCCCGTCCTGCAGCTATGCTCGTTGGTCTCGGTGCGTGTGGGTTGCAGGCCCGCCGTCACATATGCTTATAGCTGCTATATGTGTAAGTGTGTAATTGTAATGATGGTCTTATGTTGCTATTCACAGGTCCAGTAGTAAGTTTCAGTGCAAGGTCTGTCAAACCATCCATCATTTCCTCCATCATTTCCATTAAACCTGTCACCACTGTCCGTAAAGCCATTTCCAGATGAGCAGTGCTGTTCTGTGACTAGTCTCGCTCTAACTTTAACTGGTCGTTCTCTTTGGAAAGCCAAAGTTTAAGGAAGTGGCCTGGGTCACTGTCATTCAGAAATTCACTGAGGCTGCAGTAGTTATCTGGTAAAAGCCATTGGCCATCATTTTGCTAAATAAAACAAAGCAACTTGATGTCATAGGGTGTGTTGAACTTGTCTTGCTTTTAAATTCTGGATACACTGATCAAAAGTTATGACCATACATGTACTTGCAAATAAGGCCCAAATTTGACCTGATGGTGGCGCTAGAGCATTGGCAGCATTTGTCTCAAATTTGGTCAGAATGTTCCTTAGACCCTCCCCAATCAGTGTGTCAAATTTCATAACTTTTTACCCGACAGTTCTACAGGCTGCCATAGACACCCTAGCCAGAAGAAGAAGCAGAATAATAATAATAAGAAAACATAGGTTCACAATAGGTTGCCTATGCACCTTCGGTGCTTGGCCCCCTAATATTAATATGAACTTAATGGGTGGTATAGTGGCAGACAGGTTTTTGCTTTTGTATGTTCTATTGTGATATTGGAAATAACTCATATACTATATGGCCAAATGTTCTTCCCCAAACTGTGTGTGTGTGTGTGTGTGTGTGTGTGTGTGTGTGTGTGTGTGTGTGTGTGTGTGTGTGTGTGTGTGTGTGTGTGTGTGTGTACTTTTGTCAGATAATTTTCAAGAGACTTGACAAATCACAGATTTTTGTTTTTATTGCATTTTAGAAAAAAAATCCCAACTTTTATGGAAATGGGGTTAGTACATTCCCTCACTCATCTCCATTCTGCTCTCTTCAGTATTTCAGTAACAGTAGTAGTAGTAAAAGTTTCAGTAAAAGTAGTACACATATCTACGTGATGCTCTTCAGCTGAAAGTGACATTGTCTTTATGTCACGTGTAGAGGAAGTCACAGATTCTCACAAACGTGTGTGGTGAGGTCAAGCTGTATTTCAGACTCCGAGTTTACTATAGTTCTGTGTTTGCAGGTTTCGGTTCTGCAGTGCTGAACCACAGCATAATTTCTTTTCCCCCATAAATGCTTTGATAAAAGCAAAACAGAACTGAAACCTTGTCCTGTTAGGATGGCACACAAATAACATCTATCAGTACTAACGCCCAGGGGAACAGGGGAGGCCGATACCCAAGTATGCACTGAAACAGCATTAGTTTAGTGGAGGAGTGCCATAGGGTAGGAACTGAGACCAGTCTCCCTGGTTCTCCTTAGAGAAGGTCAAAACAACAGAACACTATAGAAACAATAACTTACTGGAAGGAGTGCATTAATATAGAAAAGCCTTGCAGCTGGAACTACTGTCAGATCTGCTGTTATAGAAAATTATTCAGTATCTTCTGACCAATCAGATTCAAGAATTCAACAGCGCTGAAATAAATTATATTAATTCATCATGATTTTGTCTGACAGAAACTATAGTCTTTATGCACCGTGGCTGTAGCAGTATGAGGAAAGTGTTCCTGACGAAACGTGACCAAAATGTTTATAACTTCTCTGAACACGGTAATGCTAACTAACCACTGACTGCTTTTTTCTTAACTTTGTGAACAGATGTAAACTCTGATGATGCAGCAGGCCAGCGGGGGTAATGTAGTGTAGTGACAATGTGTGAAGTGTCACTGATGCATTAAGACCTTCATGCTTAAAGAGACTTTACAGAGCGTCAGTTTAATACCCGAAAATAACACTCTGACCACACTTGTTGCTCGTTGCATGGATAACACAGGAAATAGGGCTTTCAACATAACAGCAACACACACAGTCACTTAGGCAGTGTTCCTTCAGTCAGCCACTCTGAGTGTAGTTTTAGACAATTAAGTACTGGTACAAGTGCGTCTATAAGGACTGATAACTATTTCACTGAAAGTTCAGGATTACTGTAAAGAGGAGAATGGAGATGAGTGAGGAGATTTATGCAAATGCAGGAGCTGATTCCAGTGACAGTGACAATTCATGTGAAGACGTTTATGTGAATGAGGACAATTTGGAGACCCAGAGGACCGGAACCTTCAAGCAATCTGAGAGCTCAGGTAAAATACACTCACCCTCAGAAATATGTGTATATGTACTGATTTACTTAATTTAATTCATTTACTTGTCTAAAATCTAACCATGCATTAAAAAAGGCACACAAATTGAAATAAATGGATTTGTTTGCTGTTTTAAAAAGACGCTGTGTTATTTGAACTGAAAGCAACAAATACACACACACACACAAATCACTAGCATATCACTAACACAAACTAGCTACCTTAACATTAACACAAGGGTTGTAAATCTCCCTTTTCACATAATGCTGTATACATCATTATACATAGTATAAAGTACAATACAGTTAAATAAGTAATGATTTGATACACTTCAGTTCAGTGCTGATCTGATACGATCTGGTTCAGCACCTACACAATTCAATTACGCTTTAGTGTGGCTACTATAATATGTGTGTGAAACCACCCTTTTCTGTACCACTGTATAGGTGCATCTACTTGTCTTTGACTAGCTGATGTGTAGAGTAGCAAGCCCTGGGAAAAGAAAAAAAACTGCTAATGCTAGCATTATATGTTGCATCTTTAGCTGACTCTCTCTCTCTCTCTCTCTCTCTCTCTCTCTCTCACATGTATGTGAGAGCCACAAGGGCC
Source organism: Cranoglanis bouderius (assembly GCA_023630585.1). Lineage (NCBI taxonomy): Eukaryota > Metazoa > Chordata > Actinopteri > Siluriformes > Cranoglanididae > Cranoglanis > Cranoglanis bouderius. The sequence continues at coordinate 35,848,141 of CM042535.1, read as the reverse complement.
GTTAAACGCCTCAAAATTTGCACTTCCTTTTTAATTACAGTACATGTCTTTGAAGCACTTCTGATGCTTCATACTGTAAACAGATACACAGTGACGCATCAGGCGCTGCCACGGCGCTCACTATGTTTAATCTTTCAAAATCCCCAGTTCATAGAATTTGTTTATTCAACTGATCTTGGAGTCTTGGAGAACCGAACAGAGGAAGCCCGACCACCATGGCCGACCTCTGTGCACTCTCCTGGGCTTGGCCTCTCCGTCATTATGAACAAATGCACATGGGCAAGTACTCAGCAGTAGCTACCACTGCTAGTGCTTGTTTGAAGCTAAACTTTTACATAAATACAATTTGTAGGTATTGTGTACCTATATAGTGTACATATTGCGCTGCACAGGTGCACTCTATCTTTTAAGTCTAAGTATCAAATAGACGTTATAACGGTTGTTAGTAGCGTCACAGTCAACATTGCTGTGTTTATAGGAAGACATTTCTGATACACTAATAAAAACATTAATGGTCTAAAATGTTTCATCTAATTGCGTCTTATTTTATTAATAACACAATGAAATCTTATAGTATTTATGTGATTTTTATACATTAATTTGACTTCACACTTCAATCTTGTGAATGGTCTGGAGTTGTATAGCGCCTTTTTAACCTTCGCAGTTCTACAAAGCGCTTTCCACTGTGTCTCGTTCACCCATACACTCACACACCAATGGCAGCAGAGCTACCATGCAAGGCACTTGCCTGCCATCGGGAGCAATTTGGGGTTCAGTGTCTTCCCCAAGGACACTTTGGCACATGGAGTCAAACCGCCAACCCTATGATTAGTGGGCAACCCGCTCTACCACCTGAGCTACAGCCGCCATGTGTGATAAATATTTCCTTCATAATATTGTTATACTTTTGTTATTAATTATATAAGAAAGGGAATGATTGTCTATGTCATAGTTTAAAAGATTATTCGTGTCAGGGTTAATAGCAGAGATGGATGCAAAACACAAATCCAATATTAAAGTCAGGAAACAGGCACAGATCAGGCAATCAGCAGCCAGACTAGACTAGGCAAAAATTAGAATCAAAGTACAAACAAAGCTGGAAACCAGAACAATAACACTGAAGCAGGTTTCAGAAAAGGTTTGGAACTGTCACTAGGCATGTGCTACAAGCAAAACTTTGCAGTGTCTGTAGGAAAATTATTTAAAGGGAGTGTATAATTGAGTTCAGGTGTGTAATCAGAAGTCTGATGAACTTGAACTTGTGAGTGATTAATGTGACATGGTTTGTAGTCTGTGATGCTGCTGGGATATGGATTTGTATTTGGGCATATTGTTGTATGTTATGCAGTGAATTCTGGGAATAGAAGTTTGCAGCCGAAACACCTAGATGATCTGTAAAGATTTGTTTTGTTGAATGATTTGTTCGAGGTGATGGTACTTTCACAGACCTGTTCACTTTTTCAGAACCATCCATCTACTGAAGGTGAATCAGTGGGGTTGCCATTCCACTGGAATAGGGGAGGCTAATAATCTAGTACACACTGGAATGGGCTTAACTGAGTGGCTGAGTGATGAAGTGAATTTTGTACATATAGTCTGCGCAGCACATTCTTAGAAATCTCTTGGTTGACTCGTTCCACCAGTCTGTTTCATTGAGGGTGATAACTGGATATGAGATTGACTGTGAATCCTAATTTTTGCATAAATGATTGAGAGGTCTTGTGAGCACCAGGTTGTCCCATTGCTAATTTTTGTGACCCCAAGTGATTAACTGCTCTTTTAGGCTTTCAGGGAAGGTGGAACATATTGTTTGTCTTGGGGACATTGTGCTGGCACAAGATGAGCTCTGGTTATTTTTTGGTCAATCTCCAAAGGAATGGTTCCAATAAAATGTGATTCTTGAATGATAAGCTCTGGAACCTCCTCTTCTGGGGCTGCTGGGTAAATTCTGCATAGAGAGTCAGCTTTAACATTGTTTGAATCCAGTCAAGAAAAAGTTGTAGATTAGGAAGGGATGTGCCACTCCCTCTCCCTTAGCAGCAGTTTTACTGCTAGAACCTCTCTGTTCCTTATGTCATAGTTTCATTCTACCAGTTACAACTTCTTGGAGATAAAAGTCATGGGGTGTAGTTTGGGCTTCTCATCAGTCTGTGAGACAGCACAGCCCCCATTCCATCAACACCTTATCTGATGAATTGATATGACAGGATCAGGGTGTTTTAAAAATTGTGGATCACTCTTTCAGATGACTGAACACTTGGTAAGATTTTTCCATGTAAGCTTTTATAAGTTATTTTTGTCCAGTGAAGTGAGTGGAGCAGCTATAACACTCAAGCCCTGAATTAATCTTCTACAGAAGTTTGCAAATCCAAGAAACCTCTGCAGTGTGTAGAAAGGGCATTGACCCTACCTTGGTCCATTTGCTGATAACACATCCCAAAAATTAAACTTGGAGTACATAAAATTGACATGTTTTCCTTTACCACAGGGCCAATGTTCTAGAGGTTTGGTCAGCACCTGCTTGACATGGTTAACGTGGCTCTCCAGGGAATGGGAGTACGTCAGGGTAGCATGTGGAGCAAGACATCATTTATTTTTTGCCAGGAAGACAGAGGGGGCATTAGAGGGCCCATACAGCATGACACAATACATGTAGTGGCCAGAGGATCAAGTTGTAGGCGGTCCTGAGATTAAGTTTTGTGAATATGTGCACTTCCTCAATTTGTTCAAGCACTGTCAAGGAAAGAGGCAAGGAATAATGATATGTTACTGTTATTTGATTCGATCCCTGATAATCAAACTTTTTCTGAATAGAGAACAATTCTGTTGATTGCACAATCATAGTGTTTGTGTGGAGGTAAACCACTTGCTTTGGCTTTGCTGCCCAGCTCCTTATATTTTGCATAGATGGGTGGAATTACTACTTTGAACACTCCATCCGGGCTTTCAAAAATGGTGGCAACTAAGCAAGCCTGTTGTATTTCAATCAGACCTGCTGCATCCATGATGGACAAAGTCTTCTGTCAGGGTTAACAGCAGAGACTGATCAAAACATCACCGCTTTGAAACATAGTTAACGTACTTAGTCACATTAGGTAGAAGAGAGAAAGTTTGCCAGAAAGTTCCAAAGGGCATTTATTTGAGGAGTTGAACTATGTTTTTTTATTATAATTTGTGAATGAAAAATTTATTTTTTGTCCCCCCACTAGCCATGTTTTTTTTCTTCACAGTTTTCCAGTGTTTCCAGGGCATAGTGGTAGGGTTAACATAAAACCCCCTTGTGGATCAGAGACTGTTGTACCAACTGTCTGATATTCAAATAGGCTACAATATAACAAACAATATATTGAACATGATGTGTCTTTAAACTCATTGCGCACTAAATGTATTACTCAGTGATAAGACATGTAGCTGTTTCATCATTTGGAGGCATCGGCAGTCAATAAGTCACCACCACTGACCTGTAATAGAATGCCAAATTCCCCTTACTTTGTCATGAATTGGGACTGAGTGACAGATTCAACCAAATGAAATGTCTAACCTGAAGGAGTAGAATTAGCCAGAGTATCATAAATTGCACATGCTATTTGTTTTTATATATATTTGCTTTTACTCATTTTCATAAAGGGAGACAATATTTCTGGAGTTAACTCTATTATATAATCTATATATTTTACCAAGATCTATAATGTACGCCATGGTAGTTGTTTATATTTCCTGGTGAACCCTCATGAGTCTTCTGAGTTTGACATCTGAACAATTGATGTACAAATTTATATATTACATTACTTAATTTCTATCTAGTTACAGGAATCAACCCTGCAGGGAATAAATATTATAGATTGACTGCAGTGTGTGTGCTGCTGCTGCTGTGTGTTCTCCTGATGACTGCCATCACAGTGCTGTGGATCAAATTCAACAACCTGAGTACAGAAAAAGACCAGTTACAGACCAATAACAACAATCTGACCACAGAGAGAGACCAGTTACAGACCAGTTACAACACCCTGGCTGTAGAGAGAGACCAGTTACAGACCAGATACGACACCCTGACTACAGAGAGAGACCAGTTACAGACCAGATACGACACTCTGACTACAGAGAGAGACCGGTTACAGACCAGATATGACTCCCTGACTACACAGAAAGACCAGTTACAGAGCAGTTACAACACCCTGACTTCAGAGAGACACCAGTTGCAGAAGCAAAAAGATGATCTTCAGAAGAGGGTGACTAATTTGGGTGAGTACATGCTTTAAAGATTGTCAGTGTTTGTAACAGATACATGGACAGGAATTGCTTGGAGTCTGACAAAGACCATGGATTATGTACAGCTGTGTTTTTAAAGTTTTGTTGTTGTTTCCCTCAACACCATAGTGCCCAGATCTACATTTTCATTCAGCTAGTGACAGTGGATTACACTATTCATGTCATCAAACACACTGGGAACACAGCCTGGCTAGCCAAGGCTAACTCATGCAGCTTTCACCCTTCACTCTGACTTCCTGGCATCTATTGGGAGTATATTGAGACAGCAACTTGTATTCATTGTCCGCTTCATCTTAGGCTGCAAGAATTTTTCAACAACCTACCTGTGGCTCTATGCTGGATTCTCTTTAATATACAGTATATCACCCACTATTTATCCTGCACCTCATAGATATGCACCTCATGACAGTATCCTCATCATTTCTCCCCATTGACTAAGCCTGCTCCCCTTTTCTCATGGCCTCCTGATTCTTGATTCAGCCATCAGCTATTTTCACATTCCCCTTTTCACATTTCACATTGTAAAAAAGCAATTTTACAACCCTCCACCTCTTTGGGCTTCCTCTGTATTTGTTTAAACATAATATTATTCCACGTTTCCCTCTCGCAAGCATGCTCAAGTATATCATTCTTGCCCTGTCTAGCTTTGTTGACTTTCCACAATGTACCAAACTGCCTCAACTACACAATACACATCATATCTCATGTTCGCTCTTTCATTTGCCGCTTCCTGAGTGTCTCCAGTTCCCTCACTGTATAACAGCATTACCCTGGGTGATGCCTGCTTTACAGAACACTGGAATGGCTTTTCCTTCTTTTATCAGGATTAGGTTTCATTTGCCAAAAACTTGCAACTCCGCACAGGCTGCTCCATCCTCTGGTCAGAATATACAGGAGGTTATTGGCTTGCTTCTCCATGGCCTCTTGAATTTACTCACTTAAACAATGAATCTTCCACCCTGTGGGAACCTTATCCCATAATGATCTCCCCCCTCCTCTAAGGGCATAAATGGACAGGGAATGTAATTTTGATTTACTCTGATAACTTGGCCATCATAATAAAGGAGAGTCACTCCTGGCTAACCCCCAGACACAACTCCCAGATTGACTGGGTATGAGAATACAGACTCTGGTGAGAGCAAAAAGCTCTGCTCCCTGGGCAGAGAGGGATGAAGGCAGTCGATATGCTTCGATAATCAAGGTGCAGATGGCACATGCTGTGGAAGGAGCACTGTCCGGACGTTGGAGACTGGAACCATCTACAAAGAACACACGATCAGCATTAAAATCAGGAACATCTGTAATGTCAGGATGAGGTTTAGAAACATGTCAAGAACTGTGAGACAGTCATGTGGTATTCCATCCTCAGTGGTAGGTAAGATATGTTAGCGAGAGAGCGAACACAGGGAGGATGACCCAGTATCACAGGGTCCAATTATTTTGAATAGTAGGCTAAGGGAAGTTGTCTGTCTCCATGTTGTTCTGTGAGGACAGATGACATACTACACCCATTCTTCTCATGAACATATAAGCAAAAAGGCATTGAATAGTCTGGACTGCCTAAACAAAGAGAAGACAAAACAGCATTTTCAGTTTTTTCAAAAGCAAGATGAGCCTCTGCTGCCCATTCAACATGATCATGCACTGAGAGTGTTTTAGAATGAGCTAAATCAGAGAGAGGCTGTGAAATTTCTGTATAATCTGGAATCCAGGTTCTACAATAATTCATCATCATCAAAAACGACATTGCTTGTTTTTTTTAGTCTCTGGTTTTGGTAAGGTCCTGAGAGATATAACTCTATCAGGGTCCAGTTGATGACCTTGATCTGAAATGACATGTCCCAAATACTTAACTGATGATTGAACCAGCTGCAGCTTTTCATGTGTGTATTTAAGGCCATTGTCTTCTATAAAGTTTAGCAATTCCTCAGGGTCCTGTATACGATGGGTTAGGAACAATAGGAGCAGGAGGATGAACTGCATCTTTAATGAGTCACAAATCTTATACCAGCCTATATTTACCATTCTTCTTCTTTTTTTACCACGAGGAGTAGACTGGAAACAGGTGAATGAAAACAATAAGAAATGGCTCCCTTCGGCAGCATGGAGTCAATGATTTCTGACAGACCGGCTTTAGCCTCCTTGGACATGGGATACTGAGCCCGATATGGTTGGTAGTCAGATTTTGGAATCATAATCAAAGAAGCTGCATCTTTTATTTGACCTATATCAAAAGTATCTTTAGCCCACAACTGATCTGGTATTCTTGACAGAAAAGCAAGTGATAGTTGTGTGGTTCTTGAGAAACAGAATCTGAAACAACAGCTTGGTGGGCCCACACAACAGAAGTAGAAGAGAAAAAAAGGAACTTTATAAGTGTCAGTACTAAAAGAGTAATAAACAGCATCTGTTTTCACCCAATCAGTGCTATTCAAACACTCTTGCAACCAAGGACCAATGCTATTCAAACACTTGTAACCAAGGACCAATTTACACAATTTCTTAGCAAGTGAAATGTGAGGAACGCTATCATCAACTGAAAAAGATACTTGTTGCTGATCAGACAATAGCATGTGCACACAAGCACATCGAGGACCCTTATATATGTTAGAGACAACCAGCTTTTAATTTTTCGGTCCAGGAAACTTTGCCTCATATTTTAAATTGGAGCCATGATGGGAGAACAGGCTAGTACAGTAATTCCCAATCTTCAGTTTCTGAGACAGAATAAAGCTTTTGGTCATTATCTACTGGGTTCCAGGACTAGAACAATGGGTTTGCAAAATTGCAAAATGTCCTGGTTTATTACAAGCAACAGTGTGGATGGACCACCCCTACCTGTGCCTCCGTGTCCCCAACCACACCCTCTGCCCCTGCCTCGACCTCATCCTCCTTGTTGTCCTTGTTTTCCCTGATAGGGGACTAATGGCTTTTATCAGCCATTAATCATTTGGATTGACCACAAGAACCTGGCCTATATCCAGACCGCCAACTGCCTAAACTCTTGACAGGCATGCTGGGTCCTGTTCTTTGGATGTTTCAACTTTATCATCACCTACCACCCGGGCTCCAAGAACGCCAAGCCTGATGCCCCTGAAGAAGACTTCAGACATTCTTGCATGGTGGGGACCATCACATGGGAGATTGAGGCAGTGGTCAGGAGAGTTCAATGCACCCAACCTGATCCAGGTAATGGGGCCCCTGGTCATTTATTTGCCCCCGACTCTGAGCGACACTGTTCCCAATTTGCCTGTCACTCCATCTCCAGTCTCACCCTGGACCTGCTGAAGTGACACTTTTGGTGGCCGACCATGGACACCAACACCCAGTCCTTCATCATGGCCTGCTTGGTGTGCACCCATAGCAAGGCTTCACACAGTCCATCTGCTGTCCTACTCCATCCCTTGCCTGTCCCCACCCATCCCTGGTCTCACTTATCCATGGATCTTGTCACTGGACATCCCTCCTCACAAGGTAACACCACTATTCTTACCATTATCAACCACTTTTCCAAGGCAATACATTTTATAGCCCTTCCCAAGCTCCCCAGAGACTGCTGAGACTGATGAACTCCTGCTTAACCATGTTTCCCGGCTGCTTGGTATCCCCCAGGACATCATCTCAGACCATGGATACCAGTTCATATCACAGATCATATCATTCTCTGGGTGCCACCATAAGTGTGTCTTCAGGTTTTCACTCCTAGTCCAATGGCCAGGCAGAACAGGCCAATCAGGAGCTCGAGGCAGCACTTAGTTGTATCACAGCCAATAACTCCTTGACCTGGAGCTCTCGGTTACCCTGGATCAAATATGCCCACAACTCCCTGTCCATCACCACCGTATGTCTCCCTTTGAGCGTTATCTGCCCATTTTGTTCCCCATCCTGGAAAATGATATTACAGTCACCTCTGGCAAGCCCACATTTGTTGTTGTGGCAAGGTATGGAGAGAGGCCCGTTACCTAGGCCCCTTCACCATTGAGAGCATTATCAATCCCTCCGTCATCAAACTCAAGCTCTCCAGGTCCTTGGGCATCCACCTGTCCTTCCATGTCTCCCAACTAAAGCTTGTCCATGACAGCCCTGTGGACTGTTTTACTCAACCCCACAGGCACATCTCTCATGTAACTTCTGAATAGTGCTAATTTCTGTAGTTACATCTAAGGTCTGAATACAGACGTGTACAATTTCAGTATTAAATCTTTACTGGGCACAATTTACCCAACTCTGAATACAGCCGTAATTGTTTTCTTCTGTGTGATCAGTTTCACTTGTCAAAATGGGGTGGAGCTATTTCAACTCCAATATTTACTACATCTCCACTGAGACGAAAACCTGGACTGAGAGCAGAAAGGACTGCACAGAGAAGGAAGCAGACCTAGTTATCATAAAAAGCAAAGAGGAACAGGTGAGACAGAGAGAGCAAATGATGATTTGTATTCATATTGTGCTATTATAATTGCGGCAGTTCATTGAGAGAGAGAGAGAGAGAGAGCGAGAGCGAGAGATATTATGATATTATTAATTAATATATTAATTAATTATGATATTAGAAATACTATGATATTATTCTCTCAATCACAGGAGTTTATTATGAAACAGCTGGGCAGCAGACGGGCTTGGATTGGTCTGAGTGACAGACACACAGAGGGCGTGTGGAAATGGGTGGATGGTACACCACTAACCACTGGGTAAGAGGCCTATATTTGGGGCAGTGTTAGCTCAGTGGATAAGATACTGCATTACTGAATGAAAGGTTGTGAGTTCAAATCTCAGTACTACCAAGCTGCCCCTGCTGGGCCCTTGAGCAAGGCTCTTAAACCTCAACTGCTCAGTTGTGTAAATGAGATGAATGTAAGTCACTCTGGCTAAGGGTATCTGCCAAATGCTATAAATATATTTATCCCCAAATATATTTCCATTTTACAGAGTACTACAAGTACCAGGACATCTAAATAATCTCGGTCATAATGTGACAAAGCGATTTTCTGCTGATTGATAATTTTATACAATGTTGAACTAAATGTTAAGATAATATCATTCATTTTTATATTCTCATCACAACAATAACTATATTATTGCTATAGTTGTTAGGAATCTCAGTAAACAGCTAATTTGTTGATTTAAATTTCTGTAAATGAAGGAAACTGAACACTGATCTGTTTCTAATTCTCTGATTTTCAGGTACTGGGGAAAGGGGGAACCGAATAATGCAGGTGATGAGGATTGTGCTGAGATTTTGGGTATTCCAGAAAGGGAGGGTTGGAATGACATACCATGCTCAAATACACAATTATGGGTCTGTGAGAAAGGTTTTTCTTAGCAATTAGGGAACGGTACAGTAAAATGATACAGTATTCACACATCAAGCTGAATTTATGGAATAATTCAGTTCTGGTTTTATTTTATTTAATGCTTATAAAAATAGACAGAAAGCAGTTTTACACAAATATGGAAATACAGAAATATAGCTGTAAGTGTATTAGCCACTGTTTTTGTATTGTCAGTTACTATCATGTAAAACAATTCAGATCGATAAGGAACATACCGTACTGTGCAAAAGTTTTAGGTACAGTGGGTATAGAAAAGAATCACCCCCCTTTAAAATAATCACATTTTGTTGCTTTTCAGCCTGAAATGAAGACGGACAGTTTTTGTTTTAATTTCCTCAGTGCTTATGACTTATATAACTTATATAAATTATAACATCCAAGTGAAAGATATAACACCAACATGTCAGAAAATAAATACATAAATAAATAAATAAATAAACAGAATCACTGAGTTGGAAAAAGGATCACCCCCTCCTAAAAATTACACTTTCACTTGGATGTTATAAGTATGATAGCTGGCCTAAATATGATCATTTCCTTTCTGGAGCTCACCAATATTGAGAAACTACAGGTTGATCTAAACCAGGAGAAAGAATTTAATTGGCTATGGAAGTTTAACGTTCATTTTTTGCGACGTAATTCGCCGAAATGCATCACATCAATACAGTAAAAAGAGATGAGTAAAAAAAAATGCCGAAATTCCGTGAAAAACCATAAAAAACGGATGTAAACAGCTATCCATAGCTCGAATAAGTAAGGAAAAAAAGATTCTGTTCGTGAGAATGAGAAAACAAACGTTTTTTGCATCGAGGCATAAAATATGTGATAAATAACGATAGGAATATCTGCTCTATCTGGCCTCCTCTCATCATGTCTCTGTCTATAGTATAATTCACACACAAAAAAGCACAGAGTTACTGTTGCAAAAATGTGCTATTTCTAATCAGTATATATGAAAATCTGCAATCAATATATTTACCAGCTGTTTTGTCAAAATTTGTTTTTTTCAACACTCTGAACCAAAAATCTCAACTTGTGTAGCATTTACATAAGCCATACTTTCCATGTTAATCTTTTCCATCATCAGTTATATTCTGAAGATTATTACAGAAGGATTTGTTCACATAATGTTTATTTCCTGATTTACACACCATTTTGTATTAAAAACATTGCAGTAATCAAGTGTTAATACATGTGCATAGTATTTTGAGATTTCATGAATGAAATTTTTTTTTTCCAAAATCTGTTTTGTAAAAAAAACTTTTAACTCTGATATGTTGTTGAAATTAAATAAAGATTTTAAATATGACTGCTTTCAACATCTAGATTTTTGTTTTTTAAATGTATGTAAATACATGCATATTTAATCAGATAGTATTTTATTTGTACATCTAAACATATTTTTTTCAGAAAACTTTCAATGCAAAAAAAGTAATAATGTGTATAATTTATTGGTAAAGTTTCATGATAATATTTTCATGCTTAAAATTTTCAGCGGGAATGGCTGAAATGTTTGTGTGTCAGTAATCAGTATCTGATTACAAACTGTATCTGATACAGCCAGTATCTGATTACAAACTGAATTGATTGGGCTCATGTCCATTTCACTATGACACATAGCTTGAACAACTTGATCAAAGTATGACACGCACTGTGTGTGAAAATCACAAATAACTAGCTAAATAGGTTTAAAATATGTTGAATTAAAGATATTTCACTACCAGTATTTCACTGTTTCAACATACAGTATATGAGCTATATGGTCAAAAGTATGTGGACACCAGACCATCACACCCATGTGCTCTTTCCCCAAACTGTTGGCACAAAGTTGGGAGCACACAATTGTATATGATGTCTTTGTATGCTGTAGCATTGCAATTCCCCTTCACTGGAACTAAGGGGACCAAACCTGATCCAGCATGATAATGTCCTGTGCACAAAGCAAGGTCCTTGAAGATATGGTCGGAATGGAAGAAAAAGCTTTTAACTCAACTGAACGCCTTTGGGATTAATAGAAACACCAATTGTGCCTCAGGTGTCCTTGCCTGACATCAGTGCCTGACCTCACCAATGCTCTTGTGGCTGAATGAACACAAATCCCCACAGGCACATTCCAAAATCTAGTGGAAAGACTAACTTTAACCCTAACTCTAACCCTAACTCTAACTCTAACCCTAACCCTAGAAGATTGGAGCTTATTGTAACAGCAAAGGAGGACTAAATCTGGAATGGGATGTTCATAAAGCAGTGATGGCAGGGTGTCCACAAACATTTAGGCCATATAGTATACCTATCAAAAAAGACTTTGTCAGTTTAGAGACATTACACAATGTCACGGTCCCAGTTTAACACTGACTGCACAGTACTGTCAAGTTTTAACAGCACTTAACTTCTTTGAAATGTTTTGCCTCTAAAGGCAAAGATAAGGCAAGGCAAGCTGGTTCCCCCTTGTCGTAGTCAGACTTAAGCTTCAGAAATAAATCTAATCATTAATAATAACAATAACTGTTAACAATAATTGCTTTCTATTACTACTATAATAATTAAAATGACTGAAATAGCCAGTAAACTGCTACAACACCGCTGTTAATGATGTTGTGAGTATATGGGTGAGCGTGAGTGGAAAGCTAGAGTTTAAGGAAGTGGTTTAAGGTCATTGTCCTTCAGAAACTCACCGATTTTGTTTTTCAAATACTCACTAAATGCTGAGGGAGCAGTAGTAATCTGGTAAAAGCCATTGCCCTTCATTTTGCTAAATAAAATACAGCAACTATTGATAACACTTAAGTGCAAGTTTATTAGCGGTCATGTGACACAAATAGGGTTCAGTTTACTGCTTAGTCTGATTCAAAATGTTGCTGACTCTCCAGCTATTTCAGCTAAACCCAGCTAGTCACTGACAGCATGCTCGGAGACAGTACAGGTCTTATAGTCTCCTCACATGTCCATTCTCCATTTTTATCAGTTCAGTGCCTAATATTGAAGTTTATTGTACATTTATTTGTTTTCATTGTGTGTGTGTGTGTGTGTGTGTGTGTGTGTGTGTGTGTGTGTGTGTTTGGAAAGCCAGAGTTTAAGGAAGTTGCATGTGTTATTGTGATTCAGAAACTCACTGAGGCTGCAGCAGTAATCTGGTAAAAAGCCATTACCCTTCATTGAATAAAACAAAGCAACTTCTGCTAACACTTAAGTGCAAGTTTATTAGTGGCTATGTGACTCTCCAGCTATTTCAGCTAAACCCAGCTAATTGTTGACCGCATGCTCAGAGACAGTAATGGTCTTGTAGTTTCCTTACATGTTCATTCTCCATTCTTATCAGTTCAGTGCCTGATATCAAAGCTCAAAAGTGTAAAATATTTTATGTTATATTTGTGAGGTTAATTTTCTATAACAACAGCTTTAATAGTAGATGTAGGACAAATCACAAGTATATATTAATGTGCTACTTCAATCATTTGTGGAGATGTAACTTAAAATATAAGATAAAATATAATATAATGCCATCTGTCCCATTCAGTAACATGGGGATGGGCAGGGAGGTAAAAATTATACTGCAGCCAGCCACTAGAGGGCCTCAGAGACATTTTTGGCATCTTTTTGGCATTTAAAAAAAAAAAAAAAATCCCTGTTACAACATCCACTTATACAGCCGTGGCCAAAAGTTTTGAGAATTTTTTGAGAATTTAATTTTTACAGAGTCTGCTGCCTCAGTGTTTATGATGGCAATTTGCATATACTCCAGAATGTTATGAAGAGTGATCAGACGAATTGCAATTAATTTCAAAGTCCCTCTTTGCCATGAAAATGAACTTAATCCCAAAAAAACATGTCCACTGCATTTCAGCCCTTCCACAAAAGGACCAGCTGACATCATGTCAGTGATTCTCTCGTTAACACAGGTGAGAGTGTTAACGAGGACAAGGCTGGAGATCACTCTGTCATGCTGATTGAGTTAGAATAACAGACTGGAAGCTTTAAAAGGAGGGTGGTGCTTGAAATTATTGTTCTTCCTCTGTTAACTATGGTTACCTGCAAGGAAACACGTGCAGCCATCATTGCTTTGCACAAAAAGGGATTCACAGGCAAGGATATCGCTGCTAGTAAGATTGCACCTAAATCAACCATTTATAGGATCATCAAGACCTTCAAGGAGAGAGGTTCAACTGTTGTGAAGAAGGCTTCAGGGCGCCCACATGCATAAACTTCATGTAATTGTCAATAAAAGCCATTGACACTTATGAAATGCTTGTGATTATACTTCAGTAACAGTAACATCTGACAAAAAGATCTAAAATCACTGAAGCAGTAGACTTTGTGAAAATTAATATTTGTGTCATTCTCAATACTTTTGGCCACGGCTGTACTTTTTGCCATGTAGTGTAAGTATACAAAATTATGGACTCGCCACACTTAAAGGATGCTCACCCAGCTTTTTTTTTTTTCACTTCATAGCAAATAAACAAATCACAGATATGACACAAACCAATTTTTGTTTAATAGCTGAACATTTTGGCTTCATGAAACATACCTCAAACAAATTCAATTAAATTATATTAATTAATGGTGTATTTTTTTCCAGATCAATTAGTGGAGAAAATTATGGAATCACTCAATGTTGAGGAATCATCAACAACAACAACAACAACAACAACAACAAAAATCACAATTAGTACTTTGTTGCTCCTCCTGGGGCTTTTATGACGACCTGAATTCTTCGAGGCATGGACTTCATAAATGAAAAACAATATTCTCCATCAAGATGGTTCCAACGTTCTTGAATAGAGGTTAACAGATCAGCTTTGCAGGATGGAGCCTTGACATGGACCATTTGTTTTTATTTCCACCATAAATTGTCAATGGGATTGAGAGCTGGACTGTTTGCTCGTCATGTCATTGAGTTGATTTGCCTTTCCTGAAGAAAAGCTTTAACACTTTTTGGTCTGCGGCAAGATGCATTATCATCCTGAAAAAATGACTTAATCATCACCAAACCTATTCTTCACTGAATATCATTTTCATCCAGTCATCCAGAAAAACGAAAGACAATGTGAGCAGTATAAACCATTACTCATATACCAGTGCCAATCAACTGAAACGTGAATCAGGTGCAGATAGTCATGTGATATGGTCAGGTGAGGTGCAGTGGCTGATGAGAATCGTAGTCTCTACTCCTTTACCGGTATCTACATGCCAGGAGTTTAATCAAAAACTACACAGCAAATGTCTACCTATAGTCACTGTAAATTAACTCAGGGGTCTCAATGAAATTTCAGACCCATATTCAGACAAAATATTCAGCATTCAAATTCAGATCTAAACTAGCATAAACATGAAACTTTCTATTATACATTTTTATTTTATGAAAGGTATAAAAAGTATAAAGAAAATGTTAGCGTGCAAATGTTATTATTTTCAGATAGAATATTTACATTTCAGACAATTACTTCCATGTGTTCAGTTAAATATTTTCATCTCACAAATCCAAACTACAGGGAAGTCACAGGGAAAATCAGCCCAGGTGGACATGTTAGATTTAGCCTTTCTGTAGCCTGTTACAGCACAGTCCTCATTCTTTCCCCAATCATTGGGTTCTCCGACCCACCAGAACCTGAAAACACAGAGAGAGTCAGAATATCTGTTATTTCACATTTAAAGCTTCAGACTGAGAGAAAAACTGCATCATGAGTAAATTTCAGTTCAGTGATGTCTTACTCAGTGGTCAGTGGTTTACCGTCCACCCATTTAAATTCCCCCTCTGTGACTCTGTCAGTCAGACCAATCCAAGCTTCAGTACTGCCAAAATATTTACTGATGAACTCCTGTAATTGTAACAGCACAATATGAATATAGATACTCATTTATTCTCTCTCTCTCTCTCTCTCTCTCTCTCTCTCTCTCTCTCTCTCTCTCTCTCTCACCTGTTCCTCTCTGCTGTTTATGATCACCAGGTCTGCTCCTCTAGCAGTGCAGTCCTTTCTGCTCTCAGTCCAGATCTTCTTCTCAGTAGAAATGTAGTAAACGCTCGAGCTGAAAAATCTCCATCCTTTTTTAGTGTATTGACATAAATAATAACCCACGTGCATAAAAGGTTTTTAATAACAATGGTTTATTCATAATACTTCAGATGAGTGTAAATATGACTTTAACATTCAGCATATGTACAATATTCACTTACCAAGTTTTAAAAGGTCACTGTCCGGTTCAGATCTGTCCCGCAGTAACTGGTCTCTCTCTTTAGTAAGGGTGTTGTAACTGGTATGAAACTGGTCTCTCTCTTTAGTGAGGTTGTTGTAACTGGTCTGTAACTGGTTTTTTTCTGTATTCAGGATATTAAATTTGAGCCAGAGAACCGTAATGGCAGTTAACAAGAGAACACACAGCAGCAGCACACACACGGCAGTCACTCTGTAACATCTACTCCAGTCAGTGTTAAGTCCTATAGGAAGTAATGGACACAGACACACATTTATTTGACTCATTTTGGCTGAACATTTATAGTGCTGTGTTGAGAGCTGAGTTAAATACTTGTAGTGGTGAGGTAAAACCATGGATACGGGCTATTTTAACAGGCGGTTAGCACTATTTTGAGTTATAGGGTTAGTGGAACAAAGCCAGTGTTTTTGTTAATTCAATGCGCTCCTATAAAGAAAACGTGGTATGAAGGATACGTTCTTTAAGTAAGTGTTCATAATTGTATCAATAAAAATTTTGTCCTCAAAATAAACAATGTCTCAGACAATGTCCTCCATGAGAAAAAACAACTTTTGTAGACTTTAAAAGGGATGCAAGTAAGTGAGACCTCTGCGTGTCTGCTAGCAACCACTGTTTTTGCTTCTGCTAACTCAACTTCGGCTAACTCTTCTTATATATATACTCTTGACTTATGTATATATAAGAAGAAGAAGAAGAAGAAGAAAGGCCACTCACAAAAACCATCAGAGGCAAAGCAAGGAGATAAGCAAGCATGATTTTAGCATGGTCATGATTTTATGACAAACCGTTCAGAAGTTATAAGCAAAAATGTGCTTTTTTCATATCTCATGAACACCAGGTGACGCTGTTTCCAAACTGTACAGGAATCCTCGCGTTATGATGCCCATGACATTCACTAAGTTTGGTCTGAATATGCTAAAGCATTACAGAGATATAACATCACATCCATTTTGGCATGCTCGCTTTCAAATTCATTTGTGCGTCATTCAAGAACAGTTTGACCAATCAACTTGTCGGGATGGTCTGAAGATAATCTGTTTCAATTTTGGTGAAAATTGGATGAACGGTCTAGGAGGAGCTTGAAAAAGTCTTTTTTTAAAAAAAAACTAAATTCAAAATGGCCTACAGCAGCTTTGGCAGACCATATCCTAATTGCTATCATTGTTCTCGGCCTGAACCGAGGAATCTAGGAAGACCAGTCACATGACAATGGGCAAAAGCAATCAAAAGCAATTAGCATTTTTTGAAATAGCATTATAATTTAGACCACAAGGTCAAAAATTGTGTTCCAAAACAATGCAGGTACCCTCAAGTCATGATGCTAATGACAGGTACACTAAGGTTGGTCTGAATACACTAATGCATTACGGAGATATAGCCTCATATCTGTTTCGGCATGATCACCATAGAAATCGTCCGCACGTTATTTGAGAACGGCTTGGTTTATCAAATTGGTTTCGATAAATTTTAGCTGGAATGGGCTGAAAATGATCTCTTACCAGTTTCGTCAAAATTGGACGAACAATCTAGGACGAGTTTGAAAAAGCAGGTTTTCCAGAAAATTTAAAACCGCGGACAGGAATTTCATGAATGGTCTAGGAGGAGTTCAGAAAAGTAGGTTTTTCAGAAATCTGGCAGAAATTAAAACTATGGGGTCCATTTGACTCGGCACGAGCCGAGAAATCAGGGGAAAAAAGATTTTTTTTTATAATTTTCCAGCACTTACGGTTCAAAAGTTATTAGCATAAATGCGAGTGCAACTCTGAGCTGTGGCACTACAGGGTTTGAGAAAGAGACAGAGAGGGTTGAGACTGTCCTCTATCCGTGTGCCAAATTTCATAACTTTACAGCGAGCAGTTCTACGGGCTGCCATAGACTCAAGATCGGAAGAAAAGAAGAAGAAGAAAAGGAAGAGGAAGAGGAGGAGGAATAATGATAAAGAATACTAACAAAAACAATAGGTGCCTAGTAAACACAGCCAATTGATTTTACTGCACCAAGACACCTAAAAGGAAATATTTTGTTGTTGTTGTTGTTTTTTTGTTGTTTTTTTGTTGTTGTTTTTTTTTTTTGCTCTGCCCTCTTGTTTGATTTTCAGTCTCTCTTCATAGGTATGAGCAATAAAAAGAACTTTCTATAACCAGGTCCACATTAGCAGTGTCAGCCATTTTGTGCCAAAAAAGCAGCTAGGCTGCTAGCTGAAGAAGGAAGTGACAGCTAGTTAGCTAGATTTACAAACAACGAATTTCAGAAATTGAAAACCTGAGTGCATAAATGTGAGGTATGGATTTGAGCGACAGTTTGTAAGGAACGTGTGAAAGCAAACCTGCGACTGTGAAATGCTCTTAAAATCATAAGTGTGTGTGTGTGTGTACCTGAGGTCATAGTTCCCTTATGGCTTCTGGTCACCCGAGTCTCCAGAACGTCTTCATTCACATAGATATCCTCGTATGAGTCATTTGAGTCAGCTGATCTGTTCTCTGCTGAAATTCCTGAGTTTGCATAAACATTTCTAGACATCTCTGCTTCTGTTTTCCCTGATCAGCCTTCAGTCTGTATAACGTGCAGTTCTGTACTGTCTCCGCTGCAGCTGAGTGTCTCTGCTGTTGTTACATATATATGTCTGTGCTCTGCTCTCAGAACAGGAAGTTAAGGTCAGAGCCACATAAACCAGGTAGCGCTTTCCATCCATATCTGTACATGCTCACTTTAACGCCTGTGTGTATTTACGCTGAGGTGTGCATGTGGTCACCGTTTGAAATGAAGATTTCCTTTCTCTTTATACAGGTTGTTTCAGTATGTGTGGTTGTGCATGTTCTGTTACCGTTGAAGACCTGCGTCATGGCCTTGAGTCTCATGAGTCACCTCATCATCTACTTTCTTATTGCTAGACTTCTATATCTCAGAACTACATCCAGTGAGGGAAAAAATGATTTGATCAATTAATCGTTTCCCTCACTGTATTTACATATATATTTAAGAAATCTTAAACATATGGACAAATGCCTACGTATACTCACCATAGCAGCTTCCTGTTGGTTTGATAGTTATGAATGTGATCTGCAGTGTAACGTCTGAACGTAACAAAACTGATTTCTGAATCAGCCTGGATTTAGCAAAGAAGTTTCTCTGTCTCCTTGAGCTGTGAATCCTTATCTAACCTCTTCACCAGATGCCATCGGAATGCGACACGACCCCCCCTCTTCAGACACACACACACGCACACAAACACACACACACAAAGCACACACCCGTGCACACACACAATTTCTTTTGAATGTAACATGTAATTATATGTAATTATTCGATGTCCAAATAGTGTGATGTTTTCTTGTTTTGCATATATTGTGTGTTTATGTAACCTAACCATAATGATTTTAGATAGTCTTAACTTAGGATATGATTTTAAATGTCTGTAACCATGTTTTACTTGTAATATTCTTTATAAGTCCATCGAATTTGGTATGTGGTTAATCGTCTCGAGATACCCTGATTGATTATGCATATCATATTGCAATGGGATACATTATTTCATGCTTTTTCTTAATTTCACACATAATACGGTTTAAACCGGCTCCTCCCTGGACATTCAAATTCGGGTCTGAGACCAGACAAATAGCGTTCATCCCGCCAACAAATCCAACTTCCTGATTGGCCAATAGCCCAAAGAGGCGTGTGCATTGGTGTTGTCTTTAAAACAACACCACGCTTTGAAACCCTTCTTCCAGCTCTCTTCAGTCTCTCTTCACTCACACTCTTCAACTTCACTTCTACACTCCTTCCGGTTTCTCTCCCCCGGGGCCATGTGCCCCAGGAAGAGGAAGCCAGGATCTCTCTCTCCCGGTCAAAAGACACAACCGCCTCACGGCCCAGGCCTTTTCAATCGGCACGACAAACCAGCGAACTCGACTCGCGAACTTTCAAACCGAAGCCATGCAAGTATAGTTAATGGATCTATATCTGCGTTTAAGATTGTACCCCTGTTTACAGGAGATTTAAGTTCGTTGCTGGTTTTGAAAAAGGCTAATTAGTTGTGTTTTTGTCTGCCATTCCCTTTTATTTCATCACTTTCTCTCTATACCTTTTCTCTTCTTGTATATAGATGTACATATGTATGTTTTGCTTACAGTTAGTCGTGCGTATCCATAGTTACATCTAGTTACTAAAATCTATTATCCCATTCTATCCATTCTACCCATTCTATCCCAATCTATTATCTTGATTGTCTCAGTTTTGGTCACGCGTTGAGTCCCTTAAACGCTGCAGATCTCGGCTACACGCTCTGGAAACGGAGATTTCCTTCCTGGCCAGAAGGATAAACTCCCTCTTTAGAGTTCATAATTCCAAACTAGACTACAGCTAATCCTAAAAGTTGATCTAGACCACATACATAGTCATAATTAATTATAATCCGTTGTAGTTAATTATCTATATGTATATGTGCACATACACGAATTCCCTTTCATGGCTGATGTATATTTATAACTGGCCACAACACGTGTTGATTAGATATATAGATATATTTCACGCCATTCGAGCTGATTCCTTATATAAATTGGAGAATACATTTAAACGTGTTAAACGTATTTTAATTCGTTACATAAATTGTAACTGGTGGAGAATATTTTTAAACGTCGCAGATTCATCCGAGTTACTACACATTCTGGTAGATAACGCGGGCACGCTTTAAAACTCGTCTCCTTTAAAAGGGTGCGTTGAATCCAAGCGTGCGCTTCTGTTTCGTTTTTCATGTTTAAAGTTGATCCATTACATTATTCTGGTGGAAAAGAATAATGCTAGTAATGATTGATTCGTTACAGCAGTGAGTCAGAGAGATTTCAGCAGAAACAGAGTGGATGGTGAGTGTGAGAGCACAGCTGCTGTTAATCTCCACAATCCCGAGACATTTGAAAACAACACGATCAAACTGCAAATTCATGCCCAAAGAACACAGGCATAGCAGTCTCAACCTAACTCTACAGAGGCCCTAAAGACAGCAGGTACAGAGAAGAGCTTCTGTAAGCTCCGTGTGGTTTGTGTGGCTCACCTCAACTTCCTGTACTGAGAACAGAGCGTATATTTAACACTGAGAGCTGGAAACTGCAGATGAGAGATGAGAGATGAGAGATGAGAGGACGTAAAACAGACTGAAGCATGTTCAGGGTGCCAGTATTTGTGTAGAAGAAAACAGAAACAGAGATGAGTGAAGATGATTGTACAAAGCCCGGAATTTCACTAGACAACAGATCGTCTGATTTAAATAACAGTGAGGATTTATATGAAGATATGACCGGATACCACATGAGAACTGTGACTTTAGGTACACACGGACACGCACATATTCACGTGCTGTTGGACACTTAATATAAAACTTATATTCATTAGCTTATGTTGAATTCTCTTGTCATTTCAGTGTATTCAAATGCAATATCATTTTGCTGTAGTTAGTGGACTTTTGATCGGAAGGTCGTGAGTTCAAACCCCAGCACTGCCAAGCTGCCACTGTTGGGCCCTTGAGCAAGGCCCTCAACTGCTCAGATGTATAAATGCAATAAAAATGTAAGTCGCTCCGGATAAGGGCATCTGCCAAATGCCATAAATATAAATCCAAATGCTTTGCTGTTAAATTTGTCACACAAGAGCCCAAGCAGCAGAACAGAACAAGCACATAGCAGGATGAAATAGTAATACAACAGATAGATGAACTGAGTCACCACTTTATTGTAAAGCACAGTCTATTTTTATTGTGTTCGTTTATCTGCACCTTAAATATAACTAACTAGAAGTAAATATTGCACTGAAAAAGACAGACGTTAACCGCTTCCCTGCGTCTCGACACGTCTCAATCGTGGATGTAGTGTAACATTTCCTGTTCATGACGCATCGTGTTCAGCTGGTGATGGTGAAACGTTACTCTGTGCGACAAAGTTTTGAGATTTACGTTTTTACTTTTCAAATCTGAACAGGTTTTATCCCAGAAAATAAATGATTTACATAAAATGATTGACACTTAAATAGATAGAATACGGCTGAAAAGGAATCTAAGGAAGCAAGGAGATTTATTTTCTGGAGTAGTCGGTATTATACTAATATACTGATACCTACATTATCACAAACACATAATATGAATAAACAATATAATTTTACATTAAGCTCAGCCCACATTATAAACTGTAAAGTAAATTCACGTCATTTGTGCCCCATTTTTTGGATTTTTGATTTTCCAACAAGCGTTCTAATAACACTCGTTAATGACACACTTGTCATCATTGTTGTTATTATGTACCTCATGAAGTAAAGTCAGGATGTAATGATACATTTGCTAGTTATCATTAATATAATGAATCATTTGATAATGCCTCTATATTTGCCACTCACAAATCCCAGCTAGAGTGACGTTACAGGGATAATCAGCCCAGGTTGATGTTTTATATTTAGCAACTCTGTAACCTGTTATAACACAGTCCTCTCCGCTTCCATAATTGTTGGGTTCTCCGTCCCACCAGAACCTGAAACCACAGAGAGAATCAGAATGTACATCTAAAGCTTCAGACTGAGAGAAAAACATGAGTAAATTTCAGTTCAGTGATGTCTTACTCAGTGGTCAGTGGTTTACCGTCCACCCATTTAAAGCCCCCCTCTGTCATATTCAGACCAATCCAAGCTTCAGAACTGCCAAAATTTGTACTTATGAACTCCTGTAATTGTAACAGCACAGTATGAATATAGATACTCATTTATTCACTCTCTCTCTCTCTCTCTCTCTCTCTCTCTCTCTCTCTCTCTCACCTGTTCCTCTGTGCTGTTTATGATCACCAGGTCTGTTCCTCTCACTAAACAGTTCTTTCTGCTCTCAGTCCAGTTCTTCTTTTCCGTAGAAATGAAGTAAAAACTCGATCTGAAATGCCTCCATCCTTGAACAGAGTATTTACAAAAAAATATTAACCCATAACAAATAATGATTTATTCATAATGCTTCAGATGTGAGTGTAAATGTGAGTTTTTAACATTCCACATATGTAAAATTGTTCACTTACCATGTTTAAGAACCACTTTTTGCAGAACGGATCTCTCATGCAGTAACTGGTCTCTCTCTACAGTCAGGTTGTTGTAACTGGTCTGTAGACGGTTGTTCTCTGTAGTCACGGTGTTGAATTTGATCCACAGCACTGTGACGGCAGTCAGCAGGAGAACACACAGCAGCAGCACACACACTGCAGTCAGTCTGTAACACCTGCCCCATGCAGTGTTGAGTCCTGTGGGGAGGAATGGACACAGATGTACATTTATTTGTGTGTGGAGTTAAATCCAAAATTGTTCACATCATTATTCAAACTTCATTCTTTATCAGAGCCGGTCTCAATTATACACGATTTTGACATTTTAAATGACGAACTTATCCAGAGAGACTCATAGAACTGCTTTGTATTCTCCATCAGTACAGGTGTGACCTTCACACAGGTAACTTTAATAGACTGATTTAGTCACAGAGAAAAACCTGCTAATGAAACTATGAGACTAAAGTATTGTCTTTCTCTTCCTCATTCCCCTCTCCTTCCTCTTATTATTAGTAAATGAATTAGTACTTCTACATGGCACTTCATGTTTTTCTCTTTTGTTAATATTTGTGGCGTGTGATAACTTTTTTCTTTGTTGTTACAAGTTGTGAAGTTAAAAAATGAATGAATGAATGAATGAATATATACGTTCATGAAAATAGTGGAATGTCTGTGACACAAGTTTCTGTTATTACACACATAATAGCAGCTATTAACAGCCAGAGTATCTGCAATAGAAGGCCACGTGTTTTTACATCAGCAAGGCAAAAGTATTAGAACATGCATGTTAAAATATTCCTGTGATTTGCCTTTCAGCCAGAACTATGGTCAGAGCTGCGGTTATAGGAAATTAATTAACGCTTTTATTAAAATTCAGTTCAATTCAATACGAGACCAACCTGAATCCAGACTTCAAACTGACTTGTCAGTGACTTATACCGTATAATGTGTAGAAGGCAGCTATTATAGCGGCATAAACTCAATACACATACACACAATAAACATCTATTGAGTGTAGAGAAAAAAACAGTAGGCAAGGTCTTTTAGAGTTATGTGAGTAGAATAAAATGATACACTATTTTTTTTTGTGTGTGTGTGTGTGTGTGTGTGTGTGTGTGTGTGCTCGGCACCTGAGTTCCCATGATCCTTTATGTTTCTTCGCCAGTGAGTCTCCAAATTCCGCTCATTCTCATAAATACCTTCAGCTGACTGAGACGTATTATGTGCAGTAACTCCTTCGTTTGCGTATACGTCCTGACTCATCTCCATCCTGCACTCGTCACTAATCCCGATCTCGTATTGAACAGAAATCAGCCTTAATTTAAACCAGATCAGGCTTGACTGCTGGCTAAGTCTGTGTTTCGTTGGCGTGTGTGCGTTTGTGTATGTGTGTTTGTGTGTGTGTGTGTGGGTGTGTTAATGCCACTTATGGAGGAAGTTCCAGTGTTAATGTTATTCAAGGCTGCGTCACTCTACATCACCTGCTTCACTTTCTGTGTCTGGGTTTGTGAGTCTCTGTGTTTGTGGGTCTCTGGTGGAGTGTCAAGCTATTACTGTTGATGTATTGCTAAAACAATACAGCACAGACACACTTCAATTATGTTCCAGTGTTGCTATCGTGTGTGACTCCACCGTTTTCTGTACCACTGTAGAAGTACATGTCTTTGCCAGTAAAGTAACTGATTGCTTCTGTTATTGTCTTTGACTTGCTCACTCTCTTCCTCTTTCTCTCCCTCTGTCTCTCCCTTGCATATATGTGAGAGCCAAAAAGGCCATTAAAAGCCTCGAAATACGCACTTCTTTCTAAATTCACACACAAAAAATTCTGTGTGTAAATACATGTCATTGAGGTGCTTTTCGCGCTTCATAAACGAAGGCATAAAAATCATGCCATTAATCATTAATCATTATACATACGTGACATGTAAATAAGTGTGATTTGGGATCAAATCATCAAGGTAAAAGTCAAAGAGAGTGCACTGGTCATGTGATTGGGTTTTTTTGTTTTTTTTCCATGGAGAGTCTGCTGCCATTACCAAAACCAAAACCAAGACCAAAACCGGAATCATCCGCTCATGTGAAATGAGAAATAATCTGATAGCTCCGGATTGCAAAGACCGCATGCCACCTTGTGAAAAAAAAAAGAGCTCTTCAGTACCTTTCAAACAACACCAGCTCCATGCCTCTGAGCCACAGAATTTGGGCATTTTAGATGACTTCGGAGCTCCGTTTCAGGCTGTAAAAAGACGCCACGGCCCTCACTGTGTTCAATCTTTCAAATTCCCCAGTAGAAGAAACAAAGAGAGGAAGCCCAGCCACTGTGGCTGACCTCTGCGCACTCTTCCAGCCTTTCCATCATTGTAGACAAAGGCTCACGGACCAGTACTCAGCAGTACCTACGACTATTAGTGCTAGTTAGAAGAAAAAAAACTTTTACATAAATACAACTTGTAGGTAATGTGTACACTGCCAGCTAGGGTTGCACGGTATACCGGTACTACGGTAGTATCACGATACTAAATCTTCAAAATGCCAAATGCCATATCGTTAATATGGTGGTGCTTCATTTAACCTAAATTCTTTACCTTAATCTTTTCCTGTTTGCTAGTAAGTGAGCTAACGTTTTTTGAGTCCGTTTCCAAACTCAGTTATTTATTCCTAATGTTGTGCTGGTTCTCTGAGGACAATTTCCATTTGCACAATTACATTGGTGTAGAGGACAATAGATACAATATGTGGCACATT
The DNA here is from genome assembly GCA_023630585.1 of Cranoglanis bouderius. Classification (NCBI taxonomy): domain Eukaryota; kingdom Metazoa; phylum Chordata; class Actinopteri; order Siluriformes; family Cranoglanididae; genus Cranoglanis; species Cranoglanis bouderius. Next base: position 35,822,523 of record CM042535.1, on the reverse strand, counting down.
GGATTAGTTGCTTGCCAACCGTATGATTGTTCTTGAGTTATTATTTCTCATTAATAAAGTATTAAGAGGAAAACGCGGAATGTCTGTTTTCATTTATGTCTGTGTATTTCTGTAAATGTGATTGAGTTTGTAGATTTGAATTATGAATGAGCACAATATTGCGTGGTATCGTGATACTTCAGCTGGTATAGTATCGTAAGATATGTTTACGGTATCGTGACAACCCTACTGCCAACATTCAGCATATCAGGTAACAACCTTAATTTTACTCACTGACGTAGATTTTCTCATCAATTTACAATATATATATATATATATAATTTTTAACACATGATTTAAAAACAGCAAGTCACTATGGCTTTAAACAGGTGCAAAATGTGAGTTGACTAGGCATGGGTTTAAAGTTAAAGTGATTATGAAAAGAATTAACACACAGACAATAAATAAATAAATAAATGAACGAATAAATGAATAAATAAATAAATAAATAAAGTTTCATTATTTTTCTGTGTGTTACAGAAATAAACTGTTCATCACAAATGTTATAGTCCAAGCCTGAAGATACTTTGATTTTGTCAGTACTAACAACCGTAATAACCAAACTAAAAAGAGTGCCGTTAATATGACTGAATGTTTATGAATGTACATTTTAACTTACAGTGTAATTGGTAGGGGATGAATGCTTTCATGACTGCACTAAATAAACACTGCGGTACACGTTAACTAATGTGTCCGACATTTAAACAGTTACAAATTCTAAATGAAATTCTAAATGTTAGTGTGTTATCATCAAAAGTGGTTTGTGTACACTAGTTTAATTGTTAGGTGCATTCGTGGTCTTTGACAGCCATCCAGTGAGCAAATAAAGTTACAACTTTATAAAACTTCACAATTTACTCTCGTGATAAATATTCCCTTCATGATACTGTTATACTTTCGTGATTAATTATGTAAGAAAGGGAATGATTGTCTATGTCATAGTTTAAAAGATTATTAACGTCAGGGTTAATAGCAGAGATGGATGCAAAACACAAATCCAATATTAAAGTCAGGAAACAGGGACAGATCAGGCAATCAGCAGCCAGACTAGACTAGTCAGCTGGAAACCAGAACAATAACACTGAAGCAGGTTTCAGAAAAGGTTTGGAACTGTCACTAGGCATGTGCTACAAGCAAAACTTTGCAATGTGCGTAGGAGAATTATTTAAGGGGAGTGTATAATTGAGTTCAGGTGTGTAATCAGAAGTCGGATGAACCTGAACTTGATTGAGTGAATGATCAATGTGACGAATTTTGCGGTGAATTATGCGGAACTGAAGTTCGCAGCCGAAACACCTAGATCATCTGCAAAGTTATGTTTTGTTGAATGATAATTTCAAGGTGTTGGTATTTTCACAGACCTGTCCACTTTTTCGAAACCATCCATCTACTGAGGGTGAATCAGTGGCGTTACCATTCCACTGGAATAGGGGAGGCTAATAATCTAGTACACACTGGAGTGGCTGAGTGATGTAGTGAATTTTGCACATATTCAGCCCAGGGAAAATACTGGGTCCAGTCCCAGATTGCCTGCACAGCATGTTCTTAGAAATCTCTTGGTTGACTCGTTCTACCAGTCTGTTTGATGGAGGGTAATCTACCTCCTTTCTGGTTCCCGGCAACAATACATGATGTCTTGCACCACATGCTACCCTGAGGTACTCCCCTTCCCTCGAGAGCCATGTTAACCATGCCAAGCAGGTGCTGGACAAACTGCTAGAACATTAGCATACTTCACCTCCTTGTTGCCATACCTCAGGTGAGGGCTTTTTGTCATTAAAAGTTTGATGCACTGAGCTACGTTGTTGGAGTTAGAAGTCCCCAGGGAGCATTGTAGCAGAAAGCACTTACACTTCACTGGATCCCCAACATACTTTTCTAGTTGGGCTATCAGAACTGTAGCATGATGCAGAGACATGGGAGGTGGGTTAAACAGCTGTAGTAGTCTGTTAGTGAGCTGCCTTAATGTAGTTTTGATTATTGTTGCTGTTGTTCCCTGACTAAGCAACCTTGATCCACTAAAGCCTGTTGAATTTCAATCAGACCTGCTTGAGTTTAACTATATTCTGCAAATAGTTATTTGTTATCGTAATTTGTGAAAGAAAAATGACTTTTTTCCCCAGGAGCCCTGTTTTTTCATGGTTTTCCAGTGTTTCCAGGGCATAGTCATAGGGTTAACATAAAACCCCTTTGCAGTACAGACCATGCCCGTTCTGTTTTAAATCCGGGACATAGGACACAGCCATCCATTTTGGCAGTCAATATTGTATGTTGCATGTCGTGTGCATCGATTATTTGATGGCAACCTTAATTTTTAACCGTGTTCCTTCTTTTCAATTTGAGCAGGATCTAGGCTTGTAAACTGATATGGATCAGACACTGTTGTCTGATATTCAAACGGGCTTTTCTTAAGACCCTTATTTATCACTACAATATAACAGACAATATATTGAACATGATATGGGTTTATACTCATTGTGCAGAGCTGTTGCTAAATTTATTACTTGGAGTCAAGGAGTCAAGTAGCTGCTTCATCATTTGGAGGCATCAACAGTCTAAAGGTCAGCACCAATGATGTGTAATAGCATGCCAAAGTCCCCCTACTTTGTCATGAATTGGGATTGAGTGACAGATTCAGCCAAATGAAATTTCTAACATGAAGAGGGAGTATTAACACATGAAATACGTGAACTAGCTAGGGGCAGAATAATACCTGGACGGGGCAGAAAAAGGAAGCTATCAACGGCTGCAACCAGATTTCTGAGAAGGCAGGTTGGGACACCCTCAAGTGACTGCAAAAGACCTGCAGCAAGACTTGGTGGCAACAGGCATTGAGGTTTCAGTGAGCACAGTATGGGGCGCTCTAAACGTGCCAGAACTCCAAGACGAACACCACTACTGACCCAAAAGCACAAGAAAAGTCGGCTCCAAATCATATAAATAAGCCACAGAAATTTTGGGATTCTGTTCTGTGGAGCGATGAAACAAAACTGGAACTTTTCGGCACGATGGATCAGTGGTATGTCTGGAGAAAGAACAATGAAGAAAGAACACTCTGTCCACAGTCAAGCATGGTGGTGGCTCGGTGATGCTCTGGGGCTGCTTTGCATCCTCTGGCACTGGAAACCTTCAGTGTGTGGAAGGCAAGAGGGATTCATTGAAGTATCAGGAAATCCTAGGAGAAAATGTCATGCCGTCTGTGAGGAAGACCATATTTTTTTTAATATGGTGCATAGGTACTTAATTGTGCGTGCAACTTAATGAAGCCATGAAATACCAAATCAAGGTAATGGAATCTGTATGTGTCTCAGCATGAAATAGTCCATTTTTATCATGTTTTTAATTAGCTTATTAATTAATTAATTAATTGATTGATTAATTAGTTAATTAATTAATTAATTAATGCCACTCTTTTGTTAATTCGATGTGCTCTCCAGTAAAGAGAACATACCAAAGTTTTTTTAAAGGGTAAACTTACAGCTCACTTTAAGTTAATTCATAACTTCATTCATAAAAATCAGTAATTGGAGAAATTAAATGTCTCAGATTAAGACATGCACTTTGAAGAGATGATACTAGTATTAATTAAGTATATTTCACATTTGTGCATTTAGTATTGGCTTCAAATGCCATTTCATAGTGTTTTCGAGTGTATGTATAATGCGCAAAACATGACACTAGACTTAATACTGCTCCTTGCTTCAACAAAAAAATCTCGCTTAATTGAGACTATTTTACTCAACCCCACAGGCACAACGCTCATGTAACTTCTGAATAGTGCTTGTTTCTTTAGTTACATCTGAGTTCTGGATACAGGTGTGCACAATTTCATTATTAAATATTTACTGGGCACACTTTAGCCAACGCTGAATACAGCCCTAAATGTCTTATTCTGTGTGATCTGTTTCATTTCTCAGCATGGGGTGGAGCTATTTCAACTCCAGTATTTACTACAACTCTAATGAGGAACAGGTGTGAGAGTGAGAGAGAACAAATGAGTATCCATGTTCATATTGTGCTATTATAATTGCAGCAGTTCCTTGAGAGAGAGAAATACTTTGATATTGTTCTCTCAATCACAGGAGTTTATCATGAAACAGCTCCGGCGGCAGTAAGGCTTGGGTTGGTCTGAGTGACCGAGAGAGTGGAAATGGGTGGACGGTACACCACTGACCACTAGGTAAGAGATCTGTATTTATCTGTATTTATTCCCAAATATCTTCCCAATGTACAGAGTGCTACAACTACCAAGGCATCCAAATAATCACAGTCATAAAGTAACAGAAAGCGGTTTTCTTCTGATTGATAATTGTGTACATCTTTGAACTAAATGCTAAGATAATATCATTCACGTTTATATTCTCATCACATAAATAACTATATTAGTGCTATGGTTGTTAAGAATCTCACTAAACACATAATTAGTTGATTTAAATGTGCGTAATTGAATGTAATTGAACACTGATCTGTTTCTAATTCTCTGCTTTTCAGGTATTGGTGTAAAGGGGAACCGAATAATGCAGGTGATGAGGATTGTACTGAGATTTCGGGTATTCCAGATAGGGAGGCTTGGAACGACATACCATGCTCAAATCGGGAATTTTGGATCTGTGAGAAAAGTTATTTTAAATAATTAGGGAACAGTACAGTAAAATGATACAGTATTCACACATCAAGCTGAATTTTATAGAGTAGTCCAGTTCAGGTTTTATTGAATGTAATGCTTAAAACAACAGACAGGAAGCAGCTTTACACAAATCTGGAAATGCAGAAATATAGCTGTAACTGTATTAGCCAGTGTTCTTGTATTTTCAGGTCCTATCATGTAAAACTATTCAGATTGATGTCGTTTAGGGGTGTGATTGCTTTTGTTTGATAAATGTTATATATCATTTATAATATTTGTTTTCAAGGAATCAAATATCAAATTGACACCTTTTTCCACTTAGCCTAAATGTAATTAACCATCCAAAGACTAATAGAGCAGGTCAACTTAAAAGTTTACCCATTAAGTTTAAGTTTAACAACAATTACAAGTATAATTAATAAAATAATAAATACATCTGCAAGTAACGATCTTCACATGTCGTGCTCAATTTTTGTGTGTGTCCTATAGTTCGGTCTGCACGATCCGTATTAGCAGAGTGTAATGTGTGAGCTGATGAGGCAGGATGCAAGTGTATAAAATCAGCATGTATTTATTAAGCATAAACGTATGAATACACACAATATGAATAAACAATAGCATTTTTACATTAGGCTTAGCCCACATTATAGGCAGTAAATTAAAATTTTAATTTTTTTTTGTATGTTTGATTTTCCAACAAATTTACATACAGTGTGCCGCATTATAAAAGCCTGTGCAGGTGGCCTCGGATTTGCCTGAGAGGGCACCCACGGCGTTAGGGTAAGTATATGTGTAAAAAGCTATCGGTAAAATATTTCTACAGCATTGATTTATAGTGTATTTTACATAAAGGGAAACGTTGCTCATCCCCTTAGCGTTCTCCTGTGTACTCTGCCCTAAACGTTCAGTTGTGAACTGCTGATTGAAAAAAAAAAAAAAAAAAAAAGTAAAAGATTTTCATGAATAATAAAACTTGGGGCGCATCCCGATCAGTCACACACACGTTCACAAACTGCAGATCATTTGGAAAATGACAGTCAGCCTACAACACACATCTTTGGACCGGAGGAGGAAATCCCTGAAGCACAGGGAGAACATGCAAATTCAGCACACAGAGAGCAGAGGCGGGATTCGAACCCCAACCCCAGAAGTGCAAGGCAAACGTGCAAACTACTAAGCCACCATGAAACAGGAACCCGTACTTCCTTTCTGTTACACACTTTGGCTCAGGGATTTTTTTCCCCTTACAGTTTCTGAGTACAGGGAACGTATGCAAAGTATTATTATCATTTTAAGATAGAACTTTTCAATTTCACTGACTGACTCCCATGTGTTCAGTTAAATATTTTCATCTCACAAATCCCAACTACAGGGAAGTCACAGTTATAATCAGCCCAGGTCGACATGTTAGATTCAGCCTTTCTATAGCCTGTTATAGCACAGTCCTCATTGTTTCCATGATTATTGGGTTCTCCGACCCACCAGAACCTGAAAACACAGAGAGAGTCAGAATATCTGTTATTTCACACCTAAAGCTTCAGACTGAGAGAAAAATTGCATCATGAGTAAATTTCAGTTCAGTGATGTCTTACTCAGTGGTCAGTGGTTTACCGTCCACCCATTTAAATTCCCCCTCTGTGTCTCTGTCAGTCAGACCAATCCAAGCTTCAGTACTGCCAAAATATTTACTGATGAACTCCTGTAATTGTAACAGCACAATATGAATATAGATACTCATTTATTCTCTCTCTCTCTCTCTCTCTCTCTCTCTCTCTCTCTCTCTCTCTCTCTCTCTCTCTCTCTCTCTCTCTCTCACCTGTTCCTCTGTGCTGTTTATGATCACCAGGTCTGCTCCTCTAGCAGTGCAGTCCTTTCTGCTCTCAGTCCAGCTCTTCTTCTCAGTAGAAATGTAGTAAACGCTTGAGCTGAAAAACCTCCATCCTTTTTCCATCCTCCATCGACATAAATAATAACCCACGTGCATAAAAGGCTTCTAATAACAATGGTTTATTAATAATACTTCAGATGAGTGTAAATATGACTTTAACATTCAGCATATGTACAATATTCACTTACCAAGTTTTAAACGGTCACTGTTCAGTCCAGATCTCTCCTGCAGTAACTGGTCTCTCTCCACATTCAGCTGGTTGTAACTGGTCTGTAGACGGTTGTTCTCTGTAGTCAGGGTGTTGAATTTGATCCACAGCACTGTGACGGCAGTCAGCAGGAGAACACACAGCAGCAGCACACACACTGCAGTCGCTCTGTAACATCTGCCCCATGCAGTGTTGAGTCCTGTGGGGAGGAACGGACACAGACACACATTTATATGAGTGAGGAGTTAAATCCAGAAATGTGCACATCATTATTCAGGATATAACTGCAGACTTGTGCACAACTCCTACAGGCCAGAGTTTGCTGAAATCAGAGGCGGTCTCAATTATACACGATTTTGACATTTGGAATTTTAAAAGCTGACTTTACGTTTACATTCACAGCGTTCGGCAGACGAGCTTATCCAGAGAGACTTATAGAACTGCTTTGTATTCTCCATCAGTACAGGTGTGACCTTCACACAGGTAATTTTAATAGACTGAATTTGTCACAGGGAAAAACCTGCTAATGAAACTATGAGACAAAAGTATTGTCTTTCTCTTCCTCATTCCCCTCGTCTTCCTCTTATTATTAGTAAATGAATTAGTACTTCTACATGGTACTTCATGTTTTTCTTTTTTGTTAATATATGTGGTGTGTAATAACTGGTTTTTCTTTGTTGGTACAAGTTGTTAAGTTAAACCTTTCATACTGCACTGTGGAAAGGTATTATGAATAACATGCATTGTTAAACTGCAGTGGAGTTTTATTCCATCTGGGGCGAATTCTCCTGACTTGCTCCCAAGTGTTGTGTGTAAAATGAATAAATGAATTAATGAATATATACGTTAATGAATATACTGGAATGTCTGTGACACAAGTTTCTGTTATTACACACATAATAGCAGCCGGAGTGTCTGCAAGTCCCTGTGTTGTTACAATTAGTACTTTTCTCCTCCTCCTCTGTGTTATGTAATCTGGAAGGAGGGGAGTCAGGATGCATTCGCAGGGGAAACGTCAGTTTATTAGGAACATGTTACTTAAAAATAAAGGAACAACAAACCATAATCCATTGAATGAAAAGCAGTAATCAAAAATGTGATAATCCTTTACAAATGAGGCAGTAATCCAAATGAGAATGTCCATCAAATAAACCAGCAGTAGTAATCCATAGAAACGTAATCCAAATGACGAAAACAAAACAAAGGGAACAAACACACGACACTAGGAAGGTGGCATGGGAACCACGAACAACGAGCTAAGGCTAACGAACTACGAACATAGATAGTTGGTCTGGGAACCATGAACTAGGGGCGAGAGAACACAAGAAATAAATCGGCTTAACGCACGTACTCATTCTTAATCTAAACTAATACTCCGCAAGAAAGCGGAAACAACGCAAACCAAAGAACCAATAAACATAAGGAGGCGGAGACATGACGTGAACGAAAACAAACACACATGGCAAAGAAAACAAACGTGAGTTCATTCTTTGGCAGTGAATGTTTGTGGCTAGTGAACCAAACTGAGAGATCATTTTGAAGGCTCAGGAAACCTTTGCAGGTGTTTTGAGTTGATTGGCTGATTGGCATGTCACCATATTCTAATTTATTGAGATTTGAGTGAATTGGTGGGTTTTTGTTAAATGTGAGCCAAAATCATCAAAATTAAAAGAACCAAAGACTTAAACTACTTCAGTCTGTGTGCATTGAATTTATTTAATACACGAGTTTCACAATTTGAGTTGAATTACTGAAACAAATGAACTTTTCCACGACATTCTAATTTATTGAGATGCACCTGTATTTCTTTAGCACAGCCCAGACTCTGGTTGTGATACTGTAGCTTATTAATTTGACAAAGCTGTTCTATAACCACTTGCACAGAACTCTCTGGCATGTGCAGAAGTGTTTGCGTCTTAACAGACGAGATGCCAAGTTGCGCTCAAGCTGTTTTTCTAAGTCATGAAGATCATTTTTACTGGCTTCTTCACTCAGCTCTTCTAAATCCTCCATATCATCAGATTGTGATATTTGCTCTTGTGCAGAATCACTGTCATGGCCTACATAATCATGACCGATGATTTCTGAATAAAGGCACCTGACTTTCTGGTTTACTTTTAAATGCGCAGTATGCAGGTGAATAAAGTAATCAGCCTCAGAACAATACTCAGCAAACCCACAGGACAGACAGCAAAAATGAACTGGTGCATCTACATTTGGCTGTTGATCAAACTTTCTGGTGTGAAAGTGGGATAAATGTACTTGTAGTGCATTGTGTGTTTTAAATGTACATAGACGTTCGTGATGTAAACAAGGAAATGGCTCCGTTCTTGCATAAATTCCATGTTTGAGTCCATAAGCATGTTTAAATAGCTTTGATCTCTTTTCACAGTTATGAGGGCAATACTTACACTTCCAAAGCATGTCTTCCTGTCACCTTCAACACAGTAAAACAAGATAATTTATCCATCCGGGCATCCATCCGTTTTTTTTGCATTTAAACAGTTAATCAACTTCAACTCATTCTGTTTAAATCAACGATCATGTCAAAATAAAATGTGGTTTCTAACGTTAACTTAAAGCAATGATTTCAATGCTCGCAAACGGCCCCTTGATGAAAAAAGAAACAAACAAACAAAATAACAGATGAAAAAAATGTCCGCCAGGTAGGGGTCCAGGCGGGATCGTGTCCACCGCACGAGAGTGAAAAACTAGCTACTTAAGTGGTGAAAACAATGTTTTTTTTTACTACTCACAAACAGCACCTCTATGGGAAAAAAAAAGAAACAATAAAAATGAACAGATGAAAAAAATGTCCGCCAGACTCGCCTGGCAGGGGTTCAAGAAAACCAGGAGAAAACGTCCAAAATTGTTTAAAACAATATTTTTACCTATTCACAAGCAGCCTCTCGATGGAAAATAGAAACAATTACAGTCTGTAAAAAATCACAGTGCCAAAGAAGCAGATGTAGATTTATTTATAAATAAAATTGAAATTTACTTGTAAACATTATCATCATCATCATCATCGTCGTCGTCATCATCATCATCATCATCATCATAAAACAGTTGAGGCTTTCAAATCATCTTTCAACACTATCTTTCTCAATAGTTTCAGCTTTCAGTTCAGTTTCGGATTTTACGATTTCTGACCTATTTAAAGCAAAATGAAATCATTTCATGGTGATTTGACATTATGTTCCCACCCTACATTAGCCGATCAATGTTCTTATCAGTTTTATTTATTGTCCATTTCTAGTAAAAGCTAAGTCTGTATTTACATGCCCTTAGTTTTGCTCTCACTACAGAGACATGCTGGGTTTTTGTAAGCAAAATCAATTTCAATCTGATGTGGCATGAGCATGACACAGCCTGATCTGAAGCTTAGCCTTACTTAACAAAGCACAGATCAGACAAGCTATAAAATCGAATAAATTACAAGGATTAGAATTACAAGCATTGTGTGAGCAGACCAGAAACATCTCAAATCCAATAAGCATCGACGGCAAAATTTAAAAAAATACAGCATGGGAAAAAAACACCCAAGCACCTCTTTCTATCAAAACAACAACAACAAGGGAACCTTGAAGGACATTGTGGACTAATAATTCACTCGCCTTGTTAATCTGTGCACTTTAATAGGTAATAATATGAAATATATAATATGAAATGGGTGAATTAACGTGTGGTAGTTCCGTGTGAGCAGGTTAACTGAGAGGGTCACATGATAAATAGCTCTTTACAAATAATAGTTACAAAGCGTCCAACTTCTCATTACACAAATTTGATATGTTTGCAAGCATTTTATAATTTTACAGTCGGATCTAAGTTTACCACTAAAAAACACTTATCTCACAGATCCACGGTGTTTTATAAGGACATGGTCTGTCATTCCAGGCCTTCTTATCTGGAAACTTTTGTATCTCAGCGCAGTCTTCATTATTACCTTCATCATTCGGTTCCCCCTTATACCAGTACCTGAAAGCCAGAGAATCAGCATCAGTTATTTTCAATTCCACTCATTCACCTCACTGAGATTTTTAATAATCATAACCACTCCATAACTCTGAGCAATAAGAATATAACAGGAGATAATTTTAGCATGGTTTAACCCATCTGCTGCAGTGCACAGGAAAGTTGGGAATCCACAATTGGGGAGACAGTGTAATAAACAGACAAAGATACAGAATTAGTTTCCGTTTCTTACCCAGTGCTGTTCTTCAATTCTGTCCCGTCCACCCATTTCCACTCTGCCTCTGTGTCTCTATCACTCAGACCAATCCAAGCCTGGATTTTGTTGCCCAGCAGTTTAATGATGAACTCCTGTGACTGAGGGGAAAACTGGGGAAAAACTCTTTCTGCAGTCCTCTCTGCTCTCAGTCCAGCTCTTCTCCTCAGTAGAGATGTAGTAAAGACTGGAGTTGCTGAATTTCCATACTTGTTTAACAAGATCTGATCACACAGTAGGACTCAAAGCACTCAGTGTGTTTCATTAATACCCATTTTTAAATGTACATCCCTGCGTTTTAATAGATTTTGATAAAATATTAATTTGTTTAAGTATTTGCTCACCTGTAGCCAACATCTTACTAGACTGACACTGGTCTCGCTCTTTAGTCAGGGTGTTGTATCTGGTCTGTAACTGGTCTCTCTCTGTGGTCAGGTTGTTGTAACTGGTCTGTGACTGGTCTCTCTCTGTGGTCAGGTTGTTGTATCTGGTCTGTAACTGGTCTCTCTCTGTGGTAAGGTTGTTGTAACTGGTCTGTAACCCTATGTTCCCTATGAATAGATGAGTCTTATATTTGCAGCAAACTGACCCCTCGCAGCAGCTCCCCACATCCTGATGGCCCTTTACAGTGCTTAACTTCCTCAAATAGAGTCACCATTGTACATCCATTAACGTACATCCATTAACCTCTCTGACTAGTATGTAAATGTTCTAAACAGTCAGTAGGTTAATGTTTAAATTTGTTTAAAAGTTACATACTATACAGCTTTACTCATGTGTGGAGGTCTGGGGGAAACCTGGTGACCAGCCAAATATGACGAAAACAGTCATAAATGTATTTCACCAAAACAACATGGAGAAGTTTTTAATAACCTATTTAAGTATTGCCCAAACTCCAACATAGCTCACACAGAACATCAGACCCCACACAGACTGTGGAGTTGGGAACAGTTGCACATTATATTTTGTTGTTAAATATTACCCTCTTATCACGTTTTATAAGTAATTAATGCAGAAATCCAGGTGATACCCAAGGTTTCAAAAAAATATTTCACGAAAGTACGTCCGCTTTGGCTATTTACGTTAATGCAGGTGTAGGTTTACCTGGTAGAGTGGCCAGTGAGTTATGCAAAATAGCCAACAGTATGTGGACAATTTAAAAAAAAATGCATTATAGTGACATATTAGGGTATCAGGTGCATTTGTAGAGTTTGGCATAAAAGCTATATTTGGGATGAAGTCTGCTAGTCAGGCCTTTTTACCCAACATCACTGGCTATGTTTACATGCAGGTTATTTTCCATTACTAATCCAAATGATAGCTCAATCAGAATAGAAATCGTCCACGTGGACACCTCAGTTGGAAAAGAGTAAACCAATTGAGGCCAGTGAAATTTCTGACCGAATGAGGTGAGTTAATGTCCTTTTAATAAGCTGTTAAACAAAAGAATAGCAGCCATGTAAACATTTATATCAGATTATGTTTGGGTAATGATCGCACTTGCTAAAAACTGCGCTCAAGTTTCATTCATTATACAGTGGATAACTTAACTTGAAATCAAAAATGCTGACCCTGATGCTCGCGCTTAAGATGCTTTTCAACACACTCACCGCTGCTTGATTTTATAGTATACAGTTGTAAAAGACTAGTCACATTATCCAGTGAAACCCAGAAGAAAATCAGACTGCTTCCTCTCAAAGTATCTTCCTTGTGTCATGTCAAGGAGTTTTTCCTTGGCACCATCACCTCTGGCTTGCTCATTGGGGATAAAATCAAAATCTATATCTGGATATCTGTAAAGCTGCTTGGTGTCAATATCTGTTGTTAAACGTGCTATATAAATAAAATTTAATTGAAATGAATTTCTTAAGGGAGCAAAATGGAGGAAGTTAACCTTAGAGTTTGAAAGTCTGATATATGAATATACAGCATGTGCTTGTGATAAGATATTGATATTCATTGTATGTTGATATTCATAATATGTTGATGTTCATCGTATATTGATGTTCATTGTATTCTGTTATTTATCGTATTTTGATATTCATCATAAGTTGCTACATGTAACGTAAAGGTGAACTTTATTTTTTGTGAAACTGGAAGGTAATAGAACTTGTTAACAGATAATAGTTAATAGAACACATGGATACATTTTTCAAAATTGAAGCTATCATATACAATCGAAAGGTAAAAAAAAAATGGTGGTTTATTTCCCGGTTTGTAAAACAAACAGTGCCCCTAGTGGTCAATAGCACATAATAGCCACCTGGCCTGCTGTATGAATACGCATGCAATATGTCATCTGCAGAATCATGTAGCTTTATATGTACGTGACAGGATGTTGTGGTGGTTATCTGCTCTAAGAAATTCTTGCTGTTATTGCGGTGTGTCAGTTACAAGTCTGTAGGTAAAAAAATAAATAAAATCACAGTCCCAAATAAGCCGGTGCAGATTTATTTGTAAATATTACATTGAAATTGAAGCACACAATAATAATAATAATAATAATAATAATAATAATAATAATAATAATAATAATAATAATAATTTATGACAATTTCACATAATGTTCCCATCCTACATCCATGCTGATATCAGTGTTTCTGATAGTAACTGTCCATTTCTAGTCAAAGCTAAGTCTGTATTTACAGGCCCTTAGTTATTCTGTCACTATAGAGACATGCTGGTCTTTGTAAGGAAAATAAATCTCAATTTGTGGCATGAGCATGACATTTGTTTCATATTTATATGTCATTAAATGACTATACACATAACCGACAATAAACTGATACGATAAATGACAAGGATCTGGTACAGGTTTGTATGCAGGTTAACTGAGAGGTTCACATGGCAATAACTCGTCACAAGTGATAGTTACAGCTTTACATTACATTCAGGTTGATTTAATAATAATTTTGCTGTACAGTTCTCAACTTACCACCAAAAAACATTTTTCTCACAGATCCACCATTGTTCCACAAAGCATGGTCTGTCATTCCAGGCCTTCATATCTGGAAATGTACAGATCTCAGCACAGTCCTCATTATTACCTTGATCATTCGGTTCCCCCTTATACCAGTACCTGAAAGAAAATCAGAATCAGTGTTCAGTTATTTTCAATTCCACCACTTTAACCTTCTTAGGCTGTGTTCACTAGGATTTATAACAATCATACCAACTCCTTAACTCTGACCAATAAAAATACAGTGCCCTCCACTAATATTGGCACCCACGGTAAATAGAAAGAAGAAGACTCAGAGCTGTTGTCTTGGCAAAGGGAGGTAGCACAAGGTATTGACTAAAAGGGTGCCAATAATTGGTGCACACCTATATTTAACAAAGATTAAATATAGGTGTATATATATATATATATATATATATATATATATATATATATATATATATATATATATAAACCTGTGTTTTGTTTGCAATTGCTTGATATCCATGGGAGCAGAGTATTTTTGTGAATTTTTTATTTTTTTTAACAAAAGATCAAAAGGTTAAACAATAAAGACATTTTTTCTCCTTCTTTGTTCATATTTATCAAGGGTATTAGAGGAGGGCACTGTATAACGGGAGATAATGTTAGCAAGGCTTCATCCGTCTGCTGCAGAGGACAAGAACGCTGTCTGGTAATAATTAATTCACACTAGGTGAGACAGTGAGACAAATGGTTATGAATGCAGGATTCATTTCAGTCTCTTACCCAGTGCCAGTGGTCAGTTCTGTCCCATCCACCCATTTCCACTCTCCCTCTGTTTCTCTGTCACTCAGACCAATCCAAGCCTGATTATAGCGGTCCATATGTGTAATGATGAACTCCTGTGATTGAGAGAACAATATGAAAAGATTACACTTATTTAGACTTTCTCCAGCTTGCAGACACACACACACACACGCGCACACACACACACACACACACACACACACACACACACACACACACACACACTCACACCCATACCTGTTCCTCTCTGCTGTTTATGATCACCAGGTCTGCTCCTCTCTCTCTGCAGTCCTCTCTGCTCTCAGTCCAGCTCTTCTCCTCAGTAGAGATGTAGTACATACTGACTTTGAAGAAACTCCATGTCCAGTCAGCAGCAGGTTCTGATTACATAGTAGGTCATATAACACTCATTTCCTTACACTTTTGCAAATGCACAGCACTGGGTTTTAATGGGTTAATTCATTTAAGAAATTGTTTGATATTTTGAGTTAAATGTGTTTCTCTTTTAGAAATGGACCTAGGTGCCGACTAAATGCTGAAAGTTGCCCAAATATATGTTTACTGTTTAAGTTGCTTTGCTTTTAATTTTAAGTTATTGACTGAGGCTTTAAAGGATTTGCTTACCTAAAGTATGCAACCTGCATTGTCTCAGATATCTCTCTATAATTAAAGAATTTTTTTGTAACTGGTCTCTCTCTATAGTCAGGTTGTCATAAATGGTCTGTAACTGGTCTCTCTCTATAGTCAGGGTTCTGTAACTGGTTTGTAGCTGGTCTCTCTCTATAGTCAAGGTGTTGTAACTGGTCTGTAACTGGTCTCTCTCTATAGTCAGGGTGTTGTAACTGGTCTGTAACTGGTCTCTCTCTATAGTCAGGGTGTTGTAACTGGTCTGTAACTGGTCTCTCTCTATAGTCAGGTTGTTGTAACAGGTCTGTAACTGGTCTCTCTCTATAGTCAGGGTGGTGTAACTGGTCTGTAACTGGTCTCTCTCTATAGTCAGGGTGTTGTAATTGGTCTGTAACTGGTCTCTCTCTATAGTCAGGTTGTTGTAACAGGTCTGTAACTGGTCTCTCTCTATAGTCAGGGTGTTGTAACTGGTCTGTAACTGGTCTCTCTCTATAGTCAGGATGTTGTATTTGATCCACAGCACTGTGAGGGCAGTCAGCAGGAGAACACACAGCAGCACCACACACACTGCAGTCAGTCTGTAACATCTGCTCCTTGCAGTGTTGAGTCCTAGGGGGTTAATGTATACATTAGAACATGACATAAACACTTGACTTGAACTTAATTAAACACTTGACCTTGACCATAATTTCAAGGGCAAGGAAAATGTGTTTTATAGCATTAAAAGACACGAAACAGGAAATAAGGCCATAACTCACTATCATTACTGGATTTTTGTCAGCAATGAGACTGCATCTCTGCATGATACTGCGTACTGACACCAAACTTTTGATATGTCTTTGGACTACTGACACTGTGTGTACGTGTTTGGTATGTGTTAATGAAAAAGCAAACACAAACACATAGTTTGATTATTCTTCAAGGTCTCTGCAACAAACCAAGAATACAGTAAATCATGTTAAATTGAAATGCGTTCCATCATCCGAAACGTTATCTTTTACTTGATTATGAAATTTTAAACAAGCGTAAAGGAGCAGGTGGTGCAGTCCCGCATATCTCTGCAGTCAAGAAAAACTATGCTCTAGTGTAAGGTACAGAAATGTGTTAATTGGAAAATCAAGCGCAATATGAAATATGTAAAAGCACACATTTTACTCTCATTATAATAAATCTACAATCTTTAAAACAGACATGCAAACTTTAAAACATGTGTACCTGTGGGTTGAACTTGGCTTCTCGTTGCGTTGCCATTCTCCCTTTCTGTGTTGGTATTGTGACCTCTAATGGCTTCTGCATTCTCATAGACAGTCACAGCCATTTCCACTTGCTCTCCTCTCTTCAGCTCCTCGGCATAGTTCACATCTTCATAAACATTCTCAGACATCACTAATCTATTATAGACTCGATAAACCAATGAATTACTGCGTCTCGGTCTATGTGGATCTGAGAACACAACTGTACTGCTGCACAATTTTACTCGTGTGTGGCATATGCAAAGTTTCATTAATGTGTATCTGCCAGAAAAACAGGGGAACACACAGCAGTGACTTCTCGTGGAAATGTCTTACTGACTTGTAGATATTTTTATTCACCATACCAGTAGTCACACAGGACATCAGACTGCATACAGGCTGTAAGGTTTAGACCAGTTTTATTAAGTAAGTGAAAATCCTGTAAATTCTAGAGTCAGTCTTTCTAAATGGACAATTCCAAAGTCTAGCACCTACCGAGTTAGAGATTAGGTTTAGGTTTTCAATAAAATGTAAGCTGCTGATTTGTCTTTAAGTGCATGTGTGTAGTAGTAGTCTGCCCCACATCATTCTTGTTATTCCCTCAGTGAGATTTTATGATATACAGTCAGGTCCATAAGTATTTGGACAGCGACACAATTTTCATAGTTTTTCCTCTGTACACCATCACAATGGGTTTGAATTGAAGCAGTCATGATGTGACCTAATATTAGGATATTGACATATTAGGGTTACCCTTTGTAACCCTTTGTAGTCAATAACTGCGTGAAGTCTGGAAACCATGGACATCATCAAATGCTGAGTTTCACTGGCTCCCCCCTCTGGCTCCTTGGAGTCAGAGAGGGTGGGTTGACTCTCCATATGAATGGAGAACCCTTCGCCCTTCAGCTGAGAAGTGAGAGAGCCAAGACCGGAGCTACTGTATATATAAATACAGTATATATGAACTGAACAAAACATTTAAGTTCTACATTTACGTTTATATTTAACATTTTATATTTATTCAGATAAGTTAGACTTAACATCCTCACTAAGAAAACAGCAATGGAAATTTGTTTTCTTTGCATTTTTTATATCCTTGGGGCAATAACACCAACAATCAATGTTTATTTTATGTTTACAGACCCCACTTTTTTTTTTTTTTTTTACCTTAGGCCTAGTATAGGTAACTTATGGCTGTTTTAGTATAGGCTATAATTCACTTCATGATAAAAGTATAAATACATTTACCATTTACCAAAAACATTTAGAAAAAGTCAAATAAAACCCAGAGGTAGATATCTGGAGTGACTTTCTTTTTGCTAACTTCCTGTAAGGAGGAAACTGAAAAGGCACACTATTTCAAGACACAGCAACATTTAGTGAATATTTTTGACATAACATACCTATACCAAGTGGTAGAGATACCAAACGGTTGAGAGGAAGGTTAAAGGGTTAAATCATTTAGTTTTAATTAACATTTAGATTCATATTTAATATTTAGATTAACATTTAGATTTAGATTTAAAATTAATACTGACACTTAAAATTGTTATTTGACACAAATCACTAAATGTAACAGAATGTTTCAAAATGTTTAAAAAAAAAAAAAACAACGGTCAGAGGAAAAGGAGTATTCAACTGTTTACGTTAGGTGACCCATATACCCGTATACTCCGATTTAACCCAGCATAAACCTGAAACGTTTATGTTACACTCTCAGATATTTTTTCCTTTCTGAATCTGAGTACAGGGAATGCATAAGGATAATCATGCAAAGTATTATTATCATTTTAAGATATAATGTTTAAATTACAGCTGTTGAACTTCATGTGTTCAGTTAAATATTTTCATCTCACAAATCCCAACTGCCTGGATTTCACAGGGAAAATCAGCCCAGGTGGACAGGTTAGATTTAGCCTTTTCAAAGCCTGTTATAGCACAGTCCTCATTGTTTCCATGATCATTGGGTTCTCCGTCCCACCAGAACCTGAAAACACAGAGAGCAACAGAATATCTGTTATTTCACATCTAAAGCTTCAGACGGAGAGAAAAACTGCATCATGAGTAAATTTCAGTTCAGTGATGTCTTACTCAGTGGTCAGTGGTTTACCGTCCACCCATTTAAATTCCCCCTCTGTGACTCTGTCAGTCAGACCAATCCAAGCTTCAGTACTGCCAAAATATTTACTGATGAACTCCTGTAATTGTAACAGCACAATATGAATATAGACACTCATTTATTCTCTCTCTCTCTCTCTCTCTCTCTCTCTCTCTCTCTCTCTCTCTCTCTCTCTCTCTCTCTCTCACCTGTTCCTCTGTGCTGTTTATGATCACCAGGTCTGCTCCTCTCTCTCTGCAGTCCTTTCTGCTCTCAATCCAGCTCTTCCTTTCAGTAGAAATGTTGTAAACGCTCGAGCTGAAAACTTTCCATCCTTGTTTAGAGTATTTACATAAATATTAATTCACTTGGGGGGGGGGGCATGGGAAATCAGACAATTCTATCAAAAATAAATACTGGCTTAGGAAACATTGGGCATGATTTATAGTCACTTGTGCAATGCACTGTATCCTAATACAGGTGGTTTTACACAAAAAGTGGCACTGCACAAGAGCCTGAAAATCATAACTGTTAAATAATGTTAGTTTGTTCCATACAAACAGGCATTCACCATTCTGCAGCTTAAAATTCCCAGTATCATTGGATCAGATCACTAAGTTAACATTTTCAAACCCCCCATTTCAGTGTTTACCACTTTACTGTAGCGTATTTGGGGAAAATGATTGTGCCTTTAATCTTTAGAACAACAGGAAGAACCGATAAAGTAATATTTGTCTATTTTCTATTTATGTGGTGGTGCACTGCTGCTGAATAACACTGGAAAGTCATAGCTATTCAGTAGTCTGACGAAGTTACTTTAGCTAAGCAAGCTAACTACCTACGTAGCTAAGCTACAGTACTGTGCAAAAGTTTTAGTCAGGTGTGAAAAAATGCTGTGAAGTAAGAATGCTTTCAAAAATAGACGTGTTAATAGTATATATTTATCAATTAACAAAATGCAAAGTGAGTGAACAGAAGAAAAATCTACATCAATTCAATATTTGGTTTGAACAGCCTTTACCTTCAAAACAGCATCAATTCTTCTAGGGACACTTGCACAAAGTCAGGGAATTTGTAGGCATATAGTCAGGTGTATGATTAAACAATCATACTAAACAGGTGCTAATGATCATCAATTCAATATGTAGGTGGAAAACAATAATTAACTGAAACAGAAACAGCCGTTTAGGAGGAATAAGACTGGGTGAGGAACAGCCAGACTCAGCTAACAAGGTGAGGTTGCTGAAGACAGTTCACTATCAAAAGGTAGTTATACCTCTTCCAGGCAGAAATTTCAAGGCAGACAGGGGTTTCCAGATGTGCTGTCCAAGCTCTTTTGAAGAAGCACAAAGAAATGGGCAATGTTGAGGACCGTAGACGCTGTGGCCGGCCCAGAAAACTTACTGAAGGTGAAAGACACATCAGGCTTACTTCCCTTCTCAATCGGAAGATGTCCAGGAGTGACCTGGCAGCTAAGACCTGGCAGAAACCAGTGGGACCCTGGTACAATCATCTACTGTCCAGAGAAGTCTGGTCAGAAGTGGCCTTCATGAAAGGCTTGCGGCCAAAAAGCCATACCTCTGATGTGGAAACAAGGCCAAGCGACTCAACTATGCACGAAAACACAGGGGTGCTGAAAAATGGCAGCAGGTGCTCTGGACTGACGAGATAAAATTGGACATATTTGGCAAGCAACTGAGGCTGCCTAAATCTACAGATGAACTGTGGTTAGCTATCCAAGATATTTGGGCCAACCTACCTGCCGAGTTCCTGTGTGCAAGTTTACCTAGAAGAATTGATGAATTGATGCTGTTTTGAAGGTAAAGGGGGAGGTCACACCAAATACTGATTTGATGTAGATTTGTCTTCTGTTCACTCACTTCGCATTTTGTTAATTGATAAATATAAACTATTAACATGTCTATTTTAGAAAGCATTCTTACTTTACAGCATTTTTCACACCTGCCTACAACGTGCCACCCCATGCCACACCGTTTAGACATGCCCCTGTTCGGATGTGAGTGTAAATGTGAGTCTTTAACATTCTGCATATGTACAGTACAATATTCACTTACCAAGTTTTAAAAGCACACTGTGCAGTTCAGATCTCTCCTGCAGTAACTGGTCTCTCTCCACAGCCAGGTTGTTGTAAATGGCCTGTAGACGGTTGTTTTCTGTAGTCAGGTTGTTGTAAACGGCCTGTAGACGGTTGTTTTCTGTAGTCAGGTTGTTGAATTTGACCCAGAGTACTGTGATGGTGGTCAGCAAGAGAACACACAGCAGCAGCAGCACACACACTGCAGTCAGTCTGTAACACCTGCTCCATGCAGTGTCTGTTCTGGATGCTTGAAATTAACACAGTTCTCGGATTATCTACATAGCTTTGCCGATGATTCATTCCTTCATTTAAGTAAAAGGGGGAAAAAAAAACAATGCGTGAATATGTGCGTGTCTGTGTGTACCTGAAATCACAGTTCTTTTACGGTATCCGGTCATATCTTCATATAAATCCTCACTGTTCTTTATTTCAGCTGATTTGTTGTCTGCTGAAATTCCTGACGTTGACATCTCTGTTCCCATTTTCTTCTGTACAAATACCGCAACCCCGAACAGCCTGTTTAAAGTCCAGATCTCTCACATCAACTGCAGTTTCTAGCTCTCAGTGTTAGGTATATGCTTTGTTCTCAGTACAGGAAGTTGAGGTGAGCCACACAAACCACACAGAACTTTCAGAAGCTCTTCTGTGTACTTGCTCTTTTTCGAGCCTCTTTAGGTTTAGACATTGTATAGATGAAATCTGTGTGGCTAGTACTGCAACATTTTCAACAACTCCTAAAAGGATTGTGTGTGCTAGCACAGATCAACATCACCACAGTGGTATTTTACATCAACCACAAGCGGGACACAAAGTATGGAGTGACGCACAGTAGGTGTGTAACAAGCTTTGGAAGCTGAAGGATGTTTTTGAGATTTTGCTGTCTTGTTGATTATTTCCCTGTAACAGCACACCCTGTCATGTTTTATTCCTTATTAATGTTAACCATCCACTCTGAGCTTTCTGCTGGTCATAATTTATAACGTATGACTGGTTTTCTGCTCTGTGTGTGTGTGTGTGTGTGTGTGTGTGTGTGTGTGTGTGTGTGTGTGTGCTGACACAGTGGCATCTTACAAAGGAAACCACACTGAGTTTCAGTTTTCTTTTCACCACAGTCTTAACTGAGTAAGTAAGTAAGCGAAGCGAACAGCACAAGGATGAATAATCACCATCAGAAATACATAATAAAACATAACAAATGACCTCTAGCATGAGTGCGATCGTCACTGAGTTAAAGAAGTCTGGCAGAAAGAGAGAAGATGATGAGGTGACACCAACGTTATCAGAACATTCACAGCCACGCATACGGAATCAGAACTTGTAAAGAGAAATGAAATCTCATTCGTAAACAGTGATCACATGCACACCTCAGTGTAAATACACATGGGCGCTAAAGTGAGCTGGTGGATGGACGGTTTATGAGGCTCTGACTTTAACTTCCTGTCCTGAGAGCAGCGCACGGCCGTATATATGTAACGACAGCGGAGACACATAGTCACTCTGAGAGCTGCAGCGGAGACAGTACAGAACTGTGCGTTATACAGACTGAAGGCTGATCAGGGAAAACAGAAACAGAGATGTCTAGAAATGTTTATGCAAACTCAGGAATTTCAGCAGACAACAGGTCAACTGACTCAAAGGAATCATACGAAGATATCTATGCGAATGAAGATGTTCTGGAGACTCGGGTGACCAGAAGTCATAAGGGAACTATGGCCTCAGGTACGCACACACACATACACACACACACACTTTACATTTACTGCTGCTGCCTGCAAAGGGCATTTCAATAGCATGGAAACATTTATTAATATTGCCTTATAAAGATACTCATCGGTATGTAGTACTTTCTGGCATCAGAATTCAAAGCAGCAAGTAGATGACTGTGTTCTCTCTAGATTTGCAGTATTCATTCCAATATCTATCAGTACCTCAACAATGAAACTAGTGTTTAGTGAAATTAGTGTTGATCAATGTATCATATCATGAGGTCTCATTAATGGCATAATAAGAATGATATATAGTATACTCTTAATTGCAGCTTTGTCTTCTGTTCTCGAATGGCGCAATTCCATACATCACATCGTGCAATCGGTTTGCAAAATGGTTTGCACTAGGTTTGCCTGTTTGCTGCTCATTATTGTTTTCCTTTGGGCAAAAGGAACAGCGCTAACAGACATGATCGTCACTGTGAGTCATGGGTGAACTACTGGAAACTGTCTTTCTACTGAAAGACTCACTTCCCCTTTCCAATGTTTTCTTGTTCCTTTTAAAATGTGCTTTTTATCTTTGGGCCTTCATTAGAACGAATGTACCACACCCTGAACATATCTGGACGATGTGCTGCTATTGCTAATCATTTCAATGACAAAATTGTTTTATAATGAGATGAAATGAATACCGTCAATATAACGGTTACTGTCTCTAGAACACTACGTTCATCCGTTTGCAGTTTGTTTGTTTTTTTTCTCCACTGGGCCAAAAGTGAATCATTACAGTGCCCCAGTCCTATGAATGCCTGGATTTATATATCAGTGGATTAATTAACCATAACAACTCTTTCCCAAGCATCACAAAAGTAATAACATGACAAATTGAACCAATTATGATACTCAGCAGGAGGACCCCAAGCTTCTAAACCTCATGTGGACTGCACTGCAGTTTGGTTAAAACAAAACCTAGACCACACTTTTCATGGGGACTGGGGACCGGTTCTCTGCACCACTCCTGAGCTTGAGGTGGGGCCTCCATGGATCGGACTTGTTTGTCCAGCACATTCCACAGATAGATCGGATTGAGATCTAGGGAACTTGGAGGCCAAGTCATGTTTCTCAAACCATTCCTGAACAATTTTTGTAGTGTGGCAGGGCGCATTATCCTGCTGAGAGAGGCCACTGCCATTAGGGAATACCATTACCTGGAAGGGGTGTTCTTGGACTTCAACAATATTTAGGTAGGTGGTACATGTCAAAGTAAGATCCACATGAATGCCAGTACCCAAAGTTCCCCAGCAGAACATTGCCCAGGGCATCACATTTCCTCCACCAGCTTGCCTTCTTCCCATGGTGCATACTGGTGCCATCTCTTCCCCAGGTAAGCGACACCCACACACCCGGCCGTCCACATGATGTAAAAGAAAACGTGATTCATCAGACCAGGCCACCTTCTTCCATTGATCCATGGTCCAGTTCTGATGCTCACGTGCCCATTGTAGGTGCTTTTGGCAGTGTACAGGGATCAGCATGGGCACTCTGACCGATCTGTGGCTATGCAGCCCTTATACACAGCAAGCTGTGATGCATTGTGTGTTCTGACATCTTTCTATCATAGCCAGCATGAACTGTTTTAGCAATTTGTGCTACAGTAGCTCTTCTGTGGGATCGTACCAGACGGGCTAGCCTTCGCTCCCCATGTGCATCATTGAGCCTTGGGTGCCCATGACCCTGTCAGTGATTCACTGGTTGTCCTTCCTTTGACCACTTGCCCATTTTTCCTGACTCCAACACATCAACTTTAAGAATTGACTGTTCACTTGCTGCCTTATACTGTATATCCCACCCCATTGACAGGTGCCATTGTAATGAGATAATCAATGTTATTCACATCACCTCTCAATGGGTTTAATGTTATGGCTGATCGGTGTACCCAAGTGTCCAGTGCATGTGCAAATATGCCATATGTGACACGTATGAGCTATGTCCTGGTGCTGTGTGTGCATTAGTGTTAGGAGCTGGAGTAGTGATCAGGAGTTCAGGGTTCTAACGGCTTGGGATAACTGATTAGTTTATTAAATGTGATGCTAGTATGTGCATGTACAGTACTGTGCACAAGTTTTAGGCACCCTATTTTTTTACAAATTAGGGACTTTGAATGTTGGTACGATGACAGGTAAAGGCAGAGAGCTGGTAGATATGATGCAGAGGAGGAAAGTCGACATTCTGTGTGGAAAGGGAGCAAGGCTAGAAGCATTGGAGCAGGGTTTAAACTGTTTTATCATGGTGTGGACAGGAAGAGAAATGGAGTAGGAGTGATCCTGAAGGAGGAGTTTGTGAAGAATGTTCTGGAGGTAAAGAGAGTGTCAGATAGGTTGATGAGTCTGAAGCTGGAAATTGAAGGTGTGATGTTGAATGTTGTTAGTGCTTACGTTCCACAAGTAGGTTGTGAGCAAGAGGAGAAAGATAGATTCTGGAGCGAGCTTGAGGAAGTGATGCAGAGTGTTCCCAGAGGTGAGAGAGTGGTGATAGGGGCAGACTTTAATGGACATGTTGGTGAAGGGCATAGTGGGGATGAGGAAGTGATGGGCAGGTTTGGTCTTTAGGCAAGGAACCCAGAAGGACAGAGGTTGGTAGACTTTGCTAAAAGTATGGAGATGGCTGTGGTGAACACGTACTTTCAGAAGAGGCAGGAACACAGGGTGACATATAAGAGTGGTGGCAGGAGCACACAGGTGGACTATATCTTATGTAGACACTGTAATCTGATGGAGATTAGCGATTGCAAAGTAGTGGTAGGAGAGAGTGTAGCTAGACAGCATAGGATGGTGGTGTGTAAGATGACTCTGGTGGTGAGGAAGATGAAGAGAGCAAAGGCAGAGCAGAAGACAAAGTGGTGGAAGTTGGAAAAGGAAGAGTGCTGTGCGGTTTTCAGGGAGGAGTTGAGACAGGCTTTAGGTGGTCAGGAGGTGCTTCCAGATGACTGGACTACTACAGCCAAAGTGATCAGGGAGACAGGTAGGAAGGTGCTAGGTGTGTCATCTGGAAGGTGGAAAGAAGACAAGGAGACTTGGTGGTGGAATGAGGGAGATCAGGAGAGTATCCAGAAGAAGAGGTTAGCTAGGAAGAAGTGGGAAAGTGAGAGGACGGAGGAAAGTAGACAGGAATATAGGGAGATGCAGCGTGAGGTTAAGTTAAAGGTGGCCAAACAGAAAGCTTATGAGGACATGTACTGTATGCAAGGTTAGATAGTAAGGAAGGTGAGAGGGATTTGTATCGGTTGGCGAGGCAGAGGGATAGAGATGGTAAAGATGTGCAGCAGGTTAGAGTGATTAAAGATAGAGATGGAAATGTGTTGACAGGTGACAGGAGGGTGAGGGAAAGATGGAAGGAGTACTTTGAGGAACTGATGAATGAGGAAAATGACAGAGAGAGAAGAGTAGTAGAGGCACATATTGTTGAGCAGGAAGTAGAAAGGATTAGCAATGGTGAAGTTAGGAGAGCTTTGAAGAGGATGAAGAGAGGAAAGGCAGTTGGTCCTGATGACATACCAGTGGAGGTATGGAAGTGTCTAGGAGAGATGGAAGTAGAGTTTTTAACTAGGTTGTTCAACGAGGTCTTAGAGAGTGAGAGGATGCCTGAGGAATGGAGGAGAAGTGTTTCTGTGCTGATTTTTAAGAACAAGGGAGATGTGCAGAGTTGTGGGAACTACAGAGGTATTAAGCTGATGAGCCATACAATGAAGTTGTGGGAAAGAGTAGTGGAAGCAAGGCTAAGGGGAGAAGTGAGCATTTGTGAGCAGCAGTATGGTGTCATGCCAAGAAGGAGCACTACAGATGCAATATTTGCTTTGAGAATGTTGATGGAGAAGTACAGAGAGGATCAGAAAGAGCTGCATTGTGTCTTTGTAGATTTAGAGAAAGCGTATGACAGGGTGCCAAGAGAGGAGCTGTGGTATTGTATGAGGAGGTCTGGAGTGGAAGAGAAGTATGTTAGAGTGGTGCAGGATATGTATGAGAGCAGTAGGACAGTGGTAAGGTGTGCGGTAGGTGTGACGGAGGAGTTCACGGTGAAGGTGGGACTGCATCAAGGATCGGCTCTGAGCCCTTTCTTGTTTGCGGTGGTGATGGACAGGCCGACAGATTAGGTCAGACAGGAATCTCCATGGACTATGATGTTTGCGGATGACATTGTGATCTGTGGTGAGAGCAGGGAACAGGTGGAGGAAACTCTAGAGAGGTGGAGGTTTGCTCTGGAGAGAAGAGGAATGAAGGTTAGTCGCAGCAAGACAGAATACATGTGCGTGAATGAGAGGGATCCAAGTGGAACAGTGAGGTTACAGGGAGAAGAGGTAAAGAAGGTGCAGGATTTTAAGTACTTAGGGTCAACAGTCCAGAGCAATGGGGAGTGTGGAAAAGAGGTGAAGAAGCGTGTGCAGGCAGGTTGGAATGGGTGGAGAAAAGTGTCAGGTCTGTTGTGTGATAAAAGAGTACCAGCAAGAATGAAAGGAAAGGTGTACAGGACAGTAGTGAGACCAGCGATGTTGTATGGTTTGGAGACAGTTGCACTGAGGAAAAGACAGGAGGAAGAGTTAGAGGTAGCAGAGCTAAAGATGTTGAGGTTCTCTTTGGGAGTGACGAGGATGGATAGGATCAGGAATGAATACATCAGAGGGACAGCACATGTGAGATGTTTTGGAGACAAAGTTAGAGAGGCCAGGTTGAGAAGGTTTGGACATGTTCAGAGGAGGGAGAGTGAATATATCGGTAAAAGGATGCTGAGGTTAGATCTGCCAGGCAGGAGGCCGAGAGGAAGACCAAAGAGGAGGTTTATGGATGTAGTGAAGGAGGACATGAAGGTAGTCGGTCTGAGAGAAGAGGATGCAGGGGATAGGGCTAGATGGAGGCAGATGATTCGCTGTGGCGACCCCTGAAGGGAACAGCCGAAAGGAAAAGAAGATTTTTTACTACAAACTTTGTTATAGATTTTTTTTAATTTTTTTATGACTTCTACGTTATCAAATCGGTACAAAAAAAAACATTTTAGATTCCCAAACATTAGTTTTCTAGCACAAAATTAGATGTTACAGAAAAATGTTTGTATGTGTGGTGGTGATACAAAATAATTGTTTATTCAAGATCTCAATACGCAGAGAAAAATGAGCACACACACACAGTCAAGCACTATCAAGGGCACTTTCCCTAGTGTGGCATTTTTATATGATCTAGTTTCTTCATGTCCACTTCATGTCAAGGCTGTTGCTACCTGATGATCAACAGCTTCTTATTGACTCTTGGCTCACCTCTCTAAACTGTGCAACAGTTTAAATGTGCAACTCTGTGTGTAGCGCTGTGTCTGAAACTGCTTCCACTGCAGGCACAATCTCAAGTGTCAGCTCACTTCCTGTTCTCCTTATCTGACATTTTACACTCACACATACAGAGAAACTATCGGGAGCATGAGTCACTAGATTGAACATATTGCCTATATTAGGATATCTAAAACATAAGACACTGGAAGAACACATTTTCTACATTACAGTTATGACAGAAGCATAAACATATTCATTTTTCCATCACATATTTCATTAAAGAAAGCAGCATATCATGTAAGAGACACTTTTCAGACAGAAAACACAATGAAGGCTGCTGGGTTTTGCTACAAAGATAAGAAGCGAGTGTGAAAGTCAAAGTGTCCAGAAGAACTGTGGCTGGTTCTGTAAGATGCTCAATAAAACTTACCAGCTCATTTCCTTATAAAACTGCACCAATTGTACCGGAGACTACTATTTTTATTTTTATGTCACACCAAATATTAACATTGTTTCATTTGCTACTGTTTACTGTCTCTTTACCATATTTTTTTAAACGTAGAAACATTTCATTTCATTATTCTGAAGGCATCTTTGCTCTACAGCATTTCTTTGCATGTGCCTAAGACTTTTGCACAGTACTGTATAGTTCTATATTGCATTATTGCATATTGGATGCATTTAAGCAATATTGCTTAAATATGTAATTATATTTCAATAAAAATATTTAATTCTGAAAAAAAAAAGATTTTCTGAATGTGATCCACCTTTAAAGGTGAAAAAAATCTGTACTGAGGGGGTCCATGAAATTTATTTCACAGTCAAAAAAACGTTTTCCCTGGCTGCAATAAGTTTGTGGACAGCTGTTCAAGATGTAAAGAGTTATTATTAGTTTTAAATGTATACATGAACTAAAAGTGTGTCCATTCCCCTTCTAGAATTCAACACTGCATGGAGCAGGCGTTACAGACTGACTGCAGTGTGTGTGGTGCTCCTGTGTGTTCTCCTGCTGACTGCCGTCACCGTGCTGTGGGTCAAATTCATTACAGGGCGAAACCTAAGCAAGCAGCTCCAGCAGGAGAGAGATGAACTTCGGAAAATGCTGGATGCTTTAGGTGAGCAAATATTGAAAGCTGTGAGTAAAACCTTTAAATTAGAACAAAGGTAATCCGGGAACATTAAGCATACACTACATTTGATTTGCTTTGAGTCTTACTTCACATGTCCTACTGTGTGTTTTAGATATGCAGGATAAGCTGAGATGGAGAAACTTTAGCGCTAATCTTTACTACTTCTCTGAGATGAAGAACTGGACTGAGAGCAGACAGGACTGTAGAGAGAGAGGAGCAGACCTGGTGATCATAAACAGCAAAGAGAAACAGGTGAGAGAGAGAGAGAGAGAGAGATAGAGAGAGATGCTCATGTTCTCTTATTATGCTATCACATGCACAGGAGTTCGTCGTTGAACAGCTGCAAGGAGCTCGGACTTGGATTGGTCTGAGTGACAGAGAAACAGAGGGGAAATGGAAATGGGTGGATGGTACACCACTGACCACTGGGTAAGAGACCACGTGTGTATATCAACAATCATAATGTATTTCTAAATATACATTTGAGACTGCATCAGATGAATAAACCCAAATAAATATTATTTCCTGCTATGTTTTTATTTGTCAGCGATCATTCTGTTATGATTTGTTAGGAATCTTAGTGAACACAGACTAATGTCAAGTTAAAGTTGTGGAATTGGAGGTGACTGAACACTAAATCAGACTGTCTTGGTTTCAGGTACTGGAGTACATCTCAACCAGATAACCACAA
The DNA here is from genome assembly GCA_023630585.1 of Cranoglanis bouderius. Taxonomy (NCBI): domain Eukaryota; kingdom Metazoa; phylum Chordata; class Actinopteri; order Siluriformes; family Cranoglanididae; genus Cranoglanis; species Cranoglanis bouderius. Next base: position 35,792,910 of record CM042535.1, on the reverse strand, counting down.
CGACGAGGACTGTGCCGAGATCGGGTTTCCAGATAGATGGGGCTGGAACGACAGACCATGCTTTGAGAAACAAGGCTGGATCTGTGAGAAGAGTGTTGAATCTGTGAGAACAGTACTGTAAAATAATAAAATGTTCACAAACAATTCATGTCATGGCCCCCAGGGGTTATTCCTTCATGGACCACTAGAGGGCACCCTAGTTTTCAAAACCTTCTGTTTTGATTATTTAGTACCTTTTGTTTCTTGAGGGTTTATTTTTCTAGTTTTTCTTAATTTCTGGATATGCCGGGTCCTAGTGTGTTTTCCTAGTGTTTCTTTCCTAGCACCTGTTCCCCTGAGCCTGTTTCCTTGTGCCTGTTTCCCTGATCCTGCTTCCCTGTGCCCATGTCAATAAAGAAGTTCTGCATTTGCATCCGCCTCTATGGACCCTCCCTTCATGACAATTCAAGCTGAATGTATCGATCAGTTGGAGCAACTGTAACTGTTATCATCATTAAAGCACAATTACGGTGCACAACACTGTTATTTGGCACATATACTGTATAATCAGCTGTACTACTTGATTAGTAAGCCGTGACAGTATAAACCTCACCATCTCTCTCTCTCTCATCTAGCTTAGGATCCAGTCAGTTCAGTGGAACCTCAATGCCATCATATTTGTGTGGCGCAGGCCAGGACTTAGAGAAGGGAAAACATCATATGCTGTCACAGTCTTGTATAGAAGGCAGGGGTTCAGTGAAGCGGTTGCCTTTGTGTAGATCAATCAAATTCTCTTCTCTAGAGCCAGCTTATAAAAAACAAAGCTAGTGGATAATAATATTTTTACAGTCCACTCAAAATGAAGTTTTTACTTCACTATTAGTAAATCTTTTAATCCTGTTTCATAAGGAATGGCTGGTATGAATAAGCTAGCTGGGCTAAAGCGCACCCTGTCTTTCAAAGATAATCACAGGATTATCTGCTGTATAAAAAAAAATAAACAATAAAATAAAACATCTCAATATGAATTCTTTTGGATTCTGTTGAACTGAGCGTAACAGGACCACCAGCATGATTAGAGAAAAAGGGAAAATCCTGCCTAATGAGATCAATGTTTTACGACCCCAATTCCGAAAAAGTTGGGACAGTATGGAAAATGCTAATAAAAACAAAGAAGAGTGATTTGTAAATGTACTTTGACTTGTATTTAAACAAAAAAAACGTATAAAGACAAGGCATTTGATGTTTTACCTAATCAACTGCATAGTTTTTTTGAAGATAAACGTTTATTTTGAAATTGATGCATGCAACACGTCCCAAAAAAAGTTGGGACAGGGGCAATTTAGGACTAATAGCGATGTGACAAGTTGAAATAAGAAGGTGATGTGAAACAGGTGAGACAATCGTCTAATCATAGAGTATAAGGAGCCTACAGAAAGGGGCTAGTCCTTCGAGAGCAAGGATGGAATACTTTGGTAAACCTTTGTCAGTCGACACCGTTCGCCGCTGCATCCACAGATGCAAGTTAAGGCTTTACTATGCAAAGCAGAAGCCATACATCAACACTGTCCAGAAGCACCGCCGACTTCTCTGGGCTCGGTCTCATCTGAGATGGACAGTAGCACAGTGGAATCGTGTTTTGTGGTCCGACGAGTCGACATTTCAGATAGTTTTTGGACGAAACAGCCGTCGTGTTCTCCGGGCCGAAGAGGAAAAAGACCATCCAAGCTGTTATCAGCGTCAGGTCCAAAAGCCAGCGTCTGTCATGGTATGGGGGTGTGTCAGTGCCCATGGCATGGGTAACTTGCACATCTGTGAGGGCACCATTAACGCAGAAAGATATGTACACATTTTGGAGCAACATATGCTGCCATCCAGAGCAGGACAACGCCAAACCACATTCTGCCCGGATTACAAGCGCATGGTTGCATAACGTAAAATCTTACTTTTTGAGTGGACTGTAAACATTTTATTATCCATTAGCTTTGTTGATATGAACTGGATCTAGAGTAGAGAATTTAATTTATCTACACAAAGGACATGTTACATCTGCACTTCAGTTACAGAACCCTACCTAATATAAGCAAAGGTAATCATTGGTCATTCTTATTATACAGTGAATTTCGTCGTACATCCTACATTTCACACTCCTGTGTGTGTGTGTTATATTATTTTAGGATAGGATTGGACTATCTGACCAATTTTACCTTATGGCGTATGTATGTGTCTGGCGTGTTGCTCTGTGATTGGTGGGAAATTGAGTGTGATGTACTGATATGACAAACAGGAAAGTGAGTACGTGCCACAGACCTTGATATAAATCTGTTCTGGTCCACAGTTCTGAGATCAGTTGTATCATTTTCTACATAAGCTGAAAACAGATATGTGACATAGATCTGATCTTAGCCTTGCATAAGAAGGCCTATGTCTCCTTTAAACGTAAATCTGTATAAATAATTTAAGATGTTACACATTAACTAATTAATATGAAATCATTCAAACAGAAATAAATGAATCGTAGAATCAACAACGACAACAAATAAATAAATAAACACCTCTGTGTAAGGACATCATGCGGTCTAGCACATAATGCATAGCAATTTACATTGCATAAATGATTAAAGTCGTGAGATCAGTATCAGCATCAGAACTGCACCCCTGTTATCTTTTAATTTCATCACAGGAAGTCACAGCCCTTCACTTCCTTTACTGGCAGCAACACATTCATTTAAGCTCATATAGCATACCCTAACCCTAACCCTAACCCTACTCGAGACACACTCGAGTAAAGAGGTGCAGCTGTACAGTCGTGTTCTCAGTGTTTTAGTGAATAGTTTATATTTTAGAAATGTTTTATTTATGCATGGGGGAGCTGAAGAGAGACGTCCATGAGGACGTGACGGTCATCTATACAATCACCGACGATTTTGGAGGCTACGACACAGAGACAGAGGACGGCAACACAAAGAGTAACCAACAAATTCAACCCACAGGTAGACAAGATTTAAATCTGGCCTAAAAGGAGAGGAAAGGAGTGAAACAGCGAGTTACAGAGAAAGATATTAGTGCCATTGTGAATAACAGTGGTTAATCTCCTGCATTTGTTTTTGAACACAGGATTCACTGTTATACCATGGTGCTTGAAAGTTTGTGAACCCTTTATAATGTTTTTTTTTTTTTTTTTTTTAATTTCTGCATAAACATGACCTAAAACATCATCAGATTTTCTTATAAGTAGACAGAGAACCCGATTAAACAAATGAGACAAAAATATTATACTTGATCATATATTTATTGAGGAAAATGATCCAATATTATATATCTGTGAGTGGCAGAAGTATGTGAACCTTTGCTTTCAGTGTCTGGTGTCCAAACTCTTTAGAGATGGTTTTGTAACCTTTTCTGACAAGCATCATCAACCCTTTTTTTTTTGAGGTCCTCAGAAATCTCCTTTGTTCGTGCCATGATACAGTTCCACAAACATGTGTTGTGAAGATCAGACTCCCTGTTCTTTAAATTAAACAAGGTGCTCACTCACACCTGATTGTCCTCCCAAATTAACTGATAATCCTAAAGGTTCACATACTTTTGCCACTCACAGATATGTAATATTGGATCATTTTCCTCAGTAAATAAATGACCGAGTATAATATTTTTCGGGTTCTCTTTGTCTGCTTTTAGGACTTTAAACTCCAGGCTCAACCCTGCTTAGATTCAGTAGGAGCCCAGGCAAGAACTGCAGGGTGATATGGCTCTGATTAAGCTGTGACATCGCAAATGTATGACAAAACTCATGTATAAATAAACTCTAACTGTGCACCTTTGTAACTATTGAGTGATTCATGAGTGGCACTGTATGTTTGCTAGATCTATATGGCCTATACAGCCCCTATACTTCGTGTATCCCTGTTACTATTAAATAATTTAGCTGTACGTAAGCTAGCTACATGCGATTAAAGCTATTTAATTTGTGACACTGTATGTTCTTTAGTCTGCAATGCTATAGTAGCCTCTCATTTTGTGCATTTCTCTTACTGCTAACTGTGAATAGTTTAGCAAACGTAAGTGGGTTGGTAGCTAGCTAAACCAGCTAATATCTAGGCAATTATGTACACCAGTAAGTGTTTGAGGATGTTTGAGGAGTCACTAAACTGTGTCAGTACAAAGCGCATGTGCAGAGAGACTCCACTGATCGGTAGTGTGTGTACAGACCTCAGCTCTTTGCCCTCCGTGATCGCTTTATGATGTTTTCTAGGTATTAGAATGATTATTGGTTATGAATGTTCAAGTAAAATCAACACACATGTCTCCGTGTTTGTTCTCCAATAGGACTCAACACTGCAGGGGGCAGATGTTACAGACCGACCGCAGTGTGTGTGGGGCTCCTGTGTGTTCTCCTGCTGACTGGCATCACAGAGCTGTGGAGCAAATTCAACACCCTGACTGCGGAAAACAACCAGCTACAGGCCAGTTACAAGAAGTTGGTTAATATAGGTGAGCAAATACTTCAAAGCCTCGGTCAGTAATGTAAAATTAGAAGGAGGTAACTTCTTCAGTAAACATTTCAGTGATATTTCTGTCAAGAGCAACACATTTAATAAATAAAGTATCATTTATCAATCGACCCAGTGCTGTGCATTTGCAAAAGTGTATTAAGGAAATTCTCTGAGTGTTATTTGACCCGCTATGTGATCAGATACACAAGTTAACCTGGGATGGAGTTTCTTCAACTTCAGTCTTTACTACATCTCTGTTGAGAAGAAGAACTGGAGTGAGAGCAGACAGGACTGCAGAGAAAGAGGAGCAGACCTGGTGATAATAAACAGCACAGTGGAGCAGGTAGGTGTGTTTGTGTGTGTGTTTGTGTGTGTGTGTGTGTGTGTGTGTGTGTTGTAGAAAGTCTAAACCGATGCCATCTTTGCATATTGTGCTCTCAATCACAGGAGTTCATCATTAAATATATGGGCAACAATCAACGGGCTTGGATTGGTCTGAGTGACAGAGACACAGAGTGGGTGTGGAAATGGGTGGACGGGACAGAACTGACCAGTGGCACTGGGTGAGAGACGGAAATTAATTCTGTATTTATACCCATTTATCCCACGGTTTTACATAGCGCGAATCAAACAGCTCAAACGTAAACTCAAGCTCAGATCTGACACTGCAGCAGGTGGGTTAATTCGTTCTATCTCCTGTTATATTCTTATTGGTCAGAGTTATGGAGTTATGATTATTATACATCTCACTATACATAGACTAAGAGGATTGAGTCAAAGGTGTGGACGTGAAAGTAACTTCTGCTTATCTGGGTTTCAGGTACTGGTATAAGGGAGAACCAAATAATAAATGTAATGAGGACTGTGTTGAGATTTTGCGTTTTCCAGAAACGGGCTGGAACGACAGGATATGCTCTGACAAACAGGAGTGGATCTGTGAGAAGAGTGCTTTTTAGTGGTAAGTCAAGAACCATACAGCTCGGTTTTTAAGATGCTTATAAACGAATCAGCCTGAATGTACTGAGCAGTTGGATCAGCTGTAAAGGTGGATCATTTGTGAAGGGTGACCCTCTAATTTAACACAGAACTGTTATCTTAACATATCTATTTCATATGATGTAAACCTTAGTGCACAGGTTAACAAGAATAGAGCTTGCTCAGATACTTAAGGTATGACGAGTTTGACTGGAAGTAACCATACTGATCTACTGTGCTGTAGAAACAATTTACAATTTATGAAATTCATTTAACCATTTTTCTTTTTGCTATTCTCACACACCATGCATGTAATTCAAAACTAAATTAATCTTTGTCATTTATTGTATGTTGGAGATGGTCTCTCGTGTATACTCATTTCATATTCACATGTTTATGACATATAAAGATGAAATAAGTCTACAAACAAACAAACAAAACAAAAAACTAGTCATTGTTAAATCCCTGATCAGGCTGTGTCATGCTCATGCCATGTCAGATTGAGATTTATTTTCCTTATAAAGACCAGCATGTCTCTGGTCTTTATAAACAATTAAGGGCTTTGACTATAACGAGAAACGTTCTACTAGCTTTCTAGCTTTGGAACAATTATATTGATAATTGTATATAACTTATGTAGCGTGGGATAAAGTGGTTTGTTTTTAGATTAGAGATACAGGAAAATCTGAAACTGGACTAAAAGCTATTACCACTGAGGTAGGGCAGATTCCTTTTCCCTTTATTTAAGCTTTATTATTATGTGCTTCAATTTTATTTCTATGAATCAATATACAGGCTGTTGAAGTTAATAAAGTTTATAAATAAATCTGCATTTAAGGCTTCTTTTGCACAACATGGACACACTAGGAAGCTAATTTTTACATATTAAATGTTTCCAGAGAGCCATAGTGTAAGAGCCATAGATAAGGTTTAAGACATGGATGGTAAATAAAAGCTATATTGCTCGAGTTAGTCAAGCGCTAATCCTGGAAATGCCCAGCTTTCCTACTGCGATGGCAAACCTGCCCAGGCTTTACCCCATTGCTGGTGGCCATAGAAGGTTCTACCTGTCTGGAGAGAAAGGAGGGGTAGGGAAACCCCAGGACCAAGTAGCTGGTTTCGGGGGAATTGGCCCCTGTTTCCATGGCGCAGGGACGGGGAGAAACGGGGGAGTATGTGAAGGAGAGGGAGAGAGAAAAGGGGGGCATGCCTGCCCCCGGATATGCCACCAAATAGTCCTCTGTCCGCTGGATCACCTCATCTAGCAATGCCAGACGCTGGCATTGGACCCACTCCACTGTCCCCCGCGGTAGTTGGGCGACGAACTGCTCCAGCACCATCAGGTCGACCACATCCTCGGCGTCACACTCCTTAGCCAGCAGCCATCTTCCGCAGGTGTCTAGGAGCTGCTGGGCTAATGCGAACAGGCAGCCGAGTTTGCTGAATGTCAGTGAGCACAAGCTCTGACTGTGATGTTCGGGGGTGAAATAAATAAATATTATTTATTTCGTATAAATAATATTCATTTCATACCATGTAAACTAGAGGTATTCCAACTAAGGGGCGTGTCCCTGTAGTGAAAGGAATTGTGGGGTGCAGTGGAAAAGGTTAAGGTGGAAAATATATATTAAAAAAAAAAAAAATCTGTAAATGACAGTACCAGAACTTTGAACCTTTATGCATTTATATATATATATATATATATATATATATATATATATATATATATATATATATATATATATATATATATATATATATATATATATATATATTTTTGTACTGTGAATTAGCATCTACTGTTTGTTTGTTTTAATTATTGGTTTTGGGAGTGCATGTGTCTGTGTGTCCTCTACCTTAGGAAGAGAAACTAATGGGCCATAAGTTACAGACTGGTGCAGGTGCAGTGCTGTGAATCAAATTCAACAACCAGCTACAGACCAGATACAACACCCTGGCTATAGAGAGAGACCAGTTACAATAACCTCAATATAGATTAAGATCGGTTATAGACCAGTTACAATGACCTGGTTGAAAAACAAGTGACATAGTATTAACAAGGCCTTAAATGTTCATTTAAAACTTATAACTACCCTCTATAAAGCAGAACATGTGCCATAAAAAACTCAATAATTCTCTAAAATAAAATAAAATAAAATAAAAAAGTAAAATGTACTGTACATGTTGTCCGCCTTCCATATGTGTTTTTTTCTTCTCATCTTGTGGGGACTATAATGATGTTTTTCTAAGTCTTTTTGTGGTCTCTGGTCACTGGACATGGACACCAGTTACATATCATGAAATTTATATCATTTTATCAATTGTATATTACTGTATGGTGTGCAGCTCAACTAGGATAATGTTTCTTTAAATTTAAAGTGGCATCAGTCTGGTGATTATGACCAATTTGACTGTCGTTGAGGCAGAGGCAAGTATGTAGAGCACATTGTTTGTTTGTTTATGCTAAAAAAAAAGACCTAATCATGCTTATTAATTTATGATTTATTTACAATAAATACTTTGTTGTAATAAGGTATGAATAAAGAAAGATTATCACTCATTTTTTTATATGAGTAATAACATTTACAAAAATGTTATAGGAAAATAGTCGACAATAAGATGGTCATGTGGTTATGCGGGCAGATATACGCAGTTTATCCGTTTATAGGTGAATGTTATAGAACGTCCGTGTTCTATAACAATAGACCCAGATAGCATATATTTCTGGGCCTCATCTGGGACAACTATGGCACATATGGCTCAGTTCTGGCAATGGCAAAGGTCAATTGGGCCATATCTGGCCCACACACAACAAGCCGGTTTTAGGCTTGTTTTGTCTGGGCCCACATCTGGCCCAGAAGCCAGCCACACTCAGGTTGGATCATTACCGTCATTCCATACGGTATGTGGGCCAGATGTCATTTGCTATCTGGGGAATGTTATAGAACATGTTAGTTCCTATCACTTACATTATAGCAGTTATAAAGAGCCTCGATCAGCATTAAAACCACTTAATCTCTATCAGCACGAACACCGCGTCACCTCTATCAGCACTAACATCATAACACCTCCATCAGCACTACTGGCAGTGCTGTTTGTTTGCGTGTGCGTGAGTGTGGGTGTTCGTGTGTGTGTGTGTGTGTGTGTGTGTGTGTCTGTGTATTGAGAAAAAAAACCTCATTTCATTACATAATTCATACATCAGTTCGACCTGAATAAAACTGAAGGCTGCAACACTCAGCTGAGCTGAGTATCGAACCCAGATCACTAGCGCAAGGAGCTAGATAATGTAACTGGATAACGTTAATTCTACATGAATTGGTCACATCCACTCTGCATAGTTGAAGAAATTAGAAACTTGTTTAAGTTAAGTTTAGTATAAGCAATTAAATCATTACATAAATTAAATCTGACTGACTGCATATTCCCTGTGTGTGTGTTTGCACACGTTTGCTGTTTTTTGTGTGCATGTGTGCACATTTTTGGTTTTTCTATGTGTGTGTGTGTGTGTGTGTGTGTGTGTGTGCATGCTGTGTGTATATAGACTAAAAGCTATATATAAAAATTATTTCACAATGATGTCAGTTACCTCAAATCATGCCTGCAAATAATCCATGACAGTTATTATTGACATACAGCAGATCAACAGATTTCTGATTAGTATACGATTCATGATGGATGTCGTATTAAATACATTCTTTCTCATTTTACTTTATCTCACTTTCTTTCGTTGGGTCAAATGTTTAAAAATGTGTACCTCTGTGTTGAGTTTGTAGGCCTCCCTTTGTGTTGCTGTCCTCCGTCTCTGTTTTGACATCTACACTCCCACACAGATTTCCACCACCTTCTCTACGTACATTACACAAACATTACACATTACATCATCAGAAGCACACTGAGACATGAGACATCTCTTTCTAAACAGTAAAATCGCAAAAATGCGGACTTGCGGAAGAAGAAAAAAAACGAAATTGCGGACTCTCCGTCTGTCTGTGCACTTAATGCGGTTATTAAAAAAGAGAAGCGCAATAGCGAGGCGTGGTGAGTAAGGAAGTCACCAGCAGAACTGAGGTTAAGTAATGACTGCAGCAGAGCTCCATGTCTTGTGCTACTGTTATATTTTGGCGAATAGAAATATGAAATCACTGAAGTGTTAAAATAAGCTCAAATTACCTCATCACTTTTATTTTCATAGGACATAAAATACTTGGGGGCATGCTGTTATAGGAAACCAATTATATACCACACCAATTTGTCGATTACCGTCTTTTAAAATTGATAAAACGATTTTACAGTTCCCTTCAATGTAGTGGAACATTCACAAAACAAGCGAGTCATAAAAAGTAACTTTTTTTTGTTGTTGTATTCATGCGTTTGTTTTTTTTTTTTTTTACAGTACAGAATCGAAGGCTTAGTGCCGTCGTGCGTGAACTTTGAGCAAGGCTCACTGTATGAGTGCAGATGTGTGTGAGATCGGTAATCAGGTGAAGGTGAACGTGATAGCGGCGGTGGGTGACGGGAATTGGACTCAGGCCATTGTGTGAGGCTGTGGAGGATTCTGGGAACTGGAGCTCAGGGCGTACTCTGGCGCCGACATAACACCAAAACCCTACGCCCGATAATATACACAAACAATTCTGCAGTTATATAGTGGGAATGTAAATTAATATATATTTTATATATATATATATATATATACATTACATTCCATGGGAGTTTAAATAAAAAGAAATGCATTCAGTACTGTTGATGCATGTTGACTTCCTTCTTTAACAGCATTGCACAATTATTATTTCCCCATTCACCAGCCATAGTTAGTGACCCGCGTCGTTACAGCCTACACACACACAGTGGAGGTTGATGGATGCGGACAGAGGCACTGTACAGTGTTTTAGAGATCAGAGATGTCGGAGCTAAGTTCTGATTATGCGAACTACACTGAGAAGAGAGGAGAGCGCATCGAGAGGGTGGTGGAAATCTATGACAGTGCAGATGCCGTTAGAGGTCCTGCCCGTAAAGAAGAGACAGAAGCCACGGACGTAAAGAAAAACCTACAGACAGAACACACGGGTACGCAGGTTTGAAAAGTGTTTATTGCATAGCGATAAGTAAGAAATGAAACACTTGGGTTTCAAAACATTAAACGATGAATCAGCATGTTCCTGCGCAGAACAAGTCAAATGAATGAATATTATAGAACAGCGCTTGTGATTGGTCAGAAGGTGTAGTAGCATTTTTAGTGTAGTACATTTTTGGTTAAATGTCAAGAAATTCATTCATGATCTCTCTCTCTCTCTCTCTCTCTCTCTCTCTCTCTCTCTCTCTCTCTCTCTCTCTCAGTGTATCTCAGGACTGTGTTTATATACACAATTAAAACTAGTTAAACTATGAGTAAGTAAGCTAGGTATACTGTAAAAATGAAAATTTGCTACATGAAATGAAGTGAAAATGAAGTTTGTTCATTTTTAATTGCATTGATATGGCCTTTAGATGTTGACAGCGCACGTTGTTTAAAATATCTTTACGATGGTTGAACATAAAACAGATCACCAAAGCAATTCACCTGCATCTCAATATGTATTATGAGATGTTATGAAATAACCACTCCACTCCACAAGTTTTAAGAAAAAAGGAAAAGGAGAAGTACTATGTAGAAATACTGGGTTGCTTAAGGTAGATATGTGCCATTAAAATGAGGAAGGAACAGAAATGAGAAAGCAAAAAACAAACAAAAAAACGATACTTTAATCTCCTAGTTTACTCACTATCATACTCTCTAATTTCAAATGGTAACAATGAGCCATATTCAGAGTCAGCGACATCATACTCTCACCAGCCACAGAATATGGTACTAATAGAGGGTAAGGACCCGCCTTTGCTCTTAGAACAGCCTCGATACTTCATTGGATGGAAACCACATTCCTTTGAGATGGTGGTCCAGGTTGACATGACTGTATCACATAATTGCTGCAGATCCACATCTCATAGGTGCTTTATTGGGTTCTGGTGACTGGGGAGGTCACTGAAGTACACTGATGAGTAACATGTTGCCATAAAGTTATACATGTGGTCTCAAATAGGCTGTGGCGTTCAAACAATGCTCAACTGGTAATTAAGGGCCCCTACGTGTGCTAAGAAAACATTCCCCACACCATTACACCGCCACCACCAGCCTGAACTGTTCACACAACACAGGGCAGTTTGGGGTCATGGATTTAACATCGATGCCAAGCTCGGACGTTACCATCTTCGTGTTACAGCGTAAATCAAGATTCATCAGACCAGGAAAAGTTTTTACTCGTTTCAGTGAGCTTGAGCTTCAGTGAATGTAAGCTACGTCAATATTTAGAACATCTCATCGGGGGATCTATCATGACAGGAGTTATACCTAGAGTGTGGTTCTGTTTATGTCAACCTGTATTCTGCACGAGCCCAGGTCGTGCTGATTGATGGCATAAGCAGGAACATAGTCATTTTCTTTCACTGTAGGACTATCCTTAAAGGTTCTTCGCATGGAGAATTCTATCGTCTGTAATATAATTTTTATTGGGATCATTTTGTACAGTGTGACAAGTGATAATCTTATAATATTATTAGATTCAGTTGATTTTCTTGGCAGCCTCATTCAGATTATTCATCTCACCTCGCTGTAGCTGCACACCTGTATGTTTTTGATGCAAGGCACTTCTGTAAGTCGCTCTGGATAAGGGCCTCTGCTAAATGCTGTAAATGTAAATGTTAAATCGATTCAAGTCCAAAATTGACCCATGCCTCTATTTTTATTGCTCAAAGAACATAAGACAGGGTTCGTACACGGTTGAATTTGGCTTTTTGAAATTTAAGCACTGGAAAACCTTGAAAATAGCCATATTGTATCTAGTAGTGCTTAAAAAGTGCTTGAATTATTAAAAAAAAAAAGTTAATAAATACGAAATCGCTAAATAACTTAAGTGTTTATTTTTTTTTGATAGAACACAAATACTATCCTTTTACTTTTACTTACTTTACGACTCCCTGCTGCAGCCCCTCTCTCTCCTTCCACTATTCACTCACTCATTTTGACAGAGACAGCTCCGGTCCACATCTCAGGCCCTTTTAAGGACTTCTAACTTCAATTCTAACTTTCTCTCGGAGTGAATCATTTTACATATAGCTGAAATCACAGCACAGCCGTTGTCTTTAACTTAAGTGCGTGTCGTTTTTTTTTCAGAGGACGTCGTGGTTATACTGTAAAATCAGGATTTTAGCGGTGCAGAGCAGCAGCTTGGAGATGGCTTGGAAGTGACTGCGGGTTAACATGTAGTCTTTTAATGGGCCGCGTTTCAGTCCCTATTTCATACTCGTCCAGAAAAATATGTAAATGAGAACAGCTTTATTGGGAATTTCGGATGTATTAAGATACGGTATATGAGCGCAGAGAGCAGGAGAGAAGTAAACAGACACTAGACAGAATGCAAATACAACGCGGTGATGTAATGAATATGTTAATTAGTGCATGGCATCATCTAGTGATGTTTAGCGACTTTCATTTGAAAGTTGTTGGAACAGTGCTCCTGTCACTCACCTGGAGTATATTGATGTTATGGTGAAGATGAAGTAATTCCTGGGAAACGCAAATTTAGTCCAGCATGGTGGTTGTGTTTTATTGTTATTATTATTAGTAGTAGTAGTAGTAGTAGTTTTTTTATTTCTAAAGAAGAAATAGAGAATATGTTTGAATGGCATATTTTGTATAGTCCTTGAAAACAAACAAAAAAATAGTGCTCGAAAAGTCCTTGAAAGTCCTGGAATTTCATTAGGAAGCATCTGTACAAACCCTGATAAGACTAAAATAATTGTGCATCTGTGTTCATTCAGCTCTAGGAGAAACTGCATGGAGCAGATGTTACACACTGACTGCAGTGTGTGTGGTGCTGCTGTGTGTTCTCCTGCTGACTGCCGTCACAGTGCTGTGGATCAAATACAACAACCTGAGTATAAAGAGAGAACAGTTACAGTTACAGAGAGACCAGTACAAGCGGGAGATCTCTGAACTACACAATGAGATTTTAAAGCATGGTAGGCGAATACTGTGTTTATGGGACATGTTAAAAACTCACATCTACACCAGAAATTGTATGTCATTCATTTTAAAGGCAAGATGCTACAGGTGAATAGCATAAATTTCACAGTTAATCTTTGCCAGTTGATTGCTCTATAATTATTTTTATTTATTTATTTATTTATTTTGTAGTGGAATGTTTTTTAAGTAGATTCATTTAAGAAAAATGAGACTGCATCTAATTACATAAGTATAAATTAGGATATTGAATAAAACCAAGAATGTATTGTTTTAAAGATGCTCTCGATGGAAATGCACCATTTTAAGAAAACAATAAGGTAATTTTGAATTTGATGGTCGCAACACGTCTCAAAAAAGTTGGGACGGGGGCAACAAAAGGCTGGAAAAGTAAGTGTTACTAAAAAGAAACAGCTGGAGGAACATTTTGCAACTAATGAGGTTAATTGGCAACAGGTCAGTAACATGACTGGGTATAAAAAGAGTATCTTAGAGAGGCAGAGTCTCTCAGAAGTAAAGATGGGATGGAATCTGGATGGAAGCGTATGTTGCTCTAAATCCTGCATATACCTTTCAGTATTGATGGTGCCTTTCCAGATGTGCAAGCTGCCCATTCCATAGGCACTAATGCACCCCCATACCATCAGAGATGCGGGCTTTTGAACTGAGCGCTGATAAAAAGCCGGATGGTCCCTCTACTCTTTAGTCCTCTTTAGTTTAGAGGACATGGTGTCCATGGTTTCCAAAAAGAATTTCAAATTTCGATTCGTCTGACCACAGAACAGTTTTCCACTTTGCCTCAGTCCATTTTAAATGAGCTTTGTCCCAGAGATAGAGATTCTTCTTTGCATGGTAGAGGTTTAACCAGCATTTGTGGATGGAATGGCAAACTGTGTTCACAGACAATGAGTTCTGGAGGTGTTGTAGACACAGTTTTTTGCAGACTGGTGAACCTCTGCCCATCTTTACTTCTGAGAGACTCTGCCTCTCTAAGATACTCTTTTTATACCCAATCATGTTACTGACCTGTTGCCAATTAAACTCAGGCTGTGACTTTTTAGTAACAAAAGTCTTTAAGTAGACTTTTTTTGTTTGTTTTTTTTAATTAAACTGTAAAATTGTGGAAAAGTTCCTTTTTTCCGTAATTTAATTCAAAAAGTGAAACTTTCATATACAGTGTTCTAGATTCATTACACATAAAGTGGAATATTGCAAGCCTTTTTTGTTTTAATCTTGATGATTATGATGCAGGGGATAGGGCTAGATGGAGGCAGATGATTCGCTGTGGCGACCCCTGAAGGGAACAGCTGAAAGGAAAAGAAGAAAATATTATGGCTTACAGCTCAAAAGAAGGCTTGAAATTTTTCACTTTATGTGTAATGAATCTAGAATATATGAAGTTTCCACTTTTTGAATTAAATTACGGAATATATATATATATATATATATATATATATATGCCAATTTTCAGTATAAAATCCAGTGGATAGGGCCAGGTTAGGCAGAGCACCTCCATATATCAGCCGTTCAATAAATGGTCATCTTCATAAAGTTCACATTCCCAACTACATTTTAAATTTTGATTTGCTTGCCTTTCCAGATGTTGTGCAATTGTGGAGCAACTCACTCACTTCTCAATTTACCTCCATAGTTTTATTTATCACACCTAGTGGTCAAAATGGGAACTACAGCAAGTAATAATAGAGGCCTATTGGGGCGGGAATCACGCTGCGCCATGCTCAGGGAAGGAGCAGCTTACAGGATGTGGTTTTTACACCACAATAGGCTAGTTAGGCTAGTTTAAAATTCTTTTTTTACTTGTGTGGGTTTTGACATGTAGCTGGGCTGGAAAATTTACTGAAACCTGACAACCCTTGTTGTTTAAGATATTAGCTCTTTTGTGTGCGCTCGCTGGTAACAAGAAACCTGTTTTGTTTTTGATTTTTGTACTAAAAATACAATGTGGTTTAAGGTGTGTCCACGCTACTTAGTGTGGTTTATAACATTTAGAAGGTGATATGAAATAAATTGACATGTATATCATAATAACACATAAATTAACATACAGCCAGAATCTAGCTTTTCAGGGCTAAAGTACGCAACGTGGTTGTGCTGATTGAGTCGGTGGCTGTGAGTCAAAAGAAAAACTGTGAAACTAATCATTTCCTGCTGCAATTTGACATTTTTATTAGTAACATTTAAGAGAAGACACGTTATAATAATATTACAATATTATTGATGTGACAAAAACCATTCATTTCTACCTGTAGTGTCTTGCCTTGATTTACACTAGATGAAGTTATTAAGAATGAAAGTTTTTATATACTTGGAATTCCTTAAAGTGAATTAAGCAACATGACTTAATGTTGCTATCATTAAACCAGGTGTTAATGTGGAATTCAAATCATCTTTGAAGTGTTATGAATAAATCATTATGTTGTTATTAGTATCAGATGAGTACATCAATATTTATGTAAAAACTCTAAAAAAGGATTGAGATTTTTCAGCTCGAGCATTTACTACATTTCTAATGAAAATAAGAGCTGGACTGAGAGCAGAGACTACTGCACTGCTAGAGAAGCAGACCTGGTGATCATAAACAGCAGAGAGGAACAGGTGAGAGAGAGAGAGAGAGAGAGAGAGAGAGAGAGAGAGAGAGAGAGAGAATAAATGAGTATCTATATTCATATTGTGCTGTTACAATTACAGGAGTTCATCAGTAAATATTTTGGCAGTACTGAAGCTTGGATTGGTCTGACTGACAGAGACACAGAGGGGGAATTTAAATGGGTGGACGGTAAACCACTGACCACTGAGTAAGACATCACTGAACTGAAATTTACTCATGATGCAGTTTTTCTCTCAGTCTGAAGCTTTAAATGTGAAATAACAGATTTTTTGTTGCTCTCTGTGTTTTCAGGTTCTGGTGGGACGGAGAACCCAATGATTTTGGAGGCGGAGAGGACTGTGCTATAACAGGCTATAGAAAGGCTAATTCTAACATGTCGACCTGGGCTGATTTTAACTGTGAACACCCTGTAGTTGGGATTTGTGAGAAGAAAATATTTAACTGAACACATGGGAGTCAGTCAGTGAAATTGAAAAAAGTTAGAATTGAAAACTTTGTGAAGTTTGAGTCTGTGCTACTTTTCCATTTATTCTCACAATAGCAGCTATCAGGAAGTTTAAATGATTCTGTGTAACAGTCTTACAGCTTGTGTAGATTTAAAAAGAAGGCGAAACTTAATTCTGTACTTAAATACAACCTGTTTGTGGACGTATGAAGCGCTGGAACGACAGGCCTCGCTCTGATAAAGAAGTGAGTCTGTGAGAGAAGTGCTTTTTAGTTATATATAAAATAAATCTTGAATCTTATATAAATGACTTGGTCTCTGTTATCATTTTTTAGCCAGGGGCACAAAGTGTACAGAAGGTCACATGACCATATCAACCACATTTCAGGAAGCTTGAGTTTATCGTGTTTGACCCAAATGAGAGTGTTTATCGTGTTTTGTCTTTACTATGGATGATCTGGTTTAAAAGAGGACTGAACAGTGCAGCACTGACTACTGGGTAAAAGCTCACTGAACTGAACACTGAGATTCACTGAATAAGAAACTGTGTTTTAAATTATTAGACATATTAGATATTACGTATTGTATTAGACACAGCTCCTCCCATGACAAAAAAAAAAAAAAAAAGCATGGGTTATATACAATAAGTGTAATTATTAAAATGTGAAATCATAGTAATCCAATTTCTGATCCAGAAAGTGTTGATCAATGTTCTGTAACAGCAGCCCTGATAGTAATTCTGGCTGCAAATCACAGGTTTATATTCATTCACTTGTTCCAGTACATCGTTTCTATAGTATCAATGAATTCAGCAAACATTCCACCACATTTCACACATGTATAAAATATAGTCAGCATTGACACATTGTTTTAAAGTTGCTAAATTAAGCTGGCTGGGCTGTAATCTCAGTAGGTCTGTCATCAATTAGTTCATATTAAATGCATTTACTGTAAGGAAGTATATTGGTGGACATCAACTGAACCTATTCCCCACAAAAAAACCAGATAGAGAGCCTCAGAGTCATTTTGGCTTCACTTTTGAATCCCTGTTATGATGTTCACCCATATATACAGTCACTGGTGGTAACCTTTCGACTACTGATGAACACAAATAAGGAATCGGCTACATGCCTCACCTCAGAGTCATTAATACAGTAACAGCTCTGAGCATATGCTGTGCCGTGGTGGGATTTTCTGCCTGGATGGTATTTGCACTACATTTAGATGAACAGCAGGGAGAAGTATGACATTGAGCAGACCACAGTCTCTGAGCTCCACATCCCTTCAGACAGGTGTTTAACGGGGGAGCTGCGGTTTTTCTGGATATAAAGCACAATAACGTTTACATTTCTCAACCCATTTCAATGGTTTATGATCAACGTGGGGAACAAAAAAGGTTCCGCCTCCAGTTGCTTTATTCATTCATTAAAATGAATCATTGTCATAAAGTATTGTGAAAACTCACGCTTGTCAAGCAAAGATCTGGCTTATTTTTCTTGGTTAATAATTGTGGAGATGTCCCTAATGTAATATAATTTAATGTACATGAAATGTGCATACAGGAGTTTTTTTTTTTCAGTGTGGAAATGGCTTTGTCTTCAACCCCATCATTTTAGCTTTTCTTCTGCTCCAGGTCAGAGCACAGCTCGTTCATTCTGAAATGCTGGGGGGAAAAAAATCTAAATAGTGCATCTTTAAGTACTAATAATTGACCATCATTGAGAAAATGGAACAAAATCAGCAAATACAAATCAGACAGTGAGACACTGGCAGTCAGTCTGCTTTCTATATGTTTATTAGCAGTAAAAGGATACAGATATACTCCAGAACAGACAATTACAGAGATAGTTATAAGATTGGAGAAGATTACAGTTACAGGCAGTAAAACATTTATGCGATAATAATAATAATAATAATAATAATAATAATAATAATAATAATAATAATAATAATAATAATAATAATGATAATAATAATAGATTGATAATAGCAAATAGTATATGTAGTATAAACAGTAGTATAATATAGTCAATAATAACATAAAAATAGTAAATAAAATAGTGATTGGTGAATAGTACAATAACAGAATAGTATAATAATAATAATAATAATAATAATAATAATAATAATAATAATAATAATAATAGTAATAATGATGATGATGATGATGATGATGATGATGATGATGATGTTTGCAGCATTAGACTAACAGAAATAATTATAATGTTGCTGGTGCTATCAAGTGTGCATGTGGTTCACCTTTAATTAGATTTTAAAATAAAACTAAAGAGACAGATCAGTGGTCCTTAAAGCACTTTTAATTCATTTTTAAAGCTGTACTATATTCCAGTTTCCAGGTTAAATATACTAAAGCTACAAAAGCTGTAGGCTTCCCTTATGTGGTTCCACACCAGTAACAAGGAAAATTACAGTTTGCTGCCTTTATTTCGGGTCACAGTTTAAAAATAAGAGATTAAACCGAGTGGGATCAAGTGTCTAATTTAGTTAATTTCCTGATTAATGTCTCTGACTCCTTTACACATGATTTTATACGGAGCTGCTGCACGCGCACAGCTGATTTCTCCACTGTACATCGTTTGAATTTATTTGTCTGTTTTTTCTGAAGTCTCTGAGGAAATGATAATAAACTCCATCCCTCTCTGAAAACGGAAAGAATGAAGTTAAAGTTTTCGCTGCTCATCGCACTGCAGCCGGTGGTTTCTAATTATTTTCAGCTCGTAGCAACAGTCCACGCTGACACCGTGACCCACGTGACTCTCTGAATCACCGCGTGCAGCGTTCTTCCGCGGCCCCGCTTTCACGTCACTGAATAGATTTTCGATTTGGAAGATGACGTCACATTGGGGAAGCTTATATAAACCACACACTAATCACAGCTGATCACTTACTACGCTTTCCCTAGAGAACGACGGACTAAAACACGATGTCTATTTTATATTATTTTCTGCGATCAGTGATTAACAACTGGATAATACCAGAATGGGAATGGGAAGAAGATGAATCCGGGACAACTGAGAAGGAAGAAGTTGCGGATGGAGCAACTAAGCAGGAAGAAGTTGCGGATGGAGCAACTGAGCAGGAAGAAGTTGCGGATGGAGCAACTGAGCAGGAAGAAGTTGCGGATGGAGCAACTGAGTATGAAGACGTTGCATCTGGAGCAACAGAACAAGAAGTTTCATCTGGAGCAACTGAGCAGGAAGAAGTTGCGGATGGAGCAACAGAACAAGAAGAAGTTTCATCTGCAGCAACAGAACAAGAAGATGTTGGATCTGGAGCAACTGAGCAGGAAGAAGTTGCAGATGGAGCAACAGATGTGGAAGAAGTTGCTTTTAATATAATGCAGCAAGTGATAATCTCTTTCCGGAAGAAGAGAGAATCCCATGCGAAAGGGCAAATCTTTGGCAGGTGTCTCTACCACCGGGAGGACTTCAGGCGTCCGGAGATTATCCGGCAGCTGAGTGAGGATCTGGAATTAGCCGAGGCAACAGTGAAAGTGTACGTCACGTACTTTAAGTTTGGATCGATGTCTCTGAACGAGGCTTTCAGATTGTTCATTGAAGTGCTTTGGCCAGAGGATGAACCTGAGATTCAGAGTCTGCTTATAACACAATTCTCACATCGGTACCTTGTGTGCAATAGATATCCGCTCGACTTACAGTCTGCAGTGTACTACCTGAGCTGGGCAATGATCATACTGAATGCTGATCTTAATGGCCGTCACAAAGGGAGGAAAATGACTTGTGAAGAATTTATAGCGAACGTGAATAGTGTGTTGTGCGACTTACAGTGTAATCTGAAACACTTGATGGACATCTATAAATCGATCAAAAGGAAGCCGCTAAAAGTGTTCGGAGTAAAGACTAGATGTCAGGCTGCGGACAAAAAGGAAAGATCGAAACCGGAGGATTCTGGCTATAACTCATCATTTGGGTCTGACAACAACCCTACCACCTCTGTCCACAAAAAAGGAACTCTCATCTGCAAAAGAGTTATGGATGAGAATGCAAGAAAAACCAGAAAGGGCCAGAGAGCATGGAAACCATTTTCTGCAGTTCTAAAAGGCATGGTTCTGTATTTACAGAAAGGCTCATCTGACTTGTGTGAGGCAGACGACAAGAATGCCATCAGTCTGCATCATGCCGTGGCACAGCCTGTAGATTACAGAAAGAGGCCTCATGTGCTGTGCCTCAGGACCGCAGACTCCAGACTCTTCTACTTCCAGGCCGAGAGTGAAGTAGAGCAGGCATCATGGGTTGCGATCATTAACCGCATCGCCGCCCGTTACTCTGCTCCTCCACTCACTTCAGCTTCAGACGACATGGAGGCACATCACCCTCAGGTCCTACCTTCATTCCCCAGCACTCTGACTCTAGAGCAGCAGCTCGAGTCCCACAAGGACCAGTTAAAGAGGGTTTCGGTGCAGGAAGTGCAGGAGGTGAAGCGCTACACGACATATGTGAGAGCGTTACAGGAGCTTGTTGCAGAAGAAGATGCCGGAGAAAGCTGCAGCAACTCAAATTTGCATCAGTGACTTCCACAAAGAGGATAACAACAATGTTCAGAAACATATTAAATATTACTGGTTACAAAAATCAATAAAGATCATTCAAATGATACAGTGATGGCTCTGATACTGTTCTATGTGTGTCTAATACGATATATTTACTGTAGTAACAATTTACACAGGGACTTGTATGATGTGTGATCTACATTAATCTAGGGCTAATAATAAACAGATAAACAGGTTGAAGTGTGTTGTTATTTAACAATTGTTGATATGGTGAAATTTCTTTTATGTGATTTCTGTTAATTTAACATTTATGGAAGGAGTCTCCAGTGTCAGCACTTTATAACATTCAGTGAGTTATATATATATATATATCGTGAGAGAAAAGATGTCTTTATTCAGCTTTGTTTTGCCAATTAAGAAGCTTAACTTGTAGCTGCTAGCAGTGCCAATGTAATTCAGAAAGAGAATTCAGCGCTCAAATGCCAAATGCGTTGCCAAAACAGACAGGATATTCTATTCTTCAGCAAAACCATGAAAACCATAAACAGTATCCATGTTAGTATTCCTCTTCTTCACATGCAGCTTGACTGAGTAAAACTGATGGATGAACTTGGATACATCTTAAAACGTCTGTCTTATAAGAAATTTTTATAGTAGAGCACAAGACATTGTAAGAAACCACCCAAAAAGCCAATAATATATTAATATACCAGTTCTAATATACTAGTTCTAAGACAGGGCTTGCATGAGAAAGAGAAAAAAAATTCACCCAAACACTATTTTTATGGATGTGCAACAGCAAGGAGTGAAGAGCATCAATAACAACAGCAAATCCTAATTTAGTAACTTAATTAATACTGTTTATAGCTGTTAATGTATAACATTTTCAACAAAGACTTTTTGCTTTAATGTTCCAAACCTCTAGATTTTTAGGAAGAAGCTACAATATTGAAGTAAATCTGGAGCTCATCCTGGTAACAAGGATGGAGAATTCACCATGGATGGGACTCCAGTCAATCGCAGGGCACCATACACACGCTCATACACACGCTCATACACACGCTCATACACACGCTCATACACACGCTCATACACACGCTCATACACACGCTCATACACA
This sequence comes from Cranoglanis bouderius, assembly GCA_023630585.1. NCBI lineage: Eukaryota > Metazoa > Chordata > Actinopteri > Siluriformes > Cranoglanididae > Cranoglanis > Cranoglanis bouderius. The sequence goes on along the minus strand of CM042535.1, from coordinate 35,770,676 downwards.
CGCTCATACACACGCTCATACACACGCTCATACACACGCTCATACACACGCTCATACACACGCTCATACACACGCTCATACACACGCTCATACACACGCTCATACACACGCTCATACACACGCTCATACACACGCTCATACACACGCTCATGCACCGAAAACTGGAGAACCTGGAAGAAACCTACATATTAAACCTACATATCCCTTGGGCAGTAGTGGCTCAACAGTTAAGGCTCTGGGTTACTGCTCAGAAGTTTGGGAGTTCAAGCCCCAGCACTGCTCAGCTGCCACTGTTGGGCCCTTGAGCAAGGCCCTTAACCCTCTCTGGTCCAGGGGTGAGGTATGTCTTACCCTGCACTCTGACCCCAGCTTCCCAACAAGAAAAGAAAATCTATTCTGTAATGTATATGTGACAAAACAAAGGCTGCTTCTTCTATTAAACACAAATGTGTGTTTAAGATGCATGAATAAATGCTAGATATGCTTTATTTTTGGTTCGTTTTTATTATTTCAGTTTTTTTATAACAGTTTTTTTTAATTCATGTTCATCCTAAATATCATAAAAAGTTCACTTTTGGTCTGAGTTCATCACGCAAAAAAATACCTTTAGACACTAGAGGGCAGGAAACATGCAGATTAGATCAGAAACACTGAAATTGCAACTTAAGCAAAAATTCGAAAGTGTACTGCTTGAGGATATCCAGCTTGCAGAAAATTAGACAAAACTCTAAATTTGTGTACACCTCTATACAACAACAACAACAACAACAACAACAACAATAATAATAATAATAATAATAATAATAATAATAATAATAATAATAAACTAATTCAATATTTTTATTATCTTATCATTGGACAATAAGTGCAAGACAAAGAAGGCACTAAATTATTCAAGGCTATTTATAGAAAGTTATTCAAAAGCAGTATATATGCACAGTGCAAAAGTATGTTCCACAGTCTTAGGCATGAAATTCCCTAATATCTTATAAATATCAGTTTAGATTTATTTTTAACATTGCAAATATGCAAAAAGTACACAGGAAAATTGAGTTACACACATTTTAAATGTAGAAATCGTTCATTATTTGAAAGTAAAACTCATTCTAGAAATGAAAGCTGTACTTTTGTTACAGATGCAGAAGTATTGGACATTTTCAGGCATGTATTTACTTTTATAGCTATTACCTGATTCATGAAGGTCAATAAATTGTATTTGATTTTTCTAATCTTCGCCATGTAGACGACTAATGGATTTTGACCTCTGCCACCTCATATTTATATCCCAGTGAAACAGGAATGGACGACCTCTTAAGAGTTCCCACACACTCAGGTGAACTTGATGTAAACAAAATGTAAACATAAATGTGAGTATGCATTTCCTTTATATAAAAAAAAATCTACAGGTGCCAATAATTGGGGCTTTCTTAAAAGTGTGTAATGACGGTCTTATGTTGTTACTGGAGACAAGTTATTCACAGATCCAGTAGTAAGTTTCTATGCATGGTCTGTCATACCATCCATCATTTCCATTCCACCTGTTTACAACACAGTCCTCACTATCTGAAAAAGCATTTCCAGATGCCCAGTACCTGAAACAACACAGAAAAAGTCTATTGCACTGGACACACTGAGTAAATGAATAAAAGCCCAATGAATAATGTACAATGCTGTGTAATGTATATTAATGTAGAATCTCTTACGCAGTGGTCAGTGATGATCCATCCACCCATTTCCACACTCCTTCATTAACAATGTCAGTTAAACCAATATAAATTCCAGAATCCTTTTTCTTGCTCCACTTTTCCACAAACTCCTGTTGAGATGTTAGAAACCTGATTAGCACAGTGCTAAAGTGAATGTAATGTGTAGAAACTAAATGTACTCAGTGTGTTGCTTCCATAATCTGCACACACATAGACTTTAAAGCTGCATTATAACTGAGATAATGCTTAACTATGTATATGCACCTGTTCCTCTTTGCTGTTTATGATCACCAGGTCTAATCCTCTCTCTCTGCAGTCCTGTCTGCTCTCAGTCCAGGTCTTCTTCTCAGTGGAGATGTAGTAAAACTTGGAGGTAAAGCATGTCCACCCTAAAAGCCAAGAAATAAGAATTTGAATTTGAATAATCGGTTCCAAAATGTGTTTAAATATTAAATTAGTCTGGAACCCAAAATATCTAAGTGCTGTAAATGTGTGGCCTGTGAGAGTTCAACAGGAAGTAAGTATCGGGGCAGTTTTTCATTTTTATCTCTCTTCAGAATCATTTTCCCACACAGAATTCATTTGGGTTTCATAAAACTGCAAAGGTAGGTTACAAGCTCAGCCACAAAGAAGATGAGAAAGAAACATTGACAGAGAGACAGAGGTGAAATGTTTTGGAGCCTTGAATTCAAATTACTTTCCCTGTGGGAGCAGCAGGAATACAGTGCTGAAGGACTTGAGGTTTGTCGAAATGAAGAATTGTGCAAGCTGCAGATAATGTATTTAATGTAAGGTGAGGTGCGATCGTGGAACTGTAAAGTGATGGATCTCTGAAAACATGGGCTGGAGTAGTAAAGCTTGACTAGTAAAGCTTTCAAACATGGTCTTTCACTGAACCTCATTTCTTTCATAACTCCATGTATGTAGTTGATTTGGTACTTATGGAAATTGCAGGGGAAATGGAGCCCATGACTTCAAATGGTTTATTAAATTCCATTGCTAAAAGCAGTGCTGAGAGAAAACTATTGTTCAAGAGTTTAAAGAGGATGTTGGGATCTATTTGGAATAATTTGAGGCATGGTAATAAATTGACAAAATGTCAGAAATGTCAAAGATCAGGCAGACAGTTTTTGAGAAATGTAATCTAGTCAGTCACCTTATATCACATTTCAAAGTGTTTTGGTGCAACAAGAGGTTTTGAAACAACATCAAAACTGTAAACTCTTAATTGTACATAATCCATGTTAACCATGTACTCTGTCAGACTCAGAGCAGTTCCTGTCCATGGATCTGTTACACCCACTGACCACCATTAAAGCATGTACTCACCTACATTATTCACCTTCTTCTGAAGTTCATCTTTTTGCTTCTGTAACTGGTTTCTCTCTATAGTCAGGGTGTTGTAACTGGTCTGTAACTGGTTTCTCACTTTTGTCAGGGTGTTGTAACTGGTCTGTAACTGGTTTCTCTCTTTAGTCAGGGTGTTGTAACTGGTCTGTAACTGTTCTCTCTCTTTAGTCAGGGCATTGTAACTGGTCTGTAAATGGTTTCTCTCTATAGACAGGGTGTTGTATCTGGTCTGTAACTGGTTTCTCTCTATAGTCAGGTTGTTGTAACTGGTCTGTAACTGGTTTCTCTGTATAGTCAGGGTGTTATAACTGGTCTGTAACTGGTCTCTCATTTTAGTCAGGGTGTTGTAACTGGTCTGTAACTGGTTTCTCTCTTTAGTCAGGGTGTTATAACTGGTCTGTAACTGGTCTTTCGCTTTAGTCAGGGTGTTGTAACTGGTCTGTAACTGGTTTCTCTCTTTAGTAAGGATGTTGTAACTGGTCTGTAACTGGTTTCTCTCTATATTCAGGGTGTTGTATCTGGTCTGTATCTGGTCTCTGTCTTTAGTCAGGTTGTTGTAACTGGTCTGTAACTGGTTTCTCTGTATAGTCAGGGTGTTGTAACTGGTCTGTAACTGGTTTCTCTCTTTAGTCTGGTTGTTGTATCTGGTCCGTAACTGGTCTCTCTCTAGAGTCAGGGTTTTGTATCTGGTCTGTGTCTGGTCTCTCTCTTTAGTCAGGGTGTTGTAACTGGTCTGTAACTGGTTTCTCTCTTTGGTCAGGGTGTTGTAACTGGTCTTTAACTGGTCTCTCTCTTTAGTCAGGGTGTTGTAACTTGTCTGTAACTGGTTTCTCTCAATAGTCAGGTTGTTGTAATCGGTCTGTATCTGGTCTCTCTCTTTAGTCAGGGTGTTGTAACTGGTCTGTAACTGGTTTCTCTCTTTAGTCAGGGTGTTGTATCTGGTCTGTAACTGGTCTCTCTCTATAGTCAGGGTGTTGTATCTGGTCTGTAACTGGTCTCTCTCTATAGTCAGGGTGTTGTATCTGGTCTGCATCTGGTCTCTCTCTTTAGTCAGGGTGTTGTAACTGGTCTGTAACTGGTTTCTCTCTATAGTCACGGTGTTGTAACTGGTCTGTAACTGGTTTCTCTCAATAGTCAGGTTGTTGTAACTGGTCTGTAATTGGTTTCTCTCTTTAGTCAGGTTGTTGTAATCGGTCTGTAACTGGTTTCTCTCTATAGTCAGGGTGCTGTAACTGGTTTCTAACTGGTCTCTCTCTATATTCTGGTTCTTGTAACTGGTCTGTAACTGGCCTCCCTCTATAGTCAGGTTGCTGTAACTGGTCTGTAACTGGTCTCTCTCTATAGTCATGTTGTTGAATTTGATCCACAGCACTGCGATGGCAGTCAGCAGGAGAACACACAGCAGCCCCACACACACTGTAGTCAGTCTGTAACATTTATTCCCTGCATGGTTAATTCCTGTAACTAGAAAGAAATCAGGTAATGTAATAATTGAAAATTTGTACATCAGTTTTCCAGAAGCCAAAGAAGAGAGCTACAGCAGGAAAATTATACCAGCATCTTTTTGTTTAAGCTATAAATCTTCATGAAAATGGGCAGAAATGAATAATAACAACAACAACAAAACATTTGCATTTAATGTTAATAAATATATTAGCAACATTAAAAAAAAACTGCAAAAAACTAACCAAAGAACAAAACATGGCATTGCTAGAGAACTGGCAAAGCTGTCAGCACTGTAAATCTACAAAGTTTTGAAGATGTAAAATGAAGTTGGCTGTTCTGTAATCTCAGTCAGAGCTTCAGGTCTGTGTTTGGGTTTGAGATCAAAAAATGGATATGAAACGAATGAATGAAATGAATACATCAGAATTTCAGCTTAAATTTCCTGATATTTATATCTAGATGTGTTAAACAGCTTAGAACATGGCACCTTTTGGTTGAACCCACCTATTTTTCAAGTGATCAAAAATATTGGAACAATCGACTGACAGGTGTTTCTTGTTGCGCAGGTGTGCCATGTTAGATTGATTGGCTAAGCAATTAATAGCTCTGAATGTCTACTCTTAGTTTGAGCCCCGAGTTTCACCTGTGAAGACTGCATTTGTTGTTGTTAAGGACAAACCAAAGGATAAACATGAACAAGCTATTGAAGCTGAGAAAAGATGGAAAATCAAGCAGAGCCATTGCCCAAGCATTGGGCATAGCCAATACAACAATGTGGAATGTGCTGAAAAAGAAAAATAAACTACTGATGTACTAACAACCAGACATCAAACAGGACAGCCAAAGAAAACAACAGCAGATGATGACAGAATCATTGTGAGATCTGTGAAGAAAACCCCAAAAGCAACAGTCAGTCTTCCCCACCAACCTCCACAGGACAGGGGTGAAGGTATCACAATCCACCATTTGAAGAAGACTTCAAGTGCAGAAATATAGAGGCCATACCACAAAATGCATACCACTCATCAGCAGTAAGAATCAGAAAGCCAGACTGGAATTCACAATGAAATACAGAGATGAGCCACAAAATTTCTGGAACCAAAATTAACCTCTACCAAAGCGATGGAAAGGCCATCCAAAGTGTGGATAAATAAAGGATCTGATTATAATCCCCAAAACTTACAACCTCATCGGTCAAGAACGGTGGATTTACTGCCATGGCTTGGGCTTGCATGGCTACTTCTAAAACAGGTTTACTCATTTTTATCGATGATGTAACTCATGATGGTAGCAACAGGTTACAGAAATATTCTGTCTTCCAATTTATAGAGAAATCCATGCAATCTAATTGGGAAAACCTTCATCATGCAGTAAGACAATGATCAAAACACTCCAAAGGACTTGTGTACCAGGGAGAAAATGTGTAAGACTGGCCAAGTCAATCACCAGACCTTAACCTAATTGAGAAGCATTTCACCTCCTGAAGAGGAGACTGAAGGGGAAACTCCCCAAAACAACCAACAACTGAAATAAGCTGCAGTACATGTCAGTGGGTCAACGGCTTAGGTATTGCAAGCAAGGGATATGCAACCAAATATTAAGTGTTATTTACTTTAGTTTACTTTAAGACTATCTGTTTCAATACTTTTGCTCACCTAAAAATTGGGCGATCTGCTACCAAACGTGCCATGTTATAAGTTGTTTAACAAATCTGAATACTGAAAACAAAGGTTCACATACTTTTGCCACTCACAGATATGTAATATTGGATCATTTTCCTCAATAAATAAATGACCAAGTATAATATTTTTGTCTCATTTGTTTAATTGGGCTCTCTTTGTCTACTTTTAGGACTTGTAATGAAAATCTGATAGTGTTTTAGGTCATACTTACTCATGCAGAAATATAGAAAATTCTAAAGGGTTCACAAACTTTCAAGCACCACTGTTGATGTCAATATCAGGAAATGAAAGCTGAAATTCTGCACTATCATCTCATAATCACCTTTTGATCTCAAACCCAAATGTCTTCAATCTTCAATCCATGTGCACTCCCCTGTTCCCGCACGCCTGTGTCCATGTCTGAGAGAGAGTTAGCTAAACATGCAACAGGTAATGCTAGCATTAGTTTCTTCCAGAGCTCCACACTTCTAGCCAGTCGAAGCGACCAGTTACTTTATTTGTAAGGACATATGTCTTTACAGCGGTGCAGAAAATGTTGGATCCAGACACGATAGCTACGCTTGAGCCCCGGTTGGCTGCATTTTAGTGAAACGTGCATACCCGCGCTGTACGAAAAAGGAAGATTTGAGGAGAAATTGAATGTAGTATAGAGAAATAACATATTACAGAGAATTAACATAGTACCATTTCTCATGACGTGTATCACATTGTGTAAAAGTCTTATTTTTAATGGTTGTTGACATGTTACGCACAAATTAACCGGAGTATATCAGTACATATACACATATTTCTGAATGTGAGTGTATTTTACCTGAGCTCTCAGATTGCTTGAGGCTTTTGGCCCCCTGAGTCTCTAAACTGTCCTCATTCACATAAACATCTTCACAGGAGTTGTCCCTGTCACTGGAAACAGCTCGGTTGTCTTCAGTAACTTTTGCTTTTGCATAAATCCCCTCACTCATCTCCATCCTTCTCTTTGAATTAATCCTGAACGCACTACACAACACTCGAAGTGGCTGTCTGAAGGAACACTGCTTACGTGACTGCATGTGCTGCTGTTGCTATTTTCTGTTTTATACACTTTGCTTATGGGTTTCACAGCAATCAGCTAAATTTGTGATTTCCGGGTACGGGCCTGACGAACTGTAATGACACTTTAAGCAGAAAATCTTCACATACAGAGACTTTTTCAGTGTGTGGTCTATGCACATTGAGTCTCGAATTTAACCCTTCAGGAAAACCCCTATAAAACACAAGTAATTTGGGATCCTTGACAAAAATCTAAGGCTAATAATAAACTGCTTATAAAAAGACATTAATGGGTTATTCCATCTCAAGTGGTCCAATACAGGTTGCTCGACCATTTTTAATTTTCCTTTTTTTTTTTTTTTTTTTTTGAGTTATTACCTCTATGTTTTGGCATTGCAAGACCACCAGTTTTTACTTTTATTTTCTTCTTCTTCTTCTTTTTTTTTTTTTTTTTAACTTAGTTTAACCATGACAGCCCTGTTTGTGTCATGGTACACAAGAAATTTTGGTTATACAGCTGTTTACGGAAACCTCAATATCTCGGCTCAGGATGGTTCCAGCTTCTCGGAACAAAAACCGATCTCTAGAGAACATTACAGGGTACATGTACATAAATATATATAAACATTTTGCACATTCTTGTTCCTTAGACTTAGAAATTAAGTCCAAATTTAATTCTCAAGATTGCTCACAGTTCCACTTTTAGGGACCCTAGGTTTCCTCTCACTTTCGGGTTCAATATCCCTGGCGGGGGACCAGATATTAACTTTAAAATTTCACCGAAATAAATCCTCTAGTGTAGCATTCTGCCGTAAACATTGTGAGTTTGAGATCCCACTGGTTACAGAGCCTGGGCTAGTAGAAATATGAGGAATAATCCTACATTATTCCTGCATTTTGAGAAATGAACAGATGTAATATAAGCATAAGCCGTGCCGTGTTGTCATGGGTCGTTGTCATTCAGAAACCTGCTGATTTTACAGTTTTTCAAACTCTGCAGTAGTAATCTGGTCAAAGACATTGACCTCTCTTTTTTTCTAACTAAAACAAAGCCATTTCTGCTAAATGTGCGTTTGCTAGAGGTCATGTGACACAAACAGGGTTAGAAAAAAAAAGCCCAGTCTGATCCACGATGTTACTGACGCTCCAGTTCTTCCAGCTAAACCCAACTAGTTGCTGACAGCACACTTATAGACTTGTACAGGCCTTAGAGACCACGCCGGCTTCTTTCCCTGAAATCACAGTTAATAATAATAATCTAATAAAAAAAAAAAAAAATAGTAAGCATGAGTAAGAAATTAACCAGTAATATTTTTTTTTTTTAAATCTAACTTTATTCACAGACGTTCCACAACATTGAATGTAACTACAAATTATTTTTTTTAAAGGATATGTCATTCTTTAATAAATAAAAAGAGATTTCCACCAGCTTCTCTATGTACTCTCCTCTCCCTTTAAACATTATTACATCATCAGAAGCAAACTTAAACATCTCTTTAATAAATAATAAAAAAAAAAAGTACTTTGATTATGAAGGCTATGATGGTTTAACTAATATTGCTATAAATCAGGGGAATCACTACTGCGAGGCGTGGTAAATAAGGAAGTCATCAGCAGAACTGAGGTGAAGCAATAATTGCAGCAGAGATCTATGTCTCGTGCTACTGTTATATTTTAGCAAATATAAATATGAAATCTCCCCACTTGATTAGACCAGTCCTGAGAACTGATGATATACACCAATCAGCCATAACATTACAACCACCTACTTAATATTTTGTCAGTCCCACTCGTGCCACCAAAACAGCTCTGACCCGTCGAGGCATGGACTCCACAAGACCTCTGAAGGTGTGCTGTGGTATCTGGCACCAAGACGTTAGCATCAGATCCTTTAAGTCCTGTAAGTTGCGAGGTGGGGCCTCCATGGATCGGACTTGTTAGTCCGGCACATCCCGCAGATGCTCGATCGGATTGAGATCTGGGGAATTTGGAGGCCGAGGAAAAATACAAATAACGTTCTACAACACTCAGGGGGTGTGCATCTTATTTTCATTCAAACTTTGCTGCATTTTACTGTAACAGTAAACTCGTTATACAAGTTTTAATATTTGCACAACACTCAAGGTGAGTTTAATCACAACAATGGCATTCTGTTCAGCTGGTGCTTGGTGACTTCCTAATTTCCCCTTATTTCCCTATTTACCAATCACGATAAGTGACCCGTGTCATTACAGCCTACACACACAAAGTGGAGGTTGACGGATGCAGACAGAGACACTGTACTTCAGTGTTTTAGAGATCAGAGATGTCTGAATTAATTTCTGATTATGAGAACAGAGGAGAGCGCATAGAGAGGGTGGTGGAAATCTATGACAGTGTAGATGCTGTTAGAGGTCCTGACGTCAAAGAAGAGACAGAAGCCGCCAATGTAAAGAGAAACCTACAGGCCGAACACACAGGTACGCAGGTTTTAAAGTGTGTATTGCATATTGATACGTAAGGAATGGAACATTGGGCTTTCAAAACATGAAATGATGAAATGATGAAATGATAAAACAGCAGCAAGGTTTGTTCAGCAGGCTATTAGCTAACATGTGTAAGCTATCATGAGTCAAGTAATGAATATTACTCCACGGCACTGCTGAATTATTAATTGTGATTGGTCAGACGGTGTAGTAACAACTCAATCACGGGGACTTGAATGGTGGATGGCCCACATAATCTAATAATGAATTGATTGCTGTTATTTAACAAATAAAAACATCTAACTGTTGATATTGTGAGGTCTTCTGTGCGGAGATGTTTATTTAACATTTTGTGGAAGGAGTCTCCAGTGTCAGCGCTATGTCACTGTAATGGGTAAAGCTGTAACTTTAAGTTTTCCAACTTTTATATTTTACATGTTGCATCTTACCATAATAATACTATTAAAAAGTAGCTCTCTTGTCATAGTGTGAGCACCCCTGCTTTAAGGTTTCGTGGTAACATGAAAAGCTTTCGAAATTTTCTTTCCAATTAACTTTAGCTAAGAGAATGTGAAGGAATGACTGTTTATAGCTGTTATAACTTAAGCAGTAACGAGAACTTAATTGTTCAGCACTGAACTTTTGGGACTTCGTTAACTCACATCTTTATGAGAACAAATAAAGCAACGGAACGGAAGTCAGACTATGAAAGTCAACTATTAGTTATACTATAAAAGAAAATACGCCAACTTTAATGGAGTTTTAAGAAACCCTGAAAATAACGTTTGTTCGTTTTTTAATTGCATTGATATGGCATCTAAATTAAACAGCATGTTATTTAAAATATCTTTACAACGGTTTGTAGGTGAACATAAAACAGATCATTAAAAAAAATATTTCTCAACATGAACTGCAGCTAACCAAAGTATTCAGAAATAATAAGAAAAAAAAAAGTACTATGTAGAAGTATTGAATTGCTTGAAGTTTTAATCTGCCATTTAAAAAAGAGGAAGCAGAGGGGAATGGGGAAGAAAAAGACAATACCTTAGTCACATAGTTTTATCATAGTCATACGATATAGGGTGAAATATTATCTATGGGTCGTATTTAGAGTCAGCAACATCATGAACTTATTTATGTTACTTATGACCTACAGACTTACTTATGTGAACCTGATCGATGATGTACGCAGAACTGTCGTTTGATTTAACTGTAGGCCTATTGTTATAGGAGAACATGTTAAAGCACAGTCTGTTGTAGAATTTTATACGGATCGACTTTGTTGGGATCAACAAGGCGGCTGAAATCTCACCATCTAAACAGGCTTCAGTTGACTTTCATGCAGATTATTAAAATGACCTGTGTGTAGTTTCACCTATAGCCTATAAGTCTGAGCTGTAAGTTGCTCTAGTTGAGAACGTCTGCCAAATGCTGTTAATGTAAATGTTAAATCAACTTAAGACCCGCATCTGTTTTGATTGTTCAGAGAAAATAAGACTAAAATAAATGTTCATCTGTGTCCATTCATCTCTAGCAGGAGACACTGCAGGGGGCAGATGTTACAGACTGACTTCAGTGTGTGTGCTGCTGCTGTGTGTTCTCCTGCTGACTGCCGTCACAGTGCTGTGGGTCAAATACAACAACCTGACTACAGAAAAAGACCAGTTACAGACCAGTTACAACAACATGAGAAGTGAGAGAAACCAGTTCAAATTTCAGAGAGACCAGTTACAGCAGGAGAAATCGGTACTCCAGGACGTGCTTTTAAAACTTGGTAGGTGAAAATTACTTACTAAATTATGTATGTATTTATGAGAAATGATAAAAACTCTTTTTAATGAATGAAAATACAGTATATTTCATCACATTTCGTCATTCTAATGCAAGACAGTACAGGTGAATAGGGTTTATTAAAAAATTAATAATAATAATAATAATAATAATAATAATAATAATAATAATAATAATAATAATAATAATAATAATAATAATAATACTTGCTGATATTATTAACAAAAAAAATCTATATTTTTGATGTTTGAATTAATTACTTAAAATTAATTATTTAATGATAGAGCTGTCATGAAACAAAGTGTTAATATGGAAATCTAATATCTCAGAACTATTATGAATAAATCATTATGTTATCAAAAGACATTTATATCAGTGCATCAATATTTACACTATTTACAAATAATCTATACAAGGATGGAGATTTTTCAGCTCGAACATTTACTACATTTCTAATGAAACGAAGTTCTGGACTGAGAGCAGAAAGGACTGCAGAAAGAGAGGAGCAGACCTGGTGATCATAAACAGTACAGAGGAACAGGTGAGAGAGAGAGAGAGAGAGAGAGAGAGAGAGAGAGAGAGAGAGAGAGAGAATAAATGAGTATCTATATTCATATTGTGCTGTTACAATTACAGGAGTTCATCAGTAAATATTTTGGCAGTACTGAAGCTTGGATTGGTCTGACTGACAGAGACACAGAGGGGGAATTTAAATGGGTGGACGGTAAACCACTGACCACTGAGTAAGACATCACTGAACTGAAATTTACTCATGATGCAGTTTTTCTCTCAGTCTGAAGCTTTAGGTGTAAATTAACAGATATTCTGTCTCTCTCTGTATTTTCAGGTTCTGGTGGGTCGGAGAACCCAATGATTTTGGAGGCAGAGAGGACTGTGCTATAACAGGCTATAGATTAGCTAAATCTAACATGTCGACCTGGGCTGATTATAACTGTGACTTCCCTGTAGTTGGAATTTGTGAGAAGAAAATATTTAACTGAACACATGGGAGTCAGTCAGTGAAATTTAAAAAAGGTAGAATTGAAAATTATATAAAGTTTGAGTCTGTGCTACTTTTCCCATTTATTCTCACAAAAGCAGCTATCAGGAAGTTTAAATGATTCTGTGTAACAGTCTTACAGCTTGTGTAGATTTAAACAGAAGGCAAAACTTAATTCTGTACTTAAATACAACCTGTTTGTGGACTTATGAAGAGCTGGAACGACAGGCCTCACTCTGTGAGAAAAGTGCTTTTTAGTTTTATAAATGACTAAATTACTTAAATAATCAATAATAACTGAAGGGATAAAAAATACACTGCCCACTTTTACTTTGCTGTAACTGTGTCTTGGTCTCTGTTATTATTTTAAGCCAGTGGCACAAAGTGTACAGAAGGTCACACGACCATATCAACCACATTTCAGGAAGTTTGATTTTATCATGTTTCACACAAACAAGAGTGTTTATTGTGTTTTGTGTTTACTATGGATGATTTGGTATAAAAGCGAACTGAGTGAACAATTCAGAACTGAACACAGATTTTTATTGAATAGTCACTGAACTGTAATTACTTCTGCATTAGAGGTTGCTGAACTCAACGCTTCTTGCTACAAGAAAATGTAAAACATTGCATAATTGTTGAGCAATGTTTGTGACCAATAATTAGTTCTCGAATGAAAGTGTGTGAACATATCCTTTCCCCAGAGCGTATAGTTATCCATGCAGATTACACAGAGCCTCACGTGATGATGAAGCGCACATTCAGCAAAACTCTTTTTACCCTTCAGTTATCTCTGTTTATGACCTTTTTTACACTCTCAAATTATTTAATCTTAATTGATTAGACATATTTTAAATGTAATCAGTGAAATAAAAGAATAAAACTTGGAAAATAATCAAATATGGGATGGTAACAGTAACTTCATGTCGAGCTGCATCACACCACTTCATCACACCACTTCATCACACCACTCGCCCAAGTGTTCTATTTCTTACTTTTAAATGACTTGTTCATGCTTGTTTAGTGTTATTTAAAGTAGTAAATACTGTTAGTTAATGGAATCTTAATGTAAAGAATTACAACATATCAATATTAATATTTAATATTATGTTCTAATATCGTAGATGCACACTGTATATTATTATAAGTGCCCCATACTGTGACTCTGTAACCCCCATATGTGAGTAATAATTAATATCTTCGGGATAAGGGGAGGATCAGCAATACTAACATGCTCATGAAGTTAAAGTAGGTCATTTTTATATGAACACTGCTTCTTTTAAATGAACTATTAAGGAGACTGTATGGATGTTCATACAGAGTTCATGTCCTCAGGTCACTTCACTTCTGCTGACTCGGCAATTTTCTACATTTCTGAAAGTACAAAAATACATGACTTCCTCATTCGGAGAAGCAAATCTTAGATAAGCATATAGTTGCAGTCAAAATCAGGTTTATTGTCAAAATTTACAGACATTCAGCTGTTGAACATTGAACAAAATGAACAAATCAAACAAAAGCAATTGAAATAGTTCAACACAACGAATGCTTCAAGTGGTTTCCCAAAATTCAACTGAAAATGCAACTTATAATGACTTCTCCAGTCTCGAAATTATTCAACCCCCTGAATAGAATCCCTCACAACAGCACAAACATGCAAAACCGGTGTTGTCTCAAGCTCCCCTGATGCAACTAATCAATGGCTTCGTTAGTTGCACCAGGTGTGCTTGAGCTGGAACACATGAAATACCTGAACTGGCTAGGGGTTTGTTGAGTGTCACGTTTGACTCCATGAAACAAAACTGGGACTTTTTGGCACGATGGATCAGCGGTATGTCTGGAGGAAGAAGAACGAAGCATGCGCTGAAAAGAACACTCTGCCCACAGTCAAGCATGGTGGTGGCTCGGTGATCCTCTGGCACTGGAAACCTGCAACGTGTGGAAGGCAAGATGGATTCATTGAAGTATCAGGAAATCCTAGGAGAAAACGCAATGCCGTTTGTGAGGAAGCTGGAGCTTGGGCGTCATTGGATCTTCCAACAGGACAACGATCCCAAGCATACCTCAAATTCCACCAAGGCTTGGTTGCAGAAGAAGTCCTGGAAGATTCTACAGTGGCCATCACAGTCACCTGACTTGAACCCCATAGAAAATTTCTGGTGGGATTTGAAGAAGGCGGTTGCAGCACGCAAACCCAAGAATATTACTGAACTGGAGGCCACTGCTCATGAGGAATGGGCTAAGATTCCTCAGGAACGCTGCCAGAAGCTGGCTATGTCTGTAAATCTTGACAATAAACCTGATTTGCAATGGGGGTTGAATGGTTTTGATTGCAACTGTATATACATGCTGACTTAAAAGTCTGTCACAGTTAGGATAACCCTGATATACGGATCAAAGCTGACAGGAACAATAATACAAAACGAGTTACTGAAAAATGGGCAGAATGGAGACTGGACAGGACAAATATGCCAATTCAGATTATATTATTGAAAATGAATTTGATTGTCAGGACAGTAAGAACGTATCAGTTTTGACCAGTAATTTGTATGGCACTCACAGCACCAGAAAAAACTTGGGTATGCATGCACACACTCACACACACACACACACACACACACACACACAGGTTACTGCAGTTACAAACCAGGGTTCAGATTTGGAAAGCATTGTGAGATTTTGTCCTGAATTTCTCCCTTTTGTTTCATGTGTCTGCTTGACTGTGTGAGGGATAAATGGTTGTAATCAATGTTGCATTTTTCAGAGAAAAAAAAAATACAAATCCTTAAATTTCTGTTTGACAGAAATAAGTAAATTAATCAAAGGGCAAATGAACATGGCTCAAGATGTAGTTTAATTATGTGATATGATTAAGTAAACTGTAAATGGCAAGAATCATTCCTTTTCTGTTGTTGTTTTTCCCATTTTGTTATAATAATAATAATTAGTAGTAGTATATCACTTCTCATTTTGAGTTAGATATCAATGTGATTTACATCTAAATAGATTAGAAGCTCGAAAACAAAGAATTAATGATGAGGCACAATATTCAGTTATCACTAATCACTAATGAAATGGCTATAAATCTATGAATGTTGCTGCAGATCAGGAAAAGTATCTGCTATTTGACAAATTAATGTATTTTTTTAAAATTAGATTATGTTTTAGGTAGAGATGCACCGATTGCGATTTTTTTGGCCGATTCCGATTTCCGATTTCTTTGTGAGTGTGACCCGCCGATACCGATTTTTGCCGATTCCGATTTTCTTTCCAAGAACTATAATTGACAGCATATACAAACAAATATCTACTTTTCTTCAATGCAAAATTTTATTTTCATAATAAAAGAATTATTAAACATTACAATTTCCCCCCAAACTGCACTAAGTTACAGGATCTTCTCTCACTTAAACAACTCTCAAAATAAAGTGCCCTGTGACTGGAAAGAGGTAGAAATAACAATGAACTGAAAATGAGTTGCTTTATATAACAAAACTGATATCATTTTCCACTGTGTTTATAAATTGACCTTTTTCTCTTTTTTACTCGTCTCACAGAAGTCCAAAGATTACAAGCCTATGAACAAAACTGAAGTGTACAATACTCTTCCAAATATGAATAGGTGCAGCGGCTAATAATTAAATAACAAGTGTAACAAGTAGAATTAGTTACTGCCCCTTTAAGGCGGAACGCTCTCTCTTACTCCCTCACTGATGAGTGGGCAGTCGGTAGACAGAGTGCGAGCTGTGATCATCGCATGTATGCATGTTAAACCTGGTTATATTTCTGTTGCTCTTTGCCCGGTTTTATTTATGTTCAGTAACGCAGTTGTTAGTGGAGCATTTTGCAAACTGCCCCATGTGTGCGGGGGATCGAGAACGCTGATAATAAACCACTGTGAAATATCAGATACGTGAGTTTTGCTTACACCTGGCTACAACCATTCAGGCTATCCGGCCTCTCTGTGTAAAGCGTTCCACAAGGCACCTTTTCTTTGTTGCCAACATATGTATACTTGAGCAGTTCTTCTGCACAAATGCTATAGTGTCATGAGAAATGTGCCTTTTTTTGAGAATGAGGTCAGTGTTTCAGGAAACGTGTCTAAGCTACTTCAAAAAATTGTAAGTAAACTGTGTAAAGCATTTTTTGCTGAGCCTTTTTTTCACTTTCAGACTTGTAATGGACATACTATAGTGAGAAACTTCTTACTAAAGATTTCACTGAGCCATGGTGTTCATCACCTCTGAATGTTAGAGCCATAATTTGAGATGCTTGAAATTCCTTAAATACTCTAACAATAGGTCATATAAGCTTGAGAAAGTGATGTGTGCCATCATTCATTCTACTGTTATTACTTTTACTACTACTACTATTACTACTACTACTACTACTACTTCTACTACTACTACTAATAATAATAATACAATGACTGTTATCATTATTACTACTACACCTAAAAATTGTAATCGCTGTTTGGGACATGCTGATGTAGGAAATTAATCAACTTCAGGGTGGCTTTGCATCGGGCCACATCACGCCGAAACCCCCAAGTGTTTTATTCCTTATTTATTTTACTATGTATAATGATTTTTTTAATATATATATATATATATATATATATATATATATATATATATATATATATATATATATATATATATATATATATATATATATATATAAATGTGTGTGATTGCTGCTTAGTGTATTTCTTCTCTAATGAACTTAATATATTTTCATTTTTATAAAATATGTACTATTTTGGAATTAGTTTGGTATACATTTAGTAATACATTTCCATAGCTTTAACCTGAAGACCTTGTGGCTTAATAGTTAAGGCATCTGACGTCAGCTCAGAAGATTGCAGGTTCAAGTACTTCCTGGATCATGACTTCAAATCATCAGGTCCTAAGAGAAACAGTCACATGTTTGAATCTCTGCCTGCACTGACTGAGTGTTTACAACATACCAGGATACTTGATTTGACAAATCTACTGTCTGGGGAACTGAAATAATGGTTTCTATTTTAAAATTGAGCAAGAGAGTTATTTACTGCTTGATGAACATTTGAATGGCTCACTAACAAGGAGAGCTGTATAATCACTGTGTACATTATATTTAACCTGTAGCTCTAATAGACTCTGATATCTGACTCATCGTTCTTTTACAATTTACAGAAAAGGTTCTCTAATGATTCTGGAGACAGAGGATCACATGGTTGAAACCACTAAGTACACTTTAATTAAATCACAGCATATTACGTTTTAAATTCTTCAGTTTAAGTGTCAACAACAATGTTCTTGCACCAACCATTGCAGTTGTTTTATTTATCAAACATGTAAGAGTACGCCATAGTTCATTTTTTATACCGTTTATGGATTTAATATAATGCTTGAAGTGTGCTACTTTATTACAATATAATAAAACTATAGCGTATTTGGAGAGGAGGACCTCTAGTGGGAGGAGGATGACATGAATGTGTGAGGATGTGTGTCTGTGGATGTGACAGTAGAGCCACTGATTGTAGGAGATTTAGCTGTGCTGAGGAGCTCCTACTGTCAAGGGTTGGTTTTTCTTTGTTATTTGTTTGTTTAGATATAAAAAACACAGTGTGAATAGTGGATCATGGTTAGAAATTCATACAAAATGATATCTATTAATATCAGCTGAATCCTACTGTGAACTGTCTTTCTTCATATATTGTATAATAATAATTTGTGCATAATTCCAAAATGTATAATATGATTCGAATATACAGAATTACTTTATTAAAAAAATAGAAATGAAAACATGAACAGATTTCATGATGATTTGAAAATAGATTTACATAACTTGATAAGAATGACAGCACATAAAAATCTAACTAAAACATAACAAATATAAGTAAAGCAATATAAGACAACAAGGATTTCTCCCCAAACAGAATGTGCCTTCGGCAACCTTGAAAACCTTCTTGTTTGGTCTGGTCAAGTACCGATACCAATATTTTCACAAACATACAGTACAATATGAATAAAGAGTAACATCTTTGTAAGGTTTTTGTTTGGTTTTGTTGTTGCTGTTGTTGTTTTTGGTTTGTTTTCTTTTAATAACAATTATAATACTAGTTGACGTGTTTTTATTCCGTGACAAACACAGTAAAATCAAATCAAGTCAAATAACTACTACGGATACATATTTTACATACATTATTCATTCTCATTTTACTTCATCACACACTTTATCTCACTTTCTTTCATTAGGTCAAACGTTTTTGTCGAAAATTTGTACCTGTACGTTGAGTTTGTAGGTTTTCTTTTGTGTTGCTGTCCTCCGTCTCTGCTTTGTCTCCTGCACTCTCATAGATTTATTTCCACCACCTTCTCTACAGCCATCTACACGAGCAAGACTTGGAAGGCGTCAACAAGTATCAACAAGAAGCTCGATGTCTTCCAGCAGAGGTGCCTACACCACGTCCTAAAGATCCGATACTATGACCATCTCACCAACGAAGAGGTTCCCCCGAAGGAGTGGCGCATGCAAACTCCACAACATCGTCGCACGAAGAAGACTCCGACCGGCCGGCCACATCCTTCGCATGGAGAACAATCGGATCCCAAACACCGCAACGAGATTGGTACCTCGGGCTGCCAAACGGCAACGAGGACGTCCCAGGAAGACCTGGAGAAGAACTTTCATACAACATCGGAAGGCACAGAATATCACATGGGACGATGCCGAAACGCTCACCAAAGCCCGAAAACGCTGGAGAGAAACTGCTGCCCGATATGCTACTTAGCATTGGAGGATCTAAATCTAAGTAAGTAAGTCTCTATGTTCTCTCCTCTCTCCTTAAACATTATTACATCATCAGAAGCACCCTGACACTTCTCTTTAACTAAAAAAGAACTCTCACAAATGACAAAATTGCGGAATCTCCGACTATCTGTGTAATACTGTCTGTTGATTGTGAAGGCTAATGTGGTTTAACTAATATCACTACAAAAAGGGTAGTCACTATTGCGAGGCGTGGTAAATAAGGAAGTCATCAACAGAACTGAAGTGAAGCAATCATTGCAGCAGAGATCCATGTTTGAGCTACTGTCATATTTTAGCAAATAGTAATGAACATTTGAAATGAACTCCTCCTGACCCGTCGAGGCATGGACTCCACAAGACCTCTGAAGGTGTGCTGTGGTATCTGGCACCAAGACGTTAGCACCAGATCCTTTAAGTCCTGTAAGTTGTGAGGTGGAGCCTTGATTGTCCAGCACAAGGTATGCAGAATTCCCAACCTGTGGACAAAAATATTCAGCAAAAGTAGTCCAACACCACAGGAAAACTGCTGAAAACTGTGGAATTGCCTCATGCAGTACCATATTTGTTTGTTTTGGGATGACTGGATTAATGAATGTCCAATATCCAATAATACACAGACATTTCATCTGAAATGATACAGTGGGAAGATTTTTATGGATGTCCATCTTATTTTCATTCAAACTTTGCTGGATTTTATTATAACACTGAAATTCAGCAAACATTTTTTTTTTTTTTTTAAATATTTACACTATGTTCCATGGGAGTTTAATCACAAGAATGGTGTCCGGTTCAGCTGGTGCTTGGTGACTTCCTCATTTCTTCATCACACATTAGTGATTTCCCTATTTACCAGCCACAATAAGTGACCCGTGTCATTACAGCATACACACACGAAGTGGAGGTTGATGGGTGCGGACAGAGACACTGTACTTCAGGTTTTAGAGATCAGAGATGTCTGAACTAGTTTCTCATTATGCGAACTATGCTAAGAAGAGAGGAGAGAGTATAGAGAAGGTGGTGGAAATCTATGACAGTGTAGATGCTGTTAGAGGTCCTGACCGCAAAGAAGAGACAGAAGCCACCAATGTAAAGAGAAACCTACAGACCGAACGCACAGGTACGCAGGTTTTAAAGTGTATATTGCATAGTGATACGTAAGGAATAAAACATTAGGCTTTCAAAACTTTAAATGATGAAATGATGAAATGATAAAACAGCAGCAAGGTTTGTTCAGCAGGCTATTAGCTAACATGTGTAAGCTATCATGAGTCAAGTAATGAATATTACTCCACGGCAATGTTGAATTATTAACTGTGATTGGTCAGACGGTGTAGTAACAACTCAATCACGGGGACTTGTATGGTGGATGGCCCACATAATCTAATAATGAATTGATCAATTGTTGTTATTTAGCAAATAAGAACATCTAACTGTTGATATGGTGAGGTCTTCTGTGCGGAGATGTTTATTTAACATTTTTCGGAAGGAGTCTCCAGTTTCAGCGCTTTGTCACTGTAATCGGAAAAGCTAGTAACATGAAAAGCTGAAATTTTCTTTCCTATTAACTTCAAGAGAACGTGAGGAAATGACTGTTTAGACAGTATAACTTAAGCAATAACAGGAACTTGTTCCACAGCTAAAAGTAAACAGATTTTGAAAAGAAAAAATTAAAAAGTAAGCTACTTATACTGTAAAAGAAAATAAAGTTTGTTTATTTTGAATTGCACTGATATGGCATTTAGATTAAACAGTTATTTAAAACATCTTTACAACGGTTTGTAGGTGACAATAAAACAGATCACAGAGAAAAAAAAAAACTGCACCTAACCAAAGTGTTAAGAAATAAGAAAAAGAAGAAGTACTATGTCGAAGTATTGAATTGCTTAAGGTTTCAATCTGCAAGTGAAAAAAAAAGAGGAAGCAGAGGGGAATGGGGAAGAAAAGGACAATACTTTAGTCACGTAGTTTTATCATAGTCATACGATATAATGTGAAATATTATCCATGGGCCGTATTTAGAGTCAGCAACATCATAAACTCACCGGCCACTTTATTAGGAACATGCTAATACTGGGTATAAGGACCCCGCTTTGCTCTCAGACCAGCTTCAATTCTTCACACCATGGATTCCACAAGGTGATTCCTTTGAGATTCTGGTCCACGCTCACATCATTGCTAAGCAGGCGCCTAAAGCCGGGCTCACACTGCGGGATTTTTGGTCTGAATTTGTTGTCGCAAATAACCATATCACTTTTACACATTTCACACATCATAAATGAATTCTTTTTTTTTTTCTTAATGGTGGTTTTAGACCACATAATGCAATGCAATGCAATGCAGTACTCACCGGAAGCTGATTTTTGTGATACTGAAAACAAAGACAGTCGATGACAGAGTTACGGCAGTCTTAGAGTGTGACCTCTGCTACAACAATCGTGTACAATCCACCAATAGGAGAACGGCACAGCGCGGTAATGGCATAAACATAAACAAAACAGGATTTAAAAGTTTTGGGTTTTTTTTCCTCAGCAGAGATCTATCACAATAGGGATTAAACCAAGAGCTTGTTCCTGTTTATGTGAACCTGATCGATGATGTACGCAGAACTGTCGTTTGATTTAACTGTAGGCCTATTGTTATAGGAGAACATGTTAAAGCACAGTCTGTTGTAGAATTTTATACGGATCGACTTTGTTGGGATCAACAAGGCGGCTGAAATTTCATCTAAAAGCAGCTTCAGTTGACTTTCATGCAGATTATTAAAATGACCTGTGTGTAGTTTCACCTATAGCCTGTAAGTCTGAGCTGTAAGTTGCTCTAGTTGAGAACGTCTGCCAAATGCTGTTAATGTAAAGGTTAAATCAACTTAAGACACACCTCTGTTTTGATTGTTCAGAGAAAATAAGACTAAAATAAATGTTCATCTGTGTCCATTCATCTCTAGCAGGAGACACTGCAGGGGGCAGATGTTACTGGCTGACTGCAGTGTGTGTGCTGCTGCTGTGTGTTCTCCTGCTGACTGCCGTCACAGTGCTGTGGGTCAAATACAACAACCTGACTACAGAAAAAGACCGGTTACAGACCAGTTACAACAACCTGAACATAGAGAGAAACCGGTTACAGGCCAGTTACAACAACATGAGAAATGAGAGAAACCAGTTCAAATTTCAGAAAGACCATTTACTGTTTCAGAGAGACCAGTTACAGCAGGAGAAATCAGTACTGCAGGACGTGCTTTTAAAACATGGTAGATGAATTTTACTTAATAATGGTATTCATGTGAAATGCTAAAAACTATTTTTAATGAATGAAATTATATTTCACTAACTATCACAGTCATTAACAATAATATTATAATTGCTGATATTATTATTAAGTATTACTTACATTATTATCAAGTACTATTTACATATAAGTATTTTTGGAGTGGATTTAAATATATACTGTATATTTATTTATGCAAATGAAGCTTCATTTAACTAAACATGTATACATTAGTATATTTAATAAAAATCAAAAATCTATATTTTTAATGTTTGAATTAATTCCTTAAAATTAATTAAGTAACATGACTTAATGGTAGTGCTGTCATGAAACCAAGTGTTCATATGGAAATCAAATCAACTATAATGAATATATCATGCTATCAAAAGACATTTATATCAGTGAATCAATATTTACACTATTTACAAATACTCTATTGAAGGATGGAGATTTTTCAACTCGAGCGTTTACTACATTTCTAATGAAACGAAGTTCTGGACTCAGAGCAGAAACTACTGCACTGCTAGAGGAGCAGACCTGGTGATCATAAACAGCAGAGAGGAACAGGTGAGAGAGAGAGAGAGAGAGAGAGAGAGAGAGAGAGAGAGAGAGAGAGAGAGAGAGAGAGAGAGAATAAATGAGTATCTATATTCATATTGTGCTGTTACAATTACAGGAGTTCATCAGTAAATATTTTGGCAGTACTGAAGCTTGGATTGGTCTGACTGACAGAGACACAGAGGGGGAATTTAAATGGGTGGACGGTAAACCACTGACCACTGAGTAAGACATCACTGAACTGAAATTTACTCATGATGCAGTTTTTCTCTCAGTCTGAAGCTTTAGGTGTGAAATAACAGATATTCTGTCTCTCTCTGTGTTTTCAGATTCTGGTGGGTCGGAGAACCCAATGATCATGGAAACAATGAGGACTGTGCTATAACAGGCTATAGAAAGGCTGAATCTAACATGTCGACCTGGGCTGATTATAACTGTGACTTCCCTGTAGTTGGGATTTGTGAGAAGAAAATATTTAACTGAACACATGGGAGTCAGTCAGTGAAATTGAAAAAAGTTAAAATTGAAAATTATATAAAGTTTGAGTCTGTGCTACTTTTCCATTTATTCTCACAATAGCAGCTATCAGGAAGTTTAAATGATTCTGTGTAACAGTCTTACAGCTTGTGTAGATTTAAAAAGAAGGCAAAACTTAATTCTGTACTTAAATACAACCTGTTTGTGGACTTATGAAGAGCTGGAACGACAGGCCACACTCTGTGAGAAAAGTGCTTTTTAGTTTTATAAAAGACTTCTAAAAAATACACTGCCCACTTTTACTTTGCTGTAACTGTGTCTTGGTCTCTGTTATTATTTTTAGCCAGTGGTACAAAGTGTACAGAATTTCAGGAAGTTTGATTTTATCGTGTTTGTCACAAACGAGATTATTTTTGTGTTTTGTCTGAACGGGAAATGAGTACAGAACTGAACACAGATTTTCAGTGTATAAGATTTTCAGTGAATAAGATTTTCAATGTATAAGACGTCACTGAACTGTAATCACTTCTACATTAAAGGTTACTGAAAATGGGAACTGTTACCTCATATTCGAGCTGCGTTTGTGACCCATAATTACTTCTCAGATGAAAGTGTGTGAATTTATCCATTCCCCAGAGCGTATGGTTATCCATGCAGATTACACCGAGACTCACATGATGATGAAGTGCGTGTTCAGCGAAACTTTTTACACTTCAGTTATCTCTGCTGATGACCGTTTTTACCCTCTTAAATTATTTCATTTTAAATGATTAGACATATTTGATTTTACGTATTATATTAGACACAGTTCCTCCCCATTATCAAAAAAAAAAAAAATACATTAAGTGTATTTATTAAAATGTAATCATTAAAATAAAAGAATAAAACATATAAATAAAATAAGGGATGGTAACAGTAACAATGTGTCATATCCGGCTGTATCACACAACTCACACAACAGCACTCCCCCGTACTTTTAAATGACTTGTTCTTGCTTTGTTAGTTTTAATTAAAGTAGTAAATACTGATAATTGATGGAATCTTAATGTAAAGTGTTACAATATATCAGTATTAATATTTAATACTATGTTCAAATGTGCTGCATTTTGATACACACTGTATATTATTATAAATGCCCCATACTGTGACTCTGTAACCCCCATATGTGGGTAATAATTAATATCTTCGGGATAAGGGGAGGATCCGCAATACCAACATGCTCATGAAGTTAAAGTAGGTCATTTTTATCTGAACACTGCTTCTTTTAAATGAACTATGAAGGAGACTGTATGGATGTTCATACAGAGTTCATGTCCTCAGGTCACTTCACGTATCAGATTTGAGCAATAATTTGTATGAAGGCATGTCTGTGGATGAAGATGACCAGGGCACTCTCAGCAGCAGAAAAAACTTGGGTATGCACACACACACACACACACACACACACACACACACACACACACACATATACATAGTGTTACAATAACACCTGTTTGACAGAAATATGTAAATTAATTAAAGGGTAAATGAGCATGGCTCAAGATGTAGCTTAATTATGTGATATTATTAAATATACTGTAAATGGCATGCATCATTCTTTTGCTGTTGTTTTTTCCCCTTTTGTCAATTTTTAAGCTATTTCCTGTCCTTTTTCATTCCATTTTAAACACTGCAACACAAAAGACAGGTCAGATGTAGACATGTAGATATAATTATCTGTGTCCTAGCATTCAACATCGCATGGAGCCGATTGTACAGATGGTACAGACTGACCGCAGTGTGTGTGCTGCTGCTGTGTGTTCTCCTGCTGATTGCCGTCACAGTGCTGTGGGTCAAATACAACAACCTGAGCACAGAAAACAACCAGCTACAGACCAGATACAACAACCTGACTATAGAGAGAGACCAGTTACAGACCAGTTACAACAACATGGGATTTCAGAGAGACCAGTTACAGACCAGTTACAACAACATGGGATTTCAGAGAGACCAGTTACAGCAGGAGAAATCAGTACTGCAGGACGTGCTTTTAAAACTTGGTAGGTGAATTTTACTTAATAATGGTATTCATGTGAAATGCTAAAAACTATTTTTAATGAATGAAATTATATTTCATTAACTATCACAGTCATTAATAATAATACTTCCTGATATTATTATTAAGTATTACTTACATTATTATCAAGTACTATTTGCATACAAGTTTTTTTGGAGTGCATTTTTATATATACTGTATATTTATTTATGCAAATGAAGCTTCATTTAACTAAACATGTATACATGTTTAGTTAAATGAATGGGTAAACAGAGCAATCAGAGAAAAGGCAGTAGAGTACATCCAAAAAACGTAGCAAAGTTCAATAAACACAAAAATGGTAAATCTTGGGCAAAGGCAGTAATTCAAAATCCCTGAAACGATAGTAAGGTTCAAAACCAGAATAAACAGTCCGTGAATAAAGGCTTGGTAATTGTCAGATCAAAGAAACGAACAAATACTTCGCGTCGAGTGCTACAAACTAAAGTCCTTAAATAGTGTGTGTGTGAGTGAACATGAAAGTGACAACAGGTGTGTGCAATCAGAAGGAGGGTGACTGTGAGCGTGGGAGTGAAGGAGTGTCATGGGGAGTGTAGTCCGTGGAGGCCATGTTTGTAGGCCGCCGTGCATGCTGGGTAGTGGAGTCCATGTACGGGTGTGAGTGCGCGTCCGTGGCGGCCATGTTTGTCGACCGCTGAGCATTCTGGGAATTGGAGTCGCGCTCGTGGCGTGACTTAACACCTGTTCTCATTTCCCGTTCTCTTTTATACCAAATCATCCATTGTAAAGACAAAACACAAAAATAATCTCGTTTGTGACAAACACTATAAAATCAAACTTCCTGAAATTCTGTACACTTTGTACCACTGGCTAAAAATAATAACAGAGACCAAGACACAGTTACAGCAAAGTAAAAGTGGGCAGTGTATTTTTTAGAAGTCATTTAGTCTTTTATAAAACTAAAAAGCACTTTTCTCACAGAGCGAGGCCTGTCGTTCCAGCTCTTCATAAGTCCACAAACAGGTTGTATTTAAGTACAGAATTAAGTTTTGTCTTCTTTTTAAATCTACACAAGCTGTAAGACTGTTACACAGAATCATTTAAACTTCCTGATAGCTGCTATTGTGAGAATAAATGGAAAAGTAGCACAGACTCAAACTTTATATAATTTTCAATTTTAACTTTTTTCAGTTTCACTGACTGACTCCCATGTGTTCAGTTAAATATTTTCATCTCACAAATCCCAACTACAGGGAAGTCACAGTTATAATCAGCCCAGGTCGACATGTTAGATTTAGCTAATCTAAAGCCTGTTATAGCACAGTCCTCATTGTTTCCATAATCATTTGGTTCTCTGTCCCCCCAGAACCTGAAAACACAGAGAGAGACAGAATATCTGTTATTTCACATTTAAAGCTTCAGACTGAGAGAAAAACTGCATCATGAGTAAATTTCAGTTCAGTGATGTCTTACTCAGTGGTCAGTGGTTTACCGTCCACCCATTTAAATTTCCCCTCTGTGTCTCTGTCAGTCAGACCAATCCAAGCTTCAGTACTGCCAAAATATTTACTGATGAACTCCTGTAATTGTAACAGCACAATATGAATATAGATACTCATTTATTCTCTCTCTCTCTCTCTCTCTCTCTCTCTCTCTCTCTCTCTCTCTCTCTCTCTCTCTCTCTCTCTCTCTCTCTCACCTGTTCCTCTCTGCTGTTTATGATCACCAGGTCTGCTCCTCTAGCAGTGCAGTAGTCTCTGCTCTCAGTCCAGAACTTCTTTTCAGTAGAAATGCAGTAAACGTTCGAGTTGAAAAATCTGCATCCTTGTATAGAGTATTTGTAAATAGTGTAAATATTGATGCACTGATATAAATGTCTTTTGATAGCATGATATATTCATTATAGTTGATTTAATTTCCATATGAACACTTGGTTTCATGACAGCACTACCATTAAGTCATGTTACTTAATTAATTTTAAGGAATTAATTCAAACATCAAAAATATAGATTTTTGATTTTTATTAAGTATACTAATGTATACATGTTTAGTTAAATGAAGCTTCATTTGCAGAAATAAATATACAGTATATATAAAAATCCACTCCAAAAATACTTAAATGTAAATAGTACTTGATTATAATGTAAGTAATACTTATTAATAATATCAGGAAGTATTATTATTAATGACTGTGATAGTTAATGAAATATAATTTCATTCATTAAAAATAGTTTTTAGCATTTCACATGAATACCATTATTAAGTAAAATTCACCTACCAAGTTTTAAAAGCACGTCCTGCAGTACTGATTTCTCCTGCTGTAACTGGTCTCTATGGAACAATACCTGGTCTTTCTGAAATCGCAGGTTGTTGTAACTGGTCTGTAACTGGTCTCTCTCTATGTTCATGTTGTTGTAACTGGTCTGTAACTGGTCGTTTTCTGTAGTCAGGCTGTTGTATTTGACCCACAGCACTGTGACGGCAGTCAGCAGGAGAACACACAGCAGCAGCACACACACTGAAGTCAGCCAGTAACATCTGCCCCCTGCAGTGTCTCCTGCTAGAGAAGAACGGACACAGATGAACATTTATTTTAGTCTTATTTTCATAGAATAGGTAAAACAGAGGTGTGTCTTAAGTTGATTTAACATTTACATTAACAGCATTTGGCAGATGCTCTCATCCAGAGCAACTTACAGCTCAGACTTACAGGCTATAGGTGAAACTTCACACAGGTCATTTTAATAATCTGAATAAAAGTCAACTGAAGCTGCTTTTAGATGAAATTTCAGCCGCCTTGTTGATCCCAACAAAGTCGATCCGTATAAAATTCTACAACAGACTGTGCTTTAACTTTCTCCTATAACAATAGGCCTACAGTTAAATCAAACAACGGTGTAATTCCTATCATGATAGATCTCTGATGAGAAGAAAAAGTCCTTGTTCCTGCTGCAACAATTTAACAATCCAGACTTTTTAAAAAATCCTGTTTCATTTATGTTTATGCGATTACTGTGCTGTGCCGTTCTCCTATTGGTTGATTTTAGATGACCATTGTAGCAGAGGTCACACTCAGGCCATTCTAAAAAAGAATTTATGATGATGTATAAAAGTGAGATGATTTTCTGCGACAGCAAATTCAGACCAAAAATCCCGTAGTGTAAACCCGGCTTTAGGTGCAATGATGTCAACGTGGACCAGAATCTCAAAGGAATCACCTTGTGCAATCCCATGGCATCTAGAATTGAAGCTGGTCTGAGAGCAAAGCAAAGCAGTATTAGTATCCTGTTCCTAATAAAGTGGCGGGCGAGTGTATGACGTTGCTGAATGTAAATACGGCCCATTGTTATCATTTAAACTTAGATCGTACGATCACAATGAAACTAATGTCTTTTTCTTCCACATTCTGCTCTTCTTCCTCTTTTTTTAATGGTACATTAAAACCGTTAACAATTCAATACTTCTCCATAGTAGTACTTCTCCTTGTTCTTATTTCTTAAAAGTTTGTGGCAGTTCATACCATCTCATAGAAACATGTCTTTTTATGTGTGATCTATTTTATGTTAACCTGAAAACATTGTAAAGATATTTTAAATAACATGTACAGTTTAATCTAGATGCCATATCAATGTAATTAAAAATAAACAAACTTTATTTTCAGGTCTTTAAAGATTCTATTACATTTAGCATATTTTCCTTTACATAATAACTAGCTTACTTTAATAGTCTGACTTGTTCCGTTGCTTTATTTGCTTTCGTAAAGATATATGAGTTAATACAGTGGACCTGAGGGCATTCTCAAAAGTGGGTTGTGGAACAAGTTAGTTCCTGTTATTGTTTAAGTTATAACAGCTTTAAACAGTCATTCCCTCACGTTCAAAAGCTTTTCATGATATCAAGAAGCCGAATACAAACCTTGCTGCTGTTTTATCATTTATCATTTCATCATTTATAATTTTGAAAGCCTAATTTTTTATTCCTTACGTATCACTATAGAATATACATTTTAAAACCTGCGTACCTGTGTGTTCAGTCTGTAGGTTTCTCTTTACATTGCTGACTTCTGTCTCTTCTTTGAGGTCAGGACCTCTAACAGCATCTGCACTGTCATAGATTTCCACCACCTTCTCGATGCGCTCTCCTCTCTTCTCAGCGTAGTTCACATAATGAGAAACTAGTTCAGACATCTCTGATCTCTAAAACACCGGTGTAGAGCGTTTCTGTCTGCATCCATCAACCTCCACTTCGTGTGTGTAGGCTGGAGTGACACCGGTCACTTACTATGGCTGGGAAATAGGGAAATCACTAATGTGTGATGAGGAAATGAGGACGTCACCAAGCACCAGGTGAACTGGATGCCATTCTTGTCCCATGAGTGTTTTAGACATCCCTGAGTGTTTTAGAAAATCATTTGTATTTTTTCCAGTGTATAATTTCAGATGAAATGTTTGTGTATTATTGAGCACTGGGTATTCATACGCATTTATTAATGTCATCCCAAAACAAACAAATGTGTTACTGCATGAGGCAATTAAACAGGTTTTCAGTAGTTTTCCTGTGGTGTTGGACTACTTTTGGTGGATATTTGTGTCCACATGTTGGGAATTCTGCATACCTTGGATTAATTCTGTCTATATGCTGTATTAAAGATATAAACATTGAAAACATTGTACTGTGATTTGCAGCTGCACTACTATCAAAGCTGCTGTTACAGAAAATTAATCAACACCTCCTGACCAATCAGAATCAACAATTCAACAGCACCGTATACGTTTCTGTTTTCACGAGTCGGGAGTACACACCCGGATGGGATGGCAGTCCTGGTTCCTCTCAAGGTCTCTGTCATCTCAGGGACTTTTTTTCCCTTGTTGCCTCTGGCTTGCTCATTACGGACACATTTTTTGTAATGGACGTAACAAAAGAGTCCAAACTGTTGAAGTTGAATAAAAAAAAAACTGCCTTGTTTAAAAAAAATAATAATTTCAAAAGTTGTGATTGCATATGAATTCACCCCCATTGCTATGAAAACCCTATATAAGATCTGTTCTAACCAATTAACTTCAGAAGTCACATTATTAGTTGATTAAGGTCCTCCTGTGTGCAATCAAAGTCACATGATCTGTCACATGATGTCAGTATAAATACACCTGTTCTGAAAGGCCCCTGAGTCTGTAACACCACTAAGCAAGCAACACGAATAAGAAGGAGCTCTCCAAACAGGTCAGAGTCAAAGTTATGGAGAAGTATAGATCAGGGTTGGGTTATGAATAATATCCCAAACTTTGAACATCTCACAATAAACCATTCAATATAACAAAATGAAAAGAATATGGCACCACTACAAACCTGACAAGAGAAGGCCGCCCACCAAAACTCACAGACTGGGTGACGAGGGCATTAATCAGAGGTAGAGATTCAACAAAGACACCAAAGATAACACTGAAGCAGCTGCAAAGGTCCACAGTGGAGATGGGAGTATCTGTCCATAGGACCACTTTAAACTGTACACTCCACAGAGTGGGACTTTGTGGAAGAGTGGCCAGAAAAAAGCCATTGCTCAAAGGAAAAAAAAACAGGAAAACATATTTGGAGTTCGCCAAACAGCATGTCGCAGACTCCGCAAACACATGGAAGAAGTTTCTCTGGTCAGATGAGACTAAAATGGAACTTTTTGGCCATCATGGGAAATGCGATGCACAGTGAAGCATGGTGGTGGCAGCATCACACTGTGGAGATGTTTTTCATTGGCAGGGACCGGAAAACTGGTCAGGATTGAAGGAAATATGGATGGCACTAAATACAGGGAAATTCTTGATGAAAACTTGTTTCAGTCTGCCAGAGATTTGAGACTGGGACGGAGGTTCACCTTCCAGCAGGACAATGATCTTAAACATACCGCTAAAGCTACACTGGAGTGGTTTAAAGGGAAACAGCTGAATGTCTTGGAATGGCCTAGTCATAGCCCAGACCTCAATCCAAATGAGAATCTGTGGCATGACTTGAAGAATGCTGCACACCAACACGACTAGAGATCGGCCGATATTGAGTTTTTTTATGACCGATACCCATACAGATTATTTTCATGTTTATGTACCCGATAACCGATATGCAGAGCCGATATTTATTTATTGTTTTACTTCTGTTTTTGACTGAGTTTATGAGTTTATGAGTTTGTCTCTATTTCTTAGCGCCAAGCTGCTTAAACTACATATCAAGCATTTATGTAACACATCTCATTTGTGCATTAATGGCTGTTATGTTAAATAGAGTTTATTAATTAAAGCAAAGTAAGTATGCTGTATCTGCACACCGTTGTTGACTCGTCTCCCCTCAGATGCAGCGCTGCAGTGGCGGTCCTGCACGCAATTCTCAAAACGCCCACAAAATTGCGCCATTTATCGGTGGATCCCAAATTATAAAAACCGATATCCGATTATGGGAAAAATGCTTAAATGTCGTGAAAAAATATCAGTAAAACCGATTATCGATCTATCTCTAAACACAATCCATCTAACATGAAGGAGCTGGAGCAGTTTTGCCTTGAAGACTGGGCAAAAATCCCAGTGGCTAGATGTGCTAAGGGGGGAAGAGGGGATACTTATGCACACTAAAGATTTATGTCTTAGTTATTGTTTGTGTCACAATAAAAAAAAACATTTTGCACCAAACTGCCCTAGTCTCGTGTTTGATAGCCAAAAAGTTTTGTATTTGATTGGTCTGGTAGTCCTGCGAACAGTGATAACACGCAGGGCAAGGTTTTTTTTTTCTTTTCTGATCATGTCATACAATTATTAAGCATTAGCAATTAGCCCTCACATGCAAGAATAAAAAATGCATTGAAACAGTCTATTTAGATGTAGCGTATGATCTATTCTCAAACTGATTTCTAAATTAACCCAAACTAAACATAGAGTAACCCGGAGAGGCCTCCTTTGACCAGATGCACCTTTGGAATGCAAAAAGTCTCTCTGGGACCCACACAGGACTTACCCCTGCAATAAAAGAAACCTTTGATGACTGAACGTCTGGGAAACTTCATGATTAGTTCGTCAGCAGGGATCCACCACACACACACACACGCACACACACTTACTTTACGACACACACACACACACACACACACACCCACGCTTACCTTACACACACAATGGAGAAACCCCTCTCTCTTCAATGTAACGTGTAATTATATGTAATTATTCCATGTCTAAATAGTGTGATGTTATTTTGTTTACATATATTGTGTGTTTAACTAACCTTAATGACTTTAAACAGTTTTAATCTAGCATATCATTTTAAATGTCTGTAACCAGGTTTTATTTGTAATATTCTTCACAAATCCATCGAATTTGGTATGTAGTTAATCGTCTCGAGATACCCGGATTGATTATGCATATCACATTGCAGTGGGATACATCGTTTCATGTTTTCACTTAATTTCATTTATAACACGGTATAAGCCAGCTCCTCCCTGGACATTTAAATTAGGGTCCGAGACCAGACAAAGAGAGTCATCCGGACATGCAAACCCAACTTCCTGATTGGCCCATAGCCCAAAGAGGCGTGTGCGTTGGTGTTGTTTTAAAACAACACCACGCTCACTTCACTGCGGATTTGAGAGTTAGACTTCAGAGTTTGACTTCACTTCTCAACTTCACTTCTTCCGGTTTCTCTCCCCCGGGGCCACGTGCCCCGGGAAGAGGAAGCCAGGATCTCTCTCCCTCCGGACACAAGATGCAACTACCTCCGGGCTCACGCCTTTTCAAACAAGAACGAACCAGCGAACTCTACCCGACCTCACACAAACTCTCAACCTTGAGGCCATGCAAGTATAGTTAATGACCTATATCTGCGTTAAGATTGGACCCCTGTGTTACAGGAGAATTAAGTTCGTGCTGGTTCTGAAAAAGGCTAATTAGTTGTGTTTTTGTCTGCTTCCCTTTCTTTCATTACTTTCTCTCTATCCCTTTTCTCCCCCTGTATATAGATGTATATATATATATATGTATGTTTTGCTTAGAGTTAGTCGTGTGTATCCATAGTCACATATAGCTATTAAAATCTATTATCCCACGCTTGATTTTCTCTGTTTTGTTGATGGGATGAGTCCCTTAAACGCTCCGATCTCGATTACCGCGCTCTAATCTTTAATAACAAGTTAATTCTTCCTGGCCAGAAGGATAAACTCGCTCTTTAGAGTTCATAAAGCTGATCTAGGCCACATACATAGTCATAATTAATTATAATCTGTTGTAGTTAATTATCTATATGTATATGTGTACCTATATAAATTCCCTTTCATGGCTGATGTATATTTATAACTGGTCACAACACACGTTGATTAGATATATAGATATATTTCACGCCACTCGAGCTAATTCCTTATATAAATTGGAGAATACATTTAAACGTGTTAAACATCTTTTAATTTGTTACGTAAATCGTAACTGGTGGAGAATATTATTTTAAATGTTGCAGATTCATCCGAGTTACTACACATTCCTGTAGATAACGCGGGCACGCTTTAAAACTCGCCTCCTTTAAAAGGGTGCATTGAATCCAAGCGTGCGCTTCTGTTTCGTTTCACGTTTAAGGTTGACCCATCTCATTATTCTGACTTAAAAGAATAATGCATAATAATAATGCCCCCCTTTTTGAAAATTTTCGCTACATAGAAGTACATTTTAAAATGTTTTATAGTGGAGAAGGATCTGGGCTCAGCCCCGGATGATCGTCAATCCAGTTAATGCCCCTGGTACAAACCCCACAAAAATCCATTTTAATTCCAGGTTGTAATGTAACAAAACAGGAAAAACACCCAGGGGGGTGAATACTTTCGCAAGGCACCGTAATATACAGTATTCATCTAAAATGCAGTACATTAGAACATAATATTAAATATTAATACTGATATGTTGTAACACTTTATATTAAGATTCCCTTAACTAACATTATTTACTGATTTAATTAACACTAAAAAGCATGAACAAGTCATTTAAAAGTACATAATAGAGCACTTGGGGCGGTGCTGTTACAGGAAAATAATCAATGATGGGATGGTGTGATGCAGCTCGACAGGACGTAGTTACTGTATTTGATTATTTTCCAGTTTTATTCTTTTATTTTAATAATTCCATTTTAATAATGACACTTTTACACCGATTCCTTGATAATGGGGAGGAGCTGTGTCTAATATAATACGTAATATCAAATATGTCTAATCACTTAAAACGAAATAATTTAAGAGTGTAAACAAGGTCATAAACAGAGATAACTGAAGGGTAAATGATAGATAACAGAATCAGAGCGGGATACAAGTGTGGGGAAATGTCACTTTAATAGGAATTTCAAAAGTATAGGGACAGGCAAAGTGTAAGCCTTAGGCAAAATGCAAAAAACAGTAAACAGTCCAAGGTCGGGCGATCAGCAAACAATATCCTAAGAGATATACAAAAGATAAAGGCTTGGCAAATGACAGCAGCAACGTGACTGAACAAATACTTTGCCGTGACTGTGAAAAAAGAAGGTCCTTAAATAATGTGGCTGTGAATGTGCTGTGAAATTGAAATCAGGTGTGTGCTCAAAATGAAGGCAAATGTGAGTGTGAGTGTGCGAGTGTTGTGGGAAGTGTAGTCCGTGGCGGCCATATTTGCAGGCCGCTGTGCATTCTTTGAATTGGAGTCCGGGTCGTGGCGTGATCTAACAGTAAAAAGTTTCACTGAACATCATCATGTGAGTCTCGGTGTAATCTGCATGGATAACCATACGCTCTGGGGAATGGATAAATTCACACACTTTCATCTGTGAAGTAATTATGGGTCACAAACGCAGCTCGAACATGAGGTAACATTTTCCATTTTCAGTAACCTTTAATGCACAAGTGATTACAGTTCAGTGACGTCTTATTCACTGAAAATCTGTGTTCAGTTTTGTACTCATTTCCCGTTCTCTTTTATACCAAATCATCCATTGTAAAGACAAAACACAAAAACAATCTCGTTTGTGACAAACACGATAAAATCAAACTTCCTGATAGCTGCTATTGTGAGAATAAATGGAAAAGTAGCACAGACTCAAACTTTATATAATTTTCAATTTTAACTTTTTCAGTTTCACTGACTGACTCCCATGTGTTCAGTTAAATATTTTCTTCTCACAAATCCCAACTACAGGGAAGTCACAGGGACAATCAGCCCAGGTCAACATGGTAGAATTAGCCTTTCTAAAGCCTGTTATAGCACAGTCCTCTCCGCTTCCATAATCATTGGGTTCTCCGACCCACCAGAACCTGAAAACACAGAGAGAGACAGAATATCTGTTATTTCACACCTAAAGCTTCAGACTGAGAGAAAAACTGCATCATGAGTAAATTTCAGTTCAGTGATGTCTTACTCAGTGGTCAGTGGTTTACCGTCCACCCATTTAAATTTCCCCTCTGTGTCTCTGTCAGTCAGACCAATCCAAGCTTCAGTACTGCCAAAATATTTACTGATGAACTCCTGTAATTGTAACAGCACAATATGAATATAGATACTCATTTATTCTCTCTCTCTCTCTCTCTCTCTCTCTCTCTCTCTCTCTCTCTCTCTCTCTCTCTCTGCGCATGCGTGAGTGAGTGTGTGAGCGTGGACGGATCGTGCGAGTGAAAACTTTATCTTTTTCTGTTGTATTGTGTGTAAAGTGCGTGAGTGGTGAGTAGTGTGTTTTTCTGTGTGTGTGAGAGTGTGTGTGTGTGTGTGAGACGCCGGCGCGGGAGGCTTGCTGCAGGCGTCATGGCGTTTAAGAACTTAACCCGGAGGCCCGGGTTTAAAGTGTTAGTGACGGCCGCGTGTTCGGTAGAGGAATGCGCTGCAGCGGTGGCTAAACTAATCGGGGCGAAGAGGATTATAACCGCCGCGCGGATGAATACGGCGGTGGTCATGTTTGTGGATGAGGTTCACAAAGCCGAGGCTGTAGTTCCTAATGGCGTTGTCATCAAAGACACGTTGGTGAAAGTTTTCCCCCTTAGGGCCCCCGCTACACGAGTGATCTTATCTAATGTGCCCCCCTTTATTGATGATGAAGATCTCTGTAAACAGTTGTCCAGATTCGGTAAAGTAGTATCACCTATAAAAATGATACCTACAGGCTGTAAAGACCCAGAGCTGAAGCATATCTACTCCTATAGGAGACAGGCTTTCATGGTTCTCAACAACAGAGAAGAAGATCTAAATGTAACATTCAAATTAAAGCTGGATGGAGAGGAGTTCACTATTTTCGCAACTTCCGGAGGTTTAAAGTGTTTTGGGTGCGGACAGGAGGGACACCTAGTTAGGAACTGTCCCAAGGGACAGGCAACAAGTGAACGGGGGACAGGAACCGTAAAAGAGAATAATCAGGAAAGGGAACAGGGTGAAGATAAACAGGACAGTGTAGAGGATAACACATACACAGAGGATCAGGAAGAAAATAAACAGCAAGAAACAAACACAGAAATTCAGGAAGGGAGAAAAAAATATTGAGCCAGAAATAAATCATATGGAGACAGAAAATGAAAAATCACAAGGTAACGTGAATAAAAACTCTGAAATTAATACACAGCCAGCTGACAGCCAAAACACTGATGAGTGTACAGACATAGACGTGGCCATAGATGATAGTGGCTTTACTCTGGTCAGGTCAAAAAGAAAATTAAAAGAAGGAAGCAGTGGCTCACAATCCAGAAAAAAAGGTTTAGCCGAAACAAAAAAAAAGAAAAGCGGATCAGAACTGGTAAAGAAACGGAGACAGAACTGAGCAGTGACCAGGACACCAGTGTAGAAACAGACATTAGAAACAGACAGGAATTTAGAATGGGAAGGGGAAGTCGTGTTAAGCTTCGAGAGCTCAGTGAGCGCAGGAGTGGGGGTTCTGTTTGCAAAACACTTCTTACCTGAATCTTATACCAAACAGGAAGTGATCGCTGGCAGACTACTTTTAATCAATGCAAAATGTGAATGCGTTAAACTGACGCTAATCAATGTTTATGCTCCGACCAGAGGTCCCAAAAGAGTTTTATTTTTAAACAAACTAAGTGAACTTTTAACCAGCTGTGTCCCCAACGATTATGTGTTTATTGGAGGAGATTTTAACTGCACACAAAATGACTCCATAGACAGGAACCACATAGAACCTCATGCAGCATCGAAGAATACATTAACACACCTCATAAAAACTCATGATCTGGTAGATGTATGGAGAAGACTACATGTAACCGAACGGCAGTACACATGGGCACATTTTAGAGATGGTCTTATTTCTCTAGCTAGATTAGACAGATTTTACTGTTTAAAACATCATTTTAATGTTTTAAAATCTAGCTTAATAACACCCGTTTGCTTCTCTGATCATTCTCTAGTCACATGCAGAGTTGTTATTGCAAATCTGAAGCCTATCTTTTTTTGGACCTGTTTTAAAAATGAAAAGGGTTTATTCTCCTCCTGTAGACAATGGTGGGACCATGGTAAGGTTTTAATCCAGCAGCTCTGTCGTCAGTACATGGTCAGCATCACACGGGACATTACCAAGTCATTAAGTGACCTGGAGATAGGAATAGTGGAACTCCAGGCTTTGGTTGAGTCCACAGGAGATAGAAGGCATGTTGAGACCCTCAAAGTGAAAAAAGCGTTAAGGAAAAGCATCTGGAATCGATGGCCTGCCAGTGTAATTCTACAGGTTCTTCTGGAAAGAACTGGGAGAAGATCTGCTGGTGGTCCTTCGGGAAAGCTGTAGAGAAATGTGTCTACCCCTTAGCAGCCGGAGAGCAGTGATTACACTTCTCCCCAAAAAAGGAGATCTCCAGGACATTAAGAACTGGCGTCCCGTGTCAGTCCCCAAAGAAGAAGGAGGTCAGGGACTGGTAGACATCAAAAGCAGAACCACAGCCTTCCGGTTTCAAACCATACAAAAGAACCTGATCAGTTCTGATTCCCTGGTTTGGGGAGATGTTACAAGTTTTATATTGAAGAAAGTTAATGATTTTGATTGCGACCGCACCTTATTTGTAATAAACCCAACTGTTTTAAATGTTTCCAACATGTCTAACATTTATCGCAGTGTTTTTAAAGCATGGTCTCTGTTTGAATGTGGATCTCAAGGCCCTGCTGTCTCACTGTACTGGCTCCTAGAGGAGCCTTTAGTGGGAGGAGGACGAATGGACATTAAGGACAGTTCTCCAGGTATCAATCGAATCACACAATCAAACAAGTTCACAACACTCAGGAGACTGTTAGAGCTCTCGCCAATCGCTGCTCCGGGAAGGAGCAGCATGAATCGCTGCCCCGCTAAGGAGCAGCATGTCTACGCGCTTTCTAGCGCTAGTATTAAAAAAGAACTCTTTTTTAAAGACATTCCTATAACAAAGACTCTGGTTTTGTTTACGTTGCCATGTGATCCTTTGTTTTTGTTTACGTCATGTCTCTGCCCCCGTTTCCTCATTGTTTCGCCTGTTATGTTTCCTCCCATGTTTGGTCATTGGTTCTACGGTTATTTTCTAATAATTATTTCCAGGTGTCATGTGTTACTTTTGATTAGCGCTTAATTTCCTTTGATACTATTATTATTAAGGCGCTCCCGCGTTCCTTAATGGATTCCTCGCTACTTCCGGGATTTTTGCCCTGTAAACCTTGCGATTTCTCTTCCTGGATTTTTGCCCTGTAAACCTTGCGATTTCTCTTCCTGGATTTTCGCCCTGTAAACCTTGCGATTTCTCTTGAGTAATGTTTCCTGTCTCTCTGGATTTTTGCCCTGTAAACCTTGCGATTTCTCTTGAGTAATGTTTCCTGTCTCTCTGGATTTTTGCCCTGTAAACCTTGCGATTGCTCTTTATTTATTATGTTGATGTCCCATCACTTTTGAATGTGCCTGGTGTTTTTTCGTTCCTAATAAACTGACCACTTTCCCCTGCGAGTGCATCCTACCTGACTCTTCACCCAAGTAACGTAACAGAATACTCCGCCAAAAAATGGATGCAGCGGGGAAAGTGAGGGCACGCCGCACCATGCCACACCACGCCATGCCACGCCACGCCACATTTAAAATGCCTGCAAACAATTCAATTTTTTTCCCCCAATGGACGTTTGTTTATCCCCCCGATGAGTTCGATGGCTTTTCCACCTGGCCACAGTGCTTCTGTTTGCAGGCACAGATTTATTTCCTGAGTTTGGAGGACCCCAAGCCCGATGAGGAACAGTGGGTGGGGTTCCTCCTCTCTCGTTTGGTCGGCTCTGCTCGCCAATGGGCAGAGCTTCACCTTGCCGGTGGATCCACGAAGTTCAAAACAGTTTCGGGCTTTGTGGATCTACTGGTCCAGGTGTTCGGAAGCCCAGACTTCCAACCCGACCTCAGGACCT
Source organism: Cranoglanis bouderius (assembly GCA_023630585.1). Taxonomy (NCBI): domain Eukaryota; kingdom Metazoa; phylum Chordata; class Actinopteri; order Siluriformes; family Cranoglanididae; genus Cranoglanis; species Cranoglanis bouderius. The sequence goes on along the minus strand of CM042535.1, from coordinate 35,730,709 downwards.
TTTTGGGGAAGGACCGTCTGGGCGACCGACCTAGCCACTCTTTCCTGGAACATTATGGGGGTAAGCGGGCTAACATGGCGGCCTGCTCCTCACATCCCCAAAACCAGGAGTGTTCCACCGAGGGATGCACCCGCCCAGCCATCCTGCAGTGCCCCACCTGCAGGAACCAGAGAGTAAGGAGCAGCTTCTTCTGCTCCCAAAACTGTTTCAAGGGCAGCTGGCGGGTGCATAAGTGGCTCCACCAGCGGGCACCCTCAGAGCTCCAGCAGGAGAGCACAGCTCCACAGCGGAGCTGCAACTGGAGGTTAACCAGGCGACCTCCAGCCCCGAGCTCCAGCCGGAGACCCAGCAGGAAGTCTCCACAGCGGAGCTGCAACTGGAGGTTAACATGGCGACCTCCAGCCCCGAGCTCCAGCCGGAGGCCCAGCAGAAGGTCTCCAGAGCGGACCTGCAACTGGAGGTTAACCAGGCGACCTCCAGCCCCAAGCAGCAGCCAGCGAATAAAGAGGAAACCTCCTCTCCTGGCCTGCTCATCTCAGAGGTTCTAGAAGAAACCTCCACTCCAAGTCCATGTCCAGATTTCAGTCCTGCTCCCAATCCTGTTCTCAGTCCTGCTCCCAATCCAGTTCTCAGTCCTGCTCCCAATCCAGTTCTCAGTCCTGCTCCCAATCCAGTTCTCAGTTCTGCTCCCAATCCAGTTCTCAGTCCTGCTCCCAATCCAGTTCTCACCCTGGTTCCCAGTCCGGTTCCTACTCCAGTTCTCAATCCTGTTCCCAGTCCGGTTCCCAGTCCGGTTCCCAGTCCTGTTCTCAATCCGGTTCTCAATCCGGTTGCCAATCCGGTTCCCAGTCCGGTTCTCAATCCTGCTCCCAGTCCGGTTCCCAGTCCTGCTCCCAGTCCGGCTCCCAGTCCTGTTCTCAATCCGGTTCCAAGCCCCATTACCAATCATTTCCCAAGTTTAGTTTCTGATTTTTATGAGGGCTACATGGGTTTAATTTTGGGATGGGTGTTAGCCCTCCTTCTCAGTGCAGAGGGTGTTTTCACTCCCAGCTCCACTCATAACCCAGCTCACTCCTCAGTCTCCAGCCCTGTTTCCTCCTCAGTCTCCAGCCCTGTCTCCTCCTCTGTTTCCAACCCAACTCACTCCACTATCTCCTCCTCTGTTTCCAACCCTGTCTCCTCCTCTGTTTCCAACCCAACTCACTCCACTGTCTCTAATCCAGGAGCTGAATCAGGTTCCAGACAGAGCGCCAGGTCACGCGCAGCTCGGAGATCCGGGCCCAGCACCAGGTCACGCGCAGCTCGGAGATCCGGGCCCAGCACCAGGTCACGCGCAGCTCGGAGATCCGGGTCCAGCTCCAGGTCACGCGCAGCTCCGAGTTCCAGGCCGAGCACCAGGTCACGTGCAGCTCGGAGACCCAGGCCGAGCACCAGGCCACGCGCAGCTCGGAGACCCAGGCCAAGCACCAGATCACGCGCAAATCCGAGACCCAGGCCGAGCACCAGATCACGCGCAACTCCGAGACCCAGGCCGAGCATCAGATCACGCGCAACTCCGAGACCCAGGCCGAGCATCAGATCACGCGCTACTCCACGATCCAGGCCGAGCATCGGTCCTCGTCCAAGTCCTCGTCCAAGTCCTCGTCACGACACGGTAGACTCTGGCTGCGGGACATTAAATTGCACCAGCCTCGGTTCCAGGGGGGCAGATGTGCTAATCTTGCCCAGGGCTCCGGGTCCGCCAGAACGGACAAAACTTGCGGTGCGTCGGGAGCCGTGCCATGGGGGGGGGCTCTGTTAGAGCTCTCGCCAATCGCTGCTCCGGGAAGGAGCAGCATGAATCGCTGCCCCGCTAAGGAGCAGCATGTCTACGCGCTTTCTAGCGCTAGTATTAAAAAAGAACTCTCCGCTGGACATTCCTATAACAAAGACTCTGGTTTTGTTTACGTTGCCATGTGATCCTTTTTTTTGTTTACGTCATGTCTCTGCCCCCGTTTCCTCATTGGTTCGCCTGTTATGTTTCCTCCCATGTTTGGTCATTGGTTCTACGGTTATTTTCTAATAATTATTTCCAGGTGTCATGTGTTACTTTTGATTAGCGCTTAATTTCCTTTGATACTAAAACCCCTAAGTTTGTCCAGATCGTCGCGGAGTATTGAGTTAGATTGAACGAAAATGATATTGAACTGAATTGTATTAGAATGAAGTAGATTGTATTAGATCGATAATGATCGGTAGCGAGGAAGCTCACGCTTCGTAGTTGTTTCCGAGGTTTTTGTTTACCAGGTGTTCCCTGGTCCTTTGCGCTAGTTTTTGAGTTTTTGTTTACCCGGTGCTCCCGCGTTCCTTAATGGATTCCTCGCTACTTCCTGGATTTTTGCCCTGTAAACCTTGCGATTTCTCTTCCTGGATTTTTGCCCTGTAAACCTTGCGATTTCTCTTCCTGGATTTTCGCCTTGTAAACCTTGCGATTTCTCTTCCTGGATTTTTGCCCTGTAAACCTTGCGATTTCTCTTCCTGGATTTTCGCCCTGTAAACCTTGCGATTTCTCTTGAGTAATGTTTCCTGTCTCTCTGGATTTTTGCCCTGTAAACCTTGCGATTTCTCTTGAGTAATGTTTCCTGTCTCTCTGGATTTTTGCCCTGTAAACCTTGCGATTGCTCTTTATTTATTATGTTGATGTCCCATCACTTTTGAATGTGCCTGGTGTTTTTTCGTTCCTAATAAACTGACCACTTTCCCCTGCGAGTGCATCCTACCTGACTCTTCACCCAAGTAACGTAACAGGAGACTAGTGGACACCGCAGGACCGGAGTTTAAGGATGTAAAAGCGGTGGCAGAGGAACTCGGCCTGAGGTCACTACGGCGTACAGAGGACATCATAGAAAGATGGATCAACAGACTGTCAGTGGAGGAGCTGAGCCTGATTAAGGAATACCAGTAAGGAACAGAAACACCAGACAAAGGTGACCCCTTTCCAGAACTTGAACTTTTACCCAAACTAAATGGATATGAGGGCATTTATCCCGACACAGAAACAGGACATGTTTTTACCAATTTACGAAGCAAAAGGGAAAGAAATTTATAAATGCTGTGTGAAAGTGATAAATAAGAGGAAACTTAACGGACAGGTGGATACAGTGTGGAGAAAGAAACTCAGGATTTTAGAGGACACTAAGCCGGTATGTAGGGTGTTTTATAAAATGCCACTTAGGAAAAGAGCCGGTGACCTACAGTGGAGAATTTTACATGGTGCCGTGGGAGTCAATGTTTTAATCTCTAAACTAAATCCTGATGTTTCAAACACATGTCCCTTCTGTAATGAAACAGAAACTGTTTTTCATTGTTATACAGAATGTAAAAGACTTAACCCTCTGTTTGAGCTGCTGAAAACTATTTTTAATTTGTTTGGTGAAAAATGGTCCCAGATACGTTTTATTTTTGGTGCAGGATACCAACAAGCAAAAAAACAAAAATGGGAACTGATCAGTTTTGTTGTAGGAAAAGCAAAAATGGCAATCTACATAACTCGTAAAAACCAAGTGGAGAAGAGACGAGTGATCAGTCCCACTTCTGTATTCAGAGCTTTAGTGAAAGCTCGGGTTAAGGTAGATTTTAACTTCTTTAAATCAATGAATGACCTGAACACTTTTACACTGAAATGGTGCTACGAGAGTATTATCTGTTTTATTGATGAAGGAGAACTGTTTTTTAATACTCTTTTACACTGAAAACATTTCAAAGTGCTGCTCGACCATTTTAATGCAAAACATTTTTTGAATGTAACAAAGCCGATATTTTTAAAAAAGTCAAATAGGTATTAATATTATTTATATATTTATTCATCTATCCATTAATTTATCTTCTAAGTCACTCGCACTTTATTGTATAATGTGACTGGTGTAAATAAAGGATTGTGAAAGTCGAAGTCTCTCTCTCTCTCTCTCTCTCTCTCTCTCTCTCTCTCTCTCTCTCTCTCTTTCTCTCTCTCTCTCTCTCTGTCTCTCTCTCTCACCTGTTCCTCTCTGCTGTTTATGATCACCAGGTCTGCTCCTCTAGCAGTGCAGTAGTTTCTGCTCTCAGTCCAGAACTTCGTTTCATTATAAATGCAGTAAACGCTCGAGTTGAAAAATCTCCATCCTTGAATAGAGTATTTATAAATAGTGTAAATATTGATTCACTGATATAAATGTCTTTTGATAGCATGATATATTCATTATAGTTGATTTGATTTCCATATTAACACTTGGTTTCATGACAGCACTACCATTAAGTCATGTCACTTAATTAATTTTAAGGATTTAATTCAAACATCAAAAATATAGATTTTTGATTTTTATCAAATATACTAATGTATACATGTTTAGTTAAATGAAGCTTCATTTGCAGAAATAAATATACAGTATATATAAAAATCCACTCCAAAAATACTTGTATGCAAATAGTACTTGATAATAATGTAAGTAATACTTAATAATAATATCAGCAATTATAATATTATTGTTAATGACTGTGATAGTTAATGAAATATAATTTCAATCATTAAAAATAGTTTTTAGCATTTCACATGAATACCATTATTAAGTAAAATTCACCTACCAAGTTTTAAAAGCACGTCTTGCAGTACTGATTTCTCCTGCTGTAACTGGTCTCTCTGAAATCCCATGTTGTTGTAACTGGTCTGTAACTGGTCTCTCTCTATGTTCATTTTGTTGTAACTGGTCTGTAACTGGTCTTTTTCTGTAGTTAGGTTGTTGTATTTGACCCACAGCACTGTGACGGCAGTCAGCAGGAGAACACACAGCAGCAGCACACACACTGCAGTCACTCTGTAACATCTGTCACCTGCAGTGTCTCCTGCTAGAGAAGAACGGACACAGATGAACATTTATTTTAGTCTAATTTTCATTAAATAGGTAAAACAGAGTTGTGTCTTAAGTTGATTTAACATTTACATTAACAGCATTTGGAAGAAGTTCTCATCCAGAGCAACTTACAGCTCAGACTTACAGGCTATAGGTGAAACTTCACACAGGTCATTTTAATAATCTGAATAAAAGTCAACTGAAGCTGCTTTTAGATGAAATTTCAGCCGCCTTGTTGATCCCAACAAAGTCGATCCATATAAAATTCTACAACAGACTGTGCTTTAACTTTCTCCTATAACAATAGGCCTTCAATTAAATCAAACAACGGTGTAATTCCTATCATGATAGATCTCTCATGAGAAGAAAAAGTCCTTGTTCCTGCTGCAACAATTTAACAATCCAGACTTTTTAAAAAATCCTGTTTCGTTTATGTTTATGCGATTACTGCGCTGTGCCGTTCTCCTATTGGTTGATTTTAGATGACCATTGTAGCAGAGGTCACACTCACGCCATTCTAAGAAAGAATTTATGATGATGTATAAAAGTGAGATGATTTTCTGCGACAGCAAATTCAGACCAAAAATCCCGTAGTGTAAACCCGGCTTTAGGCGCAATGATGTCAACGTGGACCAGAATCTCAAAGGAATCACCTTGTGCAATCCCATGGCATCTAGAATTGAAGCTGGTCTGAGAGCAAAGCAAAGCAGTATTAGTATCCTGTTCCTAATAAAGTGGCGGGCGAGTGTATGACGTTGCTGACTGTAAATACGGCTCATTGTTATCATTTAAACTTAGATCGTACGATCACAATGAAACTAATGTCTTTTTCTTCCACATTCTGCTCTTCTTCCTCTTTTTTTAAATGGTACATTAAAACCGTTAACAATTCAATACTTCTCCATAGTAGTACTTCTTCTTGTTCTTATTTCTTAAAAGTTTGTGGCAGTTCATACCATCTCATAGAAACGTGTCTTTTTTGTGTGATCTATTTTATGTTAACCTAAAAACATTGTAAAGATATTTTAAAGAAAATGTACAGTTTAATCTAGATGCCATATCAATGCAATTAAAAATAAACAAACTTTATTTTCAGGTTTTTAAAGATTCTATTACATTTAGCATATTTTCCTTTACATAATAACTAGCTTACTTTAATAGTCTGACTTGTTCCGTTGCTTTATTTGCTTTTGTAAAGATATATGGGTTAATACAGTGGACCTGAGGGCATTCTCAAAAGTTGGTTGTGGAACAAGTTAGTTCCTGTTATTGTTTAAGTTATAACAGCTTTAAACAGTCATTCCCTCACGTTCAAAAGCTTTTCCTGATATCAAGAAGCCGTAAAACAAAATATAACTTATAGACTTGTTGGAAAACTTAAAGTTACAGCTTTACCCATGACTGAAGACTCCTTCCAAAAGATGTTAACTAAACACCTCCTCACAGAAGACCTCACCATATCAACAGTTAGATTTTTTTTTAGATAAATAACAACAGTCAATTAATCAATTCATTATTAGATTATGTTGGCCATCCACCATACAAGTCCCTGTGACTGAGTTGTTAATACACTGTCTGACCAATCACAATTAAGAATTCAACAGCACTGTGGAATAATATTTATTACTTGACTCATGTTAGCTTACAATATACACTTTAAAACCTGCGTACCTGTGTGTTCAGTCTGTAGGTTTCTCTTTACTTTGGTGGCTTCTGTCACTTCTTTGAGGTCAGGACCTCTAACAGCATCTGCATTTTCATAGATTTCCACGACATTCTTTATACTCTCTCCTCTCTTTTCAGTGTAGTTCACATAATGAGAAACTAGTTCAGACATATCTGATCTCTAAAACACCGGTGTAGAGCGTTTCTGTCTGCATCTATCAACCTCCACTTTGTGTGTGTAGGCTGGAGTGACACCGCTCACTTACTATGGCTGGTAAATAGGGAAATCACTAATGTGTGATGAGGAAATGAGGACGTCACCAAGCACCAGGTGAACTGGACGCCATTCTCTGGCTTGCTCATTAGGAACACATTTTTTGTAATGGACCTAACAAAAGAGTCCAAATTGTTGAAGTTGAATGAGAAAAAAAAAAACCTTGTTTAAAAAAATAATGTTCAAAAAGTTGTGATTGCATATGTATTCACCCCCTATGAAATCCTATATAAGATCTGGTCAAACCAGTTATCTTCAGAAGTCACATTATTGGTTGATTAAGGTCCTCCTGTGTGCAATCAAAGTCACATGATCTGTCACATGATGTCAGTATAAATACACCTGTTCTGAAAGGCCCCTGAGTCTATAACACCACTACACAAGCAACACGAATAAGAAGGAGCGCTCCAAACAGGTCAGAGTCAAAGTTATGGAGAAGTATAGATCAGGGTTGGGTTATGAATAATAAAAATAACAGTGGAGATGGGAGTATCTGTCCATAGGACTACTTTAAACTGTAAACTCCACAGAGTGGGACTTTGTGGAAGAGTGGCCAGAAAAAAAGCCATTGCTTAAAAAAAAAAAATTAAGAAAACATATTTGGAGTTCGCCAAACAGCATGTCGCAGACTCCGCAAACACATGGAAGAAGTTTCTCTCAGATGAGACTAAAATGGAACTTTTTGGCCATCATGGGAAATGCGATGCACAGTGAAGCATGGTGGTGGCAGCATCACACTGTGGAGATGTTTTTCATTGGCAGGGACCGGAAATCTGGTCAGGATTGAAGGAAATATGGATGGCACTAAATACAGGGCAATTCTTGATGAAGACTTGTTTCAGTCTGCCAGAGATTTGAGACTGGGATGGAGGTTCACCTTCCAGCAGGACAATGATCTTAAACATACCGCTAAAGCTATACTGGAGTGGTTTAAAGGGAAACAGCTGAATGTCTTGGAATGGCCTACTCATAGCCCAGACCTCAATCCAAATGAGAATCTGTGGCATGACTTGAAGAATGCTGCACACCAACACGACTAGAGATCGACCGATATTGAGTTTTTTATAACCGATACCCATACAGATTATTTTCATGTTTATGTACCCGATAACCGATATGCAGAGCCGATATTTATTTATTCTTTTACTCCTGTTTTTGACTGAGTTTATGAGTTTATGAGTTTGTCTCTATTTCTTAGCGCCAAGCTGCTTAAACTACATATCAAGCATTTATGTAACACATCTCATTTGTGCATTAATGGCTGTTATGTTAAATAGAGTTTATTAATTAAAGCGAAGTAAGTATACTGTATCTGCACACCACTGTGTGCAATGGTAAAAATGCTTAAATATTGGGAAAAATATCAGTAAAACCGATCATCGATCGATCTCTAAACACAATCCATCTAACATGAAGGAGCTGGAGCAGTTTTGCCTTGAAGACTGGGCAAAAATCCCAGTGCCTAGATGTGCTAAGGGGGGAAGAGGGGATACTTATGCACACTCAAGATTTATGTCTTAGTTATTGTTTGTGTCACAATAAAAAAAAACCATTTTGCACCATCAAAGTGGTGGGCATGTTGTGTAAATCAAATGTTATAAACCAGGGTTATAACCTGGCCTGAGCATTTGGGTCTGTAGCGCTGAAGATTTTTTTCTTTAACCCCGAATAATTCTCCACTTGGAGCGGTTTGTCACTACATAACAAAACGTCAGTAAAAGAAGACGGCAGTGTTGTAATTTTGTATCTTCAGTGAACGGAGTGTTGTGTTTTATCTTCAGTGGACGGAGGCGAGACCAATCAAACAGGGTTTGAGAGATGAAACTGTGCTGAGCCAGGAAAAGAAGGTATCTAAATGTCTATATGACTTCCAAGTTATGTGAACATGATATAAGCAGAGCAGATGGACAGCTAATGTACTTTACAAGGCACTGTAGCCAGCTAAACCAATGATAGCTTAGTTGTTCCTCCCCTTGGTTAGTGACACCAAACTGCCCTAGTCTCGTGTTAGATAGCCAAAAAGTTTTGTATTTGATCGGTCTGGTAGTCCTGCGAACAGTGATAACACGCAGGGCAAGGTTTTTTTTTTCTTTTCTGATCATGTCATACAATTATTAAGCATTAGCAATTAGCCCTCACATGCAAGAATAAAAAAATGCATTGAAACAGTCTATTTAGAATTTCATTGAAAAAAGTTTTTTAGTGGAGTAGGATCTGGGCTCAGACCGGATGATCGTCAATCCAGTTAATGCCCCTGGTACAAACCCCACAAAAATCCATTTTAATTCCAGGTTGTAATGTAACAAAACAGGAAAAACACCCAAGGGGGTGAATACTTTCGCAAGGCACTGTAATATACAGTATGTATCTAAAATGCAGTACATTAGAACATAATATTAAATATTAATACTGATATGTTGTAACACTTTATATTAAGATTCCTTTAACTAACATTAATTACTGATTTAATTAACACTAAAAAGCATGAACAAGTCATTTAAAAGTACGTAATAGAGCACTTGGGGCGGTGCTGTTACAGGAAAATAATCAATGATGGGATGGTGTGATGCAGCTCGACAGGACGTAGTTACTGTATTTGATTATTTTCCAGTTTTATTCTTTTATTTTAATAATTCCATTTTAATAATGAGACTTTTACACCGATTCCTTGATAATGGGGAGGAGCTGTGTCTAATATAATACGCAATATCAAATATGTCTAATCATTTAATTAATTTGAGAGTGTCATCAACAGAGAGAACCGAAGGGTAAACAGTTTCGCTGAACACGGACTTCATCATGTGAGGCTCTGTGTAATCTGCATGGATAACCCATGAAGTAATTATGGATCACAAACGCAACTCGAACATGACGCAACGTTTTCCATTTTCAGTAACCTCTAATACACAAGTGATTACAGTTCAGTGACGTCTTATTCATTGAAAATCTTATTCACTGAAAATCTTATTCACTGAAAATCTGTGTTCAGTTCTGTTGTTATGGAATATACGGAGGGCTGGATGCAGGTGCAGAGCAATTTCGTCACTTTATTAGGTACAGTTCGTATTATCAGAAACAGTTCCAACACGTTAGGCAGAAGAATGGTCAACGACAGGCAGAGTTCAGTATAACGGGTAAACAGAGCAATCAGAGACAAGGCAGTAGAGTACATCCAAAAAACGTAGCAAAGTTCAATAAACACAAAAATGGTAAATCTTGGGCAAAGGCAGTAATTCAAAATCCCTGAAACGATAGTAAGGTTCAAAACCAGAATAAACAGTCCATGAATAAAGGCTTGGTAATTGTCAGATCAAAGAAACGAACAAATACTTCGCGTCGAGTGCTACAAACTAAAGTCCTTAAATAGTGTGTGTGTGAGTGAACATGAAAGTGACAACAGGTGTGTGCAATCAGAAGGAGGGTGACTGTGAGCGTGGGAGTGAAGGAGTGTCATGGGGAGTGTAGTCCGTGGTGGCCATGTTTGTAGGCCGCCGTGCATGCTGGGTAGTGGAGTCCGTGTACGGGTGTGAGTGCGAGTCCGTGGCGGCCATGTTTGTCGACCGCTGAGCATTCTGGGAATTGGAGTCGCGCTCGTGGCGTGACTTAACACCTGTACTCATTTCCCGTTCTCTTTTATACCAAATCATCCATTGTAAAGACAAAACACAAAAACAATCTCGTTTGTGACAAACACGATAAAATCAAACTTCCTGAAATTCTGTACACTTTGTACCACTGGCTAAAAATAATAACAGAGACCAAGACACAGTTACAGCAAAGTAAAAGTGGGCAGTGTATTTTTTAGAAGTCATTTAGTCTTTTATAAAACTAAAAAGCACTTTTCTCACAGAGTGTGGCCTGTCGTTCCAGCTCTTCATAAGTCCACAAACAGGTTGTATTTAAGTACAGAATTAAGTTTTGCCTTCTGTTTAAATCTACACAAGCTGTAAGACTGTTACACAGAATCATTTAAACTTCCTGATAGCTGCTATTGTGAGAATAAATGGAAAAGTAGCACAGACTCAAACTTTATATAATTTTCAATTTTAACTTTTTTCAATTTCACTGACTGACTCCCATGTGTTCAGTTAAATATTTTCTTCTCACAAATCCCAACTACAGGGTGTTCACAGGGATAATCAGCCCAGGTCAACATGGTAGATTTAGCTAATCTATAGCCTGTTATAGCACAGTCCTCTCTGCCTCCAAAATCATTGGGTTCTCCGACCCACCAGAACCTGAAAACACAGAGAGAGACAGAATATCTGTTATTTCACACCTAAAGCTTCAGACTGAGAGAAAAACTGCATCATGAGTAAATTTCAGTTCAGTGATGTCTTACTCAGTGGTCAGTGGTTTACCGTCCACCCATTTAAATTTCCCCTCTGTGTCTCTGTCAGTCAGACCAATCCAAGCTTCAGTACTGCCAAAATATTTACTGATGAACTCCTGTAATTGTAACAGCACAATATGAATATAGATACTCATTTATTCTCTCTCTCTCTCTCTCTCTCTCTCTCTCTCTCTCTCTCACCTGTTCCTCTCTGCTGTTTATGATCACCAGGTCTGCTCCTCTAGCAGTGCAGTAGTTTCTGCTCTCAGTCCAGAACTTCTTTTCAGTAGAAATGTAGTAAACGCTCGAGTTGAAAAATCTGCATCCTTGTATAGAGTATTTATAAATAGTGTAAATATTGATGCACTGATATAAATGTCTTTTGATAGCATGATATATTCATTATAGTTGATGTGATTTCCATATGAACACTTGGTTTCATGACAGCACTACCATTAAGTCATGTCACTTAATTAATTTTAAGGAATTAATTCAAACATCAAAAATATAGATTTTTAATTAGTATTTAATTAGTATTAAATATACTAATGTATACATGTTTAGTTAAATGAAGCTTCATTTGCATAAATAAATATACAGTATATATATATAAAATGCACTCCAAAAAAACTTGTATGTAAATAGTACTTGATAATAATGTAAGTAATACTTAATAATAATATCAGCAATTATTATTGTTAATGACTGTGATAGTTAACGAAATATAATTTCATTCATTAAAAATAGTTTTTAGCATTTCACATGAATACCATTATTAAGTAAAATTCACCTACCAAGTTTTAAAAGCACGTCCTGCAGTACTGATTTCTCCTGCTGTAACTGGTCTCTCTGAAATCCCATGTTGTTGTAACTGGTCTGTAACTGGTCTCTCTCTATAGTCAGGTTGTTGTAACTGGTCTGTAACTGGTCTCTCTGAAATCCCATGTTGTTGTAACTGGTCTGTAACTGGTCTCTCTGAAATCTCATGTTGTTGTAACTGGTCTGTAACTGGTCTCTCTCTATAGTCAGGTTGTTGTATCTGGTCTGTAACTGGTCTCTCTGAAATCCCATGTTGTTGTAACTGGTCTGTAACTGGTCTCTCTCTATAGTCAGGTTGTTGTATCTGGTCTGTAGCTGGTTGTTTTCTGTGCTCAGGTTGTTGTATTTGACCCACAGCACTGTGACGGCAATCAGCAGGAGAAAACACAGCAGCACCACACACACTGCGGTCAGTCTGTACCATCTGTACAATCGGCTCCATGCGATGTTGAATGCTAGGGCACAGATAATTATATCTACATGTCTACATCTGACCTGTCTTTTGTGTTGCCGTGTTTATAATGGAATGAAAAAGGACAGGAAATAGCTTAAAAATTGACAAAAGGGGAAAAAACAACAGCAAAAGAATGATGCATGCCATTTACAGTATATTTAACCATATCACATTATTAAGCTACATCTTGAGCCATGCTGATTTACCCTTTGATTAATTTACATATTTCTGTCAAACAGGTGTTATTATAACACTATGTATATGTGTGTGTGTGTGTGTGTGTGTGTGTGTGTGTGTGTGTGTGTGTGTGTGTGTGTGTGTGTGTGTGTGTGTGTGTGTGTGTGAGTGCGTACCCAAGTTTTTTCTGCTGCTGAGAGTGCTCTGGTCATCTTCATCCACAGACATGCCTTCATACAAATTATTGCTCAAACCTGATACGTTCTTACTGTCCTGACAATCAAATTTATTTTCATTAATATAATCTGAATTGTCATATTTGTCCTGTCCAGTCTCCATTCTGCCCCTTTTTCAGTAACTCGTTTTATCTTATTGTTCCTGTCAGCTTTGATCCGTATATCAGGGTTATCCTAACTGCGACAGACTTTGAAGTCAGCGTGTGTATATGCTTATCTAAGATTCATTTCTCTGATTGAGGAAGTCATGAAGTTTTGTACTTTCGGAAATGAAGAAAACTGCTGAGTCAGTAGAAGTGAAGTGACCTGAGGACATGAACTCTGTATGAACATCCATACAGTCTCCTTCATAGTTCATTTAAAAGAAGCAGTGTTCAGATAAAAATGACCTACTTTAACTTCATGAGCATGTTGGTATTGCGGATCCTCCCCTTATCCCGAAGATATTAATTATTACCCACATATGGGGGTTACAGAGTCATAGTATGGGGCATTTATAATAATATACAGTATGCATCTAAAATGCAGCACATTTGAACATAGTATTAAATATTAATACTGATATGTTGTAACACTTTACATTAAGATTCCATCAACTAACAGTATTTACTACTTTAATTAAAACTAACAAAGCAAGAACAAGTCATTTAATAGTACGGGGGAGTGCTGTTGTGTGAGTTGTGTGATACAGCCGGACATGACACATTGTTACTGTTACCATCCCTTATTTTATTTATATGTTTTATTATTTTATTTTAATGATTACATTTTAATAAATACACTTAATGTATTTTTTTTTTTGATAATGGGGAGGAGCTGTGTCTAATATAATACGTAAAATCAAATATGTCTAATCATTTAAAACAAAATAATTTAAGAGGGTAAAAAAAGGTCATCAACAGAGATAACTGAAGTGTAAAAAGTTTCGCTGAACACGCACTTCATCATCATGTGAACGCTCTCTGTAAACAGACTCAAACTTCACATCCTGTAGTCATCAGTTCTAACTTTTTCAAATTCAGTGACTGACTCCCACTCCCAGGGTGTTCACAGGGATAATCAGCCCATGTTGACATGTTAAATTTAGCATCTTTATAGCCTGTTATAGCACAGTCCTCATTATTTCCCTAATCTTTGGGTTCTCTGTCCCCCCAGAACCTGAAACCACAGAGAGAGACAGAATGTCTGTTATTTCACATCCAAAGATCAGACTGAGAGAAAAACTGCATCACGAGCAAATTTCAGTTCAGTGATGTCTTACTCAGTATGGTCATGTGACTTTATTAATTTGAATTAATTAATTCAAACAACATCAAAAAACTAGATTTTTGGTTTTTATTAAGTATATTAATTTATGCATGCTTAGTTAAACGAAACTTCATTTGTATAAATACAAATATTTTTTGAAACATTTCAAATGAATCAACGAAGCAAAATGACTCGATTCAAAAGAGCCAGGTTGATTCACTCAGGTATTAACAATACTAAACCCAAATTATTAAATAATCAATATATAAATGATCAAATAAATCAGATGCTCAGTAAATAAATGTTCACCTTCTGATTAATTACTCAGTAATTAATTACTCAGTAATTAATCAGTGTTCATAAACCAAGTGCACATAAGATTAATCAGATGCGATTGGATATTAAGAGTTTATCACACTCAGACTCTGTTCCAGTGAAGATCCTCCAAAACATACACAGTGTTAGAAATCCAGTACTGATCCTTGAACAATTGCACTGAAGAAATCCAGCATAGGGGTGAGTCTCAAACAAGAAGATGGCAGATGAATTTCAGACTAGAGTCCGATGAACAGAGACTCTTGAGGCTTTCCCTGAGCACTGTCTGTGCCACAACATTACCATTACTAAATTTCTCCATCGTTGATCCAGAGAAATTTGCTTTCAGAAAAATAGCCGAGTCCACTCCGACACAGAAGGTCAAAGTCTCCAGAAGAACTGTGGCTGGTTCTGCAAGATGCTCAATAAAACTTACCAGATCATTTCCTGATAAAACTGCACAAATTGTACACATGTTGGTAATTATTTCTGTATGATGTCATGTGTTTCCGTTCTCACAGTGTGTCACAGCTTTCTGCTTCTATGTTTTCTCTTTTTGGTTATATGGTATGCACGTTTTATTTTGGTTCATGTCTTGTCTCCACTCCTGTCTTGCTATTGGTTGTTTTCCTAGTGTGTCATTATTACTCTCAACTTTTTTCACTTTCCCCTTTAATTGGTTTGTGTATTTAAGCCCTTGTTTTTTTGTTTTTTTTTTAATTATCTCCTCATTTGTAACAGTTCAATGTGTCTTCTATTAAAAGCGGGCATCTTCAGATAGGGATGGAAACTACTTTTATTACATCTCTACTGAAAAGAAGAGCTGGTGATCATAAACAGCTGAGAAGAAGAGGTGTGTGTGAGAGAGAGAGAGAGAGAGAGAGAGAGAGAGAGAGAGAGAGAGAGAGAGAGAGAAATTATCCAGCATTCATATTGTACTCTCACACTCATCATTGAACAACTGGGAAACAAATCTCAGGCTTGGGTTGGTCTGAAAAATAAAGACATGGAGGAGTGGAACTGGGTAGATGGTACAGCACTCAAGATGTCTGGTGTGTCAGAGGTCTTTGATATTTTGGGATTGAAAATCCTAGGTTGTTTTAGTATTTTGTGACCAGAAAACCTGGTTAATAGTCAAGTACATTATACGTAAATAAAGTAAATGAGCCCTATGCTGGAAATAGGCAGAACTGGATCACCATGCCTTGTGCTCATGAAGAATTGTGGGTCTGTGAGAAAACTATTTTTGAGTGATACATTACTACTAACCCCATTTCCAGAAAAGTTGGGATGTTTTCCTAAAACGCAATAAAAACAAGTTTTTTGAAACTTTAATTAACGGAGAAAAGTACAAAGAAAAGATATTCAATGTTTTCACTGACCAACTTAATTGAATGTTATAAATATAAACAAATTTAGAATTTGATCTTCAACACACTCAAAAAAAGTTGGGACAGAGACAAAATAAGACTGAAAAGTTTAGGTTCACAAACAGGAGCAAGCCCTTGGTGTAATTCCTATTGTGATAGATCTCTGCTGAGGAAAAAAAAATAAATCTTTTAAATCCTGTTTTGTTTATGTTTATGCCATTACCGCGCTGTGCCGTTCTCCTATTGGTGGATTGTAGACGATTGTTGTAGCAGAGGTCACACTCTAAGACTGCCGTAACTCTGTCATCGACTGTCTTTGTTTTCAGTATCACAAAAATCAGCTTCCGGTGAGTACTGCATTGCATTGCATTATGTGGTCTAAAACCACCATTAAAAAAAAATAAATAATTAATTAATTTATGATGTGTGAAATGTGTAAAAGTGAAATGATATTTTGCGACAGCAAATTCAGACCAAAAATCCTGCAGTGTGAACCCCGGCTTTAGGCGCTTGCTTAGCAGTGATGTGAGCGTGGACCAGAATCTCAAAGGAATCACCTTGTGGAATCCAGTATTATCCTATTCCCTATCCTAGTATGTTTCAAATAAAGTGGCCGGTGAGTTTATGATGTTACTGACCCATAGATAATATTTCACCTTCATTTTTTTTCAAAATCTGTTTACATTTAGCTGTGGAACAAGTTCCTGTTATTGCTTAAGTTATACTGTCTAAACAGTCATTTCCTCACGTTCTCTTGAAGTTAATAGGAAAGAAAATTTCAGCTTTTCATGTTACCAGCTTTTCCCATTACAGTGACAAAGCACTTAAACTGGAGACTCCTTCCGAAAAATGTTAAATAAACATCTCCGCACAGAAGACCTCACCATATCAACTGTTAGATGTTCTTACTTGCTAAATAACAACAATTGATCAATTCATTATTTGATTATGTGGGCCATCCACCATACAAGTCCCCGTGATTGAGTTGTTAGTACACCGTCTGACCAATCACAATTAATAATTCAACATTGCCGTGGAGTAATATTCATTACTTGACTCATGTTAGCTTACACATGTTAGCTAATAGCCTGCTGAACAAACCTTGCTGCTGTTTTATCATTTCATCATTTCATGTTTTGAAAGCCCAATGTTCCATTCCTTACGTATCAATATGCAATACACACTTTAAAACCTGCGTACCTGTGTGTTTGGTCTGTAGGTTTCTCTTTACATTGGTGGCTTCTGTCTCTTCTTTGAGGTCAGGACCTCTAACAGCATCTACACTGTCATAGATTTGCACCACCTTCTCTATGCGCTCTCCTCTGTTATTTGTATTTTTCCTCGGCCTCCAAATTCCCCAGATCTCAATCCGATCGAGCATCTGCGGGATGTGCCGGACTAACAAGTCCGATCCATGGAGGCCCCACCTCGCAACTTACAGGACTTAAAGGATCTGATGCTAACGTCTTGGTGCCAGATACCACAGCACACCTTCAGAGGTCTTGTGGAGTCCATGCCTCGACGGGCCAGAGCTGTTTTGGTGGCACGAGTGGGACTGACATAATATTAAGTAGGTCGTTGTAATGTTATGGCTGATTGGTGTATATCATCAGTTCTCAGGACTGGTCTAATCAAGTGGGGAGATTTCATATTTATATTTGCTAAAATATAACAGTAGCACGAGACATAGATCTCTGCTGCAATTATTGCTTCACCTCAGTTCTGCTGATGACTTCCTTATTTACCACGCCTCGCAGTAGTGATTCCCCTGATTTATAGCAATATTAGTTAAACCATCATAGCCTTCATAATCAAAGTACTTTTTTTTTTATTATTTATTAAAGAGATGTTTAAGTTTGCTTCTGATGATGTAATAATGTTTAAAGAGAGAGGAGAGTACATAGAGAAGCTGGTGGAAATCTCTTTTTATTTATTAAAGAATGACATGTCCTTTAAAAAAAATAATTTGTAGTTACATTCAATGTTGTGGAACGTCTGTGAATAAAGTTAGATTTAAAAAAATATATATATTACTGGTTAATTTCTTACTCATGCTTACTATTTATTTATTTTTTATTAGATTATTATTATTAACTGTGATTTCAGGGAAAGAAGCCGGCGTGGTCTCTAAGGCCTGTACAAGTCTATAAGTGTGCTGTCAGCAACTAGTTGGGTTTAGCTGGAAGAACTGGAGCGTCAGTAACATCGTGGATCAGACTGGGCTTTTTTTTTCTAACCCTGTTTGTGTCACATGACCTCTAGCAAACGCACATTTAGCAGAAATGGCTTTGTTTTAGTTAGAAAAAAAAGAGGTCAATGTCTTTGACCAGATTACTACTGCAGAGTTTGAAAAACTGTAAAATCAGCAGGTTTCTGAATGACAACGACCCATGACAACACGGCACGGCTTATGCTTATATTACATCTGTTCATTTCTCAAAATGCAGGAATAATGTAGGATTTTTCCTCATATTTCTACTAGCCCTGGCTCTGTAACCAGTGGGATTCACTCAAACTCAAAATGTTTACGGCAGAATGCTACACTAGAGGATTTATTTCGGTGAACATTTAAAGTTAATATCTGGTCCCCCGCCAGGGATATTGAACCCGAAAGTGAGAGGAAACCTAGGGTCCCTAAAAGTGGAACTGTGAGCAATCTTGAGAATTAAATTTGGACTTAATTTCTAAGTCTAAGGAACAAGAATGTGCAAAATGTTTATATATATTTATGTACATGTACCTTGTAATGTTCTCTAGAGATCGTTTTTTGTTCCAAGAAGCTGGAACCATCCTGAGCCGAGATATTGAGGTTTCCGTAAACAGCTGTATAACCAAAATTTCTTGTGTACCATGACACAAAGAGGGCTGTCATGGTTAAACCAAGTTAAAAAAAAAAAGAAGAAGAAAAGAAAAGTAGTGTTCCTTCAGACAGCCACTTCGAGTGTTGTGTAGTGCGTTCAGGATTAATGCAAAGAGAAGGATGGAGATGAGTGAAGAGATTTATGCAAAAGCAAAAGTTACTGAAGACAACCGAGCTGTTTCCAGTGACAGGGACAACTCCTGTGAAGATGTTTATGTGAATGAGGACAGTTTAGAGACTCAGGGGGCCAAAAGCCTCAAGCAATCTGAGAGCTCAGGTAAAATACACTCACATTCAGAAATATGTGTATATGTACTGATATACTCCGGTTAATTTGTGCGTAACATGTCAACAACCATTAAAAATAAGACTTTTACACAATGTGATACACGTCATGAGAAACGGTACTATGTTAATTCTCTGTAATATGTTATTTCTCTATACTACATTCAATTTCTCCTCAAATCTTCCTTTTTCGTACAGCGCGGGTATGCACGTTTCACTAAAATGCAGCCAACCGGGGCTCAAGCGTAGCTATCGTGTCTGGATCCAACATTTTCTGCACCGCTGTAAAGACATATGTCCTTACAAATAAAGTAACTGGTCGCTTCGACTGGCTAGAAGTGTGGAGCTCTGGAAGAAACTAATGCTAGCATTACCTGTTGCATGTTTAGCTAACTCTCCCTCAGACATGGACACAGGCGTGCGGGAACAGGGGAGTGCACATGGATTGAAGATTGAAGACATTTGGGTTTGAGATCAAAAGGTGATTATGAGATGATAGCGCAGAATTTCAGCTTTCATTTCCTGATATTGACATCAACAGTGGTGCTTGAAAGTTTGTGAACCCTTTAGAATTTTCTATATTTCTGCATGAGTAAGTATGACCTAAAACATTATCAGATTTTCATTACAAGTCCTAAAAGTAGACAAAGAGAGCCCAATTAAACAAATGAGACAAAAATATTATACTTGGTCGTTTATTTATTGAGGAAAATGATCCAATATTACATATCTGTGAGTGGCAAAAGTATGTGAACCTTTGTTTTCAGTATTCAGATTTGTTAAACAACTTGGAGCATGGCACCTGTGGTAGCCGATCACACAGTTTTTAGGTGAGCAAAAGTATTGAAACAGATAGTCTTAAAGTAAACTAAAGTAAATAACACTTAATATTTGGTTGCATATCCCTTGCTTGCAATACCTAAGCCGTTGACCCACTGACATCACCAAACTGTCGCATTCTTGTTTATTTTCCACGTTTGTACTGCAGCTTATTTCAGTTGTTGGTTGTTTTGGGGAGTTTCCCCTTCAGTCTCCTCTTTAGGAGGTGAAATGCTGCTCAATTAGGTTAAGATCTGGAGATTGACTTGGCCAGTCTTACACATTTTCTCCCTGGTACACAAGTCCTTTGGAGTGTTTTGGTCATTGTCTTACTGCATGATGAAGTCTCTCCCAATTAGATTGAATGGATTTCTCTATAAATTGGAAGACAGAATATTTCTGTAACCTGTTGCTACCATCATGAGTTACATCATCGATAAAAATGAGTAAACCTGTTTTAGAAGTAGCCATGCAAGCCCAAGCCATGACAGTAAATCCACCGTTCTTGACTGATGAGCTTGTAAGTTTTGGATTATAATCAGATCCTTTATTTATCCACACATTCCATTGCTTTGGTTGAGGTTAATCTTGGGTCCAGAACTTTTGTGGCTCATCTCTGTATTTCTTTGTGAATTTCAGTCTGGCTTTCTGATTCTTACTGCTGATGAGTGGTATGCATTTTGTGGTATGGCCTCTATATTTCTGCACTTGAAGTCTTCTTCAAATGGTGGATTGTGATATCTTCACCCCTGCCCTGTGGAGGTTGGTGGTGATGATACTGACTGTTGTTTTTGGGTTTTTCTTCACAGATCTCACAATGATTCTGTTATTAACTGATGTTGTTTTCCTTGGCTGTCCTGTTTGATGTCTGGTTGTTAGTACATCAGTAGTTTCTTTTTCTTTTTCAAGACATTCCAAATTGTTGTATTGGCTATGTCTAATGCTTGGGCACTGGCTCTGCTTGATTTTCCATCTTTTCTCAGCTTCAATAGCTTGTTCATGTTTATCCTTTGGTTTGTCCTTTACAACAACAAATGCAGTCTTCACAGGTGAAACTCGGGGCTCAAACTAAGAGTAGACATTCAGAGCTATTAATTGCTTAGCCAATCAATCTAACATGGCACACCTGGGCAACAAGAAACACCTGTCAGTCGCATGTTCCAATATTTTTGATCACTTGAAAAATAGGTGGGTTCAACCAAAAGGTGCCATGTTCTAAGCTGTTTAACACATCTAGATATAAATATCAGGAAATGAAAGCTGAAATTCTGATCTATCATCTCATATTCATTTTTTGATCTCAAACCCAAACACAGACCTGAAGCTCTGACTGAGATTACAGAACAGCCAACTTCATTTTACATCTTCAAAACTTTGTAGATTTACAGTGCTGACAGCTTTGCCAGTTCTGTAGCAAAGTCATGTCTTGTTCTTTGGTTAGTTTTTTGCAGTTTTTTTTTTTTTTATGTTGCAAATATATTTATTAACATTAAACGCAAATGTTTTGTTGTTGTTGTTATTATTAATTTCTGCCCATTTTCATGAAGATTTATAGCTTAAACAAAAAGATGCTGGTATAAGATACTGTAGCTCTCTTATTTGGCTTCTGGAAAATTGATGTACAAATGTTAAATTATTACATTACCTAATTTCTTTCTAGTTACAGGAATTAACCATGCAGGGAATAAATGTTACAGAGTGACTGCAGTGTGTGTGGTGCTGCTGTGTGTTCTCCTGCTGTCTGCCATCGTAGTGCTGTGGATCAAATTCAACAACATGACTATAGAGAGAGACCAGTTACAGACCAGTCACAGAAACCTGACTATAGAGGGAGGCCAGTTACAGACCAGTTACAACAACCTGACTATAGAGGGAGGCCAGTTACAGACCAGTTACAACAACCAGAATATATAGAGAGACCAGTTAGAAACCAGTTATAGCACCCTGACTATAGAGAGAAACCAGTTACAGACCAGTTACAACAACCTGACTATTGAGAGAAACCAGTTACAGACCAGATACAACACCCTGACTAAAACGAGAGACCAGTTACAGACCAGTTACAACACCCTGACTATACAGAGAAACCAGTTACAGACCAATTACAACACCCTGACTATAGAGAGAAACCAGTTACAGACCAGTTACAACAACCTGACTATAGAGAGAAACCATTTACAGACCAGTTACAATGCCCTGACTAAAGAGAGAGAACAGTTACAGACCAGTTACAACACCCTGACAAAAGCGAGAAACCAGTTACAGACCAGTTACAACACCCTGACTATAGAGAGAAACCAGTTACAGACCAGTTACAACAACCTGACTATAGAGAGAAACCAGTTACAGACCAGAGACAACACCCTGACTATAGAGAGAAACCATTTACAGACCAGTTACAGAACCCTGACAAAAGCGAGAAACCAGTTACAGACCAGTTACAACAACCTGACTATAGAGAGAAACCAGTTACAGACCAGATACAACAACCTGACTATAGAGAGAAACCAGTTACAGACCAGATACAACACCCTGACTATAGAGAGAAACCATTTACAGACCAGTTACAATGCCCTGACTAAAGAGAGAGAACAGTTACAGACCAGTTACAACACCCTGACTAAAGAGAGAAACCAGTTACAGACCAGTTACAACACCCTGACAAAAGCGAGAAACCAGTTGCAGACCAGTTACAACACCCTGACAAAAGCGAGAAACCAGTTACAGACCAGTTACAACACCCTGACTATAGAGAGAAACCAGTTACAGAAGCAAAAAGATGAACTTCAGAAGAAGGTGAATAATGTAGGTGAGTACATGCTTTAAAGGTGGTCAGTGGGTGTAACAGATCTATGGACAGGAACTGCTCTGAGTCTGACAGAGTACATGGTTAACATGGATTATGTACAATTAAGAGTTTACAGTTTTGATGTTGTTTCAAAACCTCTTGTTGCACCTGTAATGCCTCAGCACAAGCAGCATCATATAATTCACACAATTATAACCAGAAGAAATAAAACAATGGGCCTTCTCAGCCAGAGAACCCACAAGAAACTCTGGACCAAAATGTCTCCACTCAGGGAGCCATAAAACAAGGAATCCACCCCAGACACCCAGGAGCCACTTAAATCCAGCATGTGCATCTGCCTTATCTCAACCAACACGGCAAGCGTTAAAGGCCTCCTTGACCCAGGGCTGAACCCTCTCGACCACAGAAACTGCTCTCAAATGCAGTGATTTAGGCCTTTTTGGGCCAGACCAGTAAGGCCAATAAATTGTGGAAGAAAGGAGAGACCTTTTCACTCAGTCACAAAGATTACACATTCCACAAGTCCACACAAGGACTCGCACATTCCACAATCGGTGCCTACCAGGAGCAACGACTGTGGGAATTAATACATCTTTGAACAACTGCAATCACCTATGTCCTACCATGTGTTGTTCTATTTTCATCATGTGTATCACCTTTAAGTTGCCACTAATTATTTCATTTAATCATGTATTAGTGTAGTAGCCCTAGGAGGATCATTGTGTTTTAAATATTAGTAATGTACTTTAAGTATAGTCAAACATGTCTTGTTTGGTATGTATGTGTTCATTGAGTGATTTCCTAAATCATAAGAGTAAGGAAATTTGTGTAGATTGTTCTGATATGTACATGCAAGTTTCAGGACAAAGTTTAATAATCCACTCATCATTGAAGAGTGCGGAACCACTCATCCACATGGACAAGGGGCTGATTAGCATAATAGGTGGAGAATCTGGCTAACACCCCACCCAAAGACAATATTGATTGGAGGAAGCACTCTGGGCTGGACTAGCCCAGGAAGTGTTAAAATCCTAAGAACACAAGTTTGAGGTCGTCACTTGCTTCGCTCTCTCTCGTGTCTCTTGCTTCTTGGCACGTTTCGAAGGACGGGGTCGGTGGAGGGTCTCCAGAGCCAATCAACGTCGGGGAGATCAGATCACGTTTACCTCGGCGTGGGGACCCAGCGAGAGCCGCCGCCTGCTTTTCAAACCCCCCGCCTTCATTCCACTCAGCATTCCGATTGGTCTTCCGAGACGCCTCTCACCGACCAGACCGCTGACGACACCACGACGTAACGAGGAAATCCCTTCAACACAGCTAAGGCAAGCACAATACCCCAGAATCTAGCTAATCTGGTGTCTATAATAAGTTGAGCCCTTCTAAAGGAAGTGAAGATAAATTAATAAGTTGATGGTTCGTTCAGATCATGGTCTGTGAAATAGCATGCAACGCTAGAGACTCGGAACTTCATTCACCCTTCATCATCACCCGTTTATGTATGCGTGTGTGTGTGTGTGTGTGTGTGCGTGTGTTTTATATATTAGATTAGTTTCTGTGTCATAGAATAGTTCAATAAAGTCTCGTCTGTTCTTAAATGCGTGTTCTTTTTGCTTACAAGTGTCTATTGCCTTGAATTGCGATTCTGCTACATGCTCTTAGAATAATGTGCCACTATGTTTAGGATATTATTGCCGGTGGCCACGGAGGTAATATCTAATGCATAATTGATGAATACACTAGTTTCAACTTATCGCTGGACGAATAGTTGATCAGTAATACTAAATTAGTCAAATTTCCCTTTACGAGCTGATCTGTTAATCTCTCTGACATCTTTGGAGGAGAATAAAGATAGCTCGATTTAACAACTAATTTTTACTTACGTAAAATGGTGGAGAATATATCAAATTAACCCAAACAGCTAATTTTCACTACATATTCTGGTAGATAATGCGGGCACGCTTTAAAACTCTTGTCTCCTTTAAAACGGTGCTTTGAATCCAAGCGTGCGCTTTTCTATCATTTTTAAAGCTGATTCGCTACATATTTTGGTGGAAAATACGGGCAATTCAATCTAGACTGTAAGCATTGAGTCACGTGTGTAACTTTTCTATTATTGTGGATAATAGATCAGAGACGGAAAGACGAGTCCGATGTGTGAATGTGTGACGTACACAATGTGTGCCGGTTTGCTGTGTGAATGGATGTGAAGTGATAGCCCGGTCTGCTTCTCTATTGTTAACCTGCAGGGAGTAATAATTAAAAGTGCCCCTGGTAGGACGAAGAAATCTCCTCTCAGTGTGGCAAGGATAAGGATATTGAGCGTGTTCCTCAAATTCTTCCTAAAAGGCCGTATGTATAGCTAAATTGATGCATTGTGTGTTCCAGTGTTGGTCAAACAGCTATCGTAATCATTAAAATTGCCTCTGTCAGAACGAAGAAATCTTCTCACAGTACGGTAAAAATAGAGAGTTGAGCGTGTTCCTCAGTCTCTTTTGAACGGCCTCGTGTTGTAGCTAAATGATGCCATTGCGTGTTCCAATGCCATTCCAATAGCTATTTTAATTCCCTGAGTTAACTATCAGAGCAGCGAGCTCGTGCTTGTCCTTTGTGTCCGCTCGCAGAGTAGCTTTGAGAGAGATACGCCTCTCAGTGCAACACTTTGTCAGTGTCCGAGCTGTGTTGAATGAAAGTTTGTTTAAAACGAGATCAAATTAAATTTTGATAAGTTTGTGTAACCAACAGCGTAAAAAAAAAAAAAGGAAACCCTGTTGTGTTTGTGTGCCCAGTGAAGCTGGCACTGAATTTTAAGATCCTCCGAGATCGCATTTATTAGTTTATAAGTATTGAGTTAGCCGCAGGGAACCTGCAGATAAAACCAGTGAAAACCTGAGGTTTGAAGCGCCACGTCATAAAACGGGCTACAAATAGTGTTTATTTGTGTGAAATGCGCTGACATTTCCCAACATGCTATATTTGCATGCAGCAATTCATGATCGTGTGCTTTGCATTTGAAATTCCGTTGCAGCCAGTAAAGCGGAATAAATTCGTTTAACCAACAGCGAAAAAAACAAAAAACAAAAAACTGCTGTGTTTGTGTGTCCAGAGAAGCTAAGATCCACCGAGATTGCATTACTCGCAGTGTACCCGCTGCTTAAATAAGTTTATATCACTCTCAGCAAAGAGAGATTCTTAGCGCCGCGCCCACTCGCAAGCTACAAGTAAGTGGTGTGTTGTGTGCGTAGTGTTTAAATGCGCCGACATTCATGCAAAGCGCTTGCGTGCAACACACAATGTACTAACTAACTGTGTTTGTGTAGTTTGCCATAGCAACGAGTGAACCCGGAAGTCCTAGGAGACTCTTCCGTTGTAACTCCGAACTGCGCATGCGTAGTCATCCGACGCCATATTGTAAACAAACTCTCCGGTGTTGCTAAGCTACCCGAAGCAGTGTGTACATTGAGGCATATGCTAAAACACCTCAAAGACTAGCAGTTAGCGATTAGCATGTTGTGACTTACAGCAGTTGGATACAGCTAACGTTTTGGGTACTGCTAAAGTGATTAACCCCTGTACTTCTCTTTCACTTTCTCGTTTCATTTACTTTCCTCACTTTTTACCATTTTCCCTCATTCTTCTAGAAGGGAGACACTTACCCACAATAATTTACTGTGTTAAATGTAAATTTAATAAAGCTATTAAATTTAACTGAAAACACTCTAAATTGTGGATGCTTCTCCATCAAGTTAAAACACGGTTATTTAACCTCTAAGGCCCTGCAATAGGATACACTACTAACCTTTCCTTTTTAATGAATTTCAAAGTAAATCAGAGATAACCCTCTTTTACTTTAAACTCATTCCAGGCATATAGTTGTACATCAACTGTAAATCAATACTCCTAGTTAAGCATAACTGCAGGAGAGCCTATCTGTGAACTCGATACACTCACTAACTGAGCTTTATCATACTCAGTCCCTTTCTGTCCTTTTCTACCTGCTTCTTTCTTAGCGATCACGTTTCAGAGACCAAGCCTGTGTGAACCATCAACAGACTCTACAAAAAAAAAAGGGGAATAAGCCATAAGAGTTTAATCAATCCCTGCTTGATTTATACCAAATCTAATTTCTTCTGATTTTCAAATCTTTGAATTTCTTTCTAGTTTTCTTTTAACAGAAGAAGTTTCTTCCGTCGAGAACAGCTTTGTTATTCCTTCTCTGTTTTCCCCTTTAGTCGTTTGTTTTGATTTGTGTTGCAGGAAGAAAGACTCCACCCACTAGTCATTCTCCCGCAATGAGACCACAAGTCCTCAAAACACGCCACTAGAGGTTCACAATTACAATCACTTAAACAACATTTAGCTGTCCCACTACACTTAGGCTCCCACACATTGTAAAGATCTGTGTCAGTCTCTCCAACGCCAGGCTCCCCCACGACGTGCCAATATGCCTCACGTCACAGACCGCTTCGCCCACTGGGAAGACTTAGAGGCATGGCTGAGCAGTGCAACAGACCGCCTCACACCCAAGGTCTTCGAACTGTTATTAGTATTAATAGTAGTGACAATTCTAAGAAGACTCATAACCCATGATCAGCGACAGCATTCTAGTCACCAGGAGCAAAACCAAATCACCATCTGCCTAAGCCACATCCTCCTGGCCCAGCTGAAACTAAGTGACAAGCACATCACCTATCTTCAAGAGGAGATGACATGTGCCCAAAGATGCATAGACAAGCTGGAAGAGAAAGACCAGGACAAACCCAAAGGCTCACATGAAATGGAGCAAGAGGCAAACAAAGATATTTGTTCAGCAGCAGCCCTGAAAGAAAAGGATGAAGCAACAGCTGCCCAGAGAGACCTAGCGAACAATCTTCAATATACCAAGCAGCTACTGGAGAAAGCTACGTCTGAAATTAAGGACAAGAACACCAAAATCAAGGCCCTGGAAGCCCACCTGGAAAAGTCCAGCGATAGAATTGAAAGTCTGACACAACAGCTCGACCGCACCAGAGAAGAGGTCGACACAGTGACAGAAGAGCTCAAGCATGCCTACAAGCTGCAACCAGAGCCAAGAAAGGTGAGACACCTGCCAGCATCACCACGGCCCAGCAGAGCAGGGTCCCCCATGTACGGGTTGACACAAGAAACAAGGAGTGAGGGGGCAAAACACAGAGCCTTTCCAGCCCTCACGGAGGAATTTGTTCCGGCAGACAGAAGGAAAGGACCCATCCAGGCAGACCCCGAAGCTGCACATGGCTTGGACCTAAAAGACCTAAACTGTCTGGCCAGGAACATCAATAAATTCACACCGAATGCCATTGAAGGTTACGACATACAGACCTACCTAAAGGACATTGACTTCCACCTGGAAATGAGGCCTCAGGTGACCAACCGAGACAGGCTCTTTCTTCTGAGGATGACATCCAGTTCAGAGGTGCAAAGTTTCCTTGACAGACAGCCGATCCACATCAGGTTAGATTATCATCTACTCTGTCAGGCACTGATTAAAGAATTTGCAGACCCAGAGTCTGAACATGGACTGTCAGCCGCCCTGGAAACCAAACAGGGTCGGCAAGAGCATCCCCAAGCCTACTACCACAGGCTCAGGCGAGCCTACTTTGGGGCACACAATGAGCTGGAACTGGAAGAGGACATGAACTTTAAAACCCTCTTCCTAAGGAACCTGCATCCTGGAGTAAGCCGTCACCTAGGTGTCATGGCCTGCCCTCGCACGATGACAATCCGACAGCTTCGTGACCTAACCCACCGGGCCTACAACAAACAAAAGATGGCCTCAAGGAAAGGTAATAAAATGTTCACAGTCCGCAACCACAGAACCCATGACCAAGAGCTGGCACTGGAAGACATTCAGCATCATGACAGCGCCAGACTCTCACCTGAAGAACGGTACCTCCATACCCGTGGCAACCACAAGAAATTAACCAGCCGCCAGAAATACAAGGGCAGTCGACGATGGAGCCCACCTCGGCACCGCTCAGAACAAGCCAAACCTGAGTATGCCCGAGAACAAGACACTCCATCCTCAGTTGACATGCAAGGACTGATCCAGCAACTGAAGGAGCTCCTCCAAAGAAATGAATACTCCAGGAAACATGAGGACATGCCAGAACTGCATCACTGGACCAACCTCTTGATATCATAGACAAGCTCACAACAGCCACATACAGGATCAAGATCCACCATGGGCACAGAGAGCTGACCCTCAAATGGTTCCAGTGAAATCAGAAGCGCAAGAAAAGGGGGGGAGCTGAAACAGATTGACACAGTTCAGACCACTTATACACTACACCACCCTAACATACATCTAAATCAACCACCATAAGAAACACTTAAATCGACTCACACTAGTGTAGAGAAGTACACTCACATCAGCATAGGGAAACAATGCTGTTTATAATCAAGAGTTTTTCTTCTGCCGATCACTTCCACTATTATTGCTTTCTCCCGCTTTCCTCTTTTCTTGTAGGCCCAACAACCTAGAGAAAAAGGCTGACAAAAGCCAATAACCTTAGAATTAAAGTGTCATAAAGGTATCCCGTAGACATTAATAATTCACTTCCCGCACCAGTATTTAGCTAGTAATGGAGGTGTTGTCTTGATGCTTGTATGTGTGTGGCTGTTTGTGCTTGATGTTTTCCAGCGCTCGCTGATGTCCTTTCCTCCAACATCACCGACCGAAGGGGGGGATATGTAATGCCTCAGCACAAGCAGCATCATATAATTCACACAATTATAACCAGAAGAAATAAAACAATGGGCCTTCTCAGCCAGAGAACCCACAAGAAACTCTGGACCAAAATGTCTCCACTCAGGGAGCCATAAAACAAGGAATCCACCCCAGACACCCAGGAGCCACTTAAATCCAGCATGTGCATCTGCCTTATCTCAACCAACACGGCAAGCGTTAAAGGCCTCCTTGACCCAGGGCTGAACCCTCTCGACCACAGAAACTGCTCTCAAATGCAGTGATTTAGGCCTTTTTGGGCCAGACCAGTAAGGCCAATAAATTGTGGAAGAAAGGAGAGACCTTTTCGCTCAGTCACAAAGATTACACATTCCACAAGTCCACACAAGGACTCGCACATTCCACAATCGGTGCCTACCAGGAGCAACGACTGTGGGAATTAATACATCTTTGAACAACTGCAATCACCTATGTCCTACCATGTGTTGTTCTATTTTCGTCATGTGTATCACCTTTAAGTTGCCATTAATTATTTCATTTAATCATGTATTAGTGTAGTAGCCCTAGGAGGATCATTGTGTTTTAAATATTAGTAATGTACTTTAAGTATAGTCAAACATGTCTTGTTTGGTATGTATGTGTTCATTGAGTGATTTCCTAAATCATAAGAGTAAGGAAATTTGTGTAGATTGTTCTGATATGTACATGCAAGTTTCAGGACAAAGTTTAATAATCCACTCATCATTGAAGAGTGCGGAACCACTCATCCACATGGACAAGGGGCTGATTAGCATAATAGGTGGAGAATCTGGCTAACACCCCGCCCAAAGACAATATTGATTGGAGGAAGCACTCTGGGCTGGACTAGCCCAGGAAGTGTTAAAATCCTAAGAACACAAGTTTGAGGTCGTCACTTGCTTCGCTCTCTCTCGTGTCTCTTGCTTCTTGGCACGTTTCGAAGGACGGGGTCGGTGGAGGGTCTCCAGAGCCAATCAACGTCGGGGAGATCAGATCACGTTTACCTCGGCCTGGGGACCCAGCGAGAGCCGCCGCCTGCTTTTCAAACCCCCCGCCTTCATTCCACTCAGCATTCCGATTGGTCTTCCGAGACGCCTCTCACCGACCAGACCGCTGACGACACCACGACGTAACGAGGAAATCCCTTCAACACAGCTAAGGCAAGCGCAATACCCCAGAATCTAGCTAATCTGGTGTCTATAATAAGTTGAGCCCTTCTAAAGGAAGTGAAGATAAATTAATAAGTTGATGGTTCGTTCAGATCATGGTCTGTGAAATAGCATGCAACGCTAGAGACTCGGAACTTCATTCACCCTTCATCATCACCCATTTGTGTGTGTGTGTGTGTGTGTGTGTGTGCGTGTGTTTTATATATTAGATTAGTTTCTGTGTCATAGAATAGTTCAATAAAGTCTCGTCTGTTCTTAAATGCGTGTTCTTTTTGCTTACAAGTGTCTATTGCCTTGAATTGCGATTCTGCTACATGCTCTTAGAATAATGTGCCACTATGTTTAGGATATTATTGCCGGTGGCCACGGAGGTAATATCTAATGCATAATTGATGAATACACTAGTTTCAACTTATCGCTGGACGAATAGTTGATCAGTAATACTAAATTAGTCAAATTTCCCTTTACGAGCTGATCTGTTAATCTCTCTGACATCTTTGGAGGAGAATAAAGATAGCTCGATTTAACAACTAATTTTTACTTAGGTAAAATGGTGGAGAATATATCAAATTAAACCAAACAGCTAATTTTCACTACATATTCTGGTAGATAATGCGGGCACGCTTTAAAACTCTTGTCTCCTTTAAAACGGTGCTTTGAATCCAAGCGTGCGCTTTTCTATCATTTTTAAAGCTGATTCGCTACACACCAAAACACTTTGAAATGTGATATAAGGTGACTGACTAGATTACATTTCTCAAAAACTGTCTGCCTGATCTTTGATATTTCTGACATTTTGTCAATTTATTACCATGCCTCAAATTATTCCAAATAGATCCCAACATCCTCTTTAAACTCTTGAACAATAGTTTTCTCTCAGCACTGCTTTCAGCAATGGAATTTAATAAACCATTTGAAGTCATGGGCTCCATTTCCCCTGCAATTTCCATAAGTACCAAATCAACTACATACATGGAGTTATGAAAGAAATGAGGTTCAGTGAAAGACCATGTTTGAAAGCTTTACTAGTCAAGCTTTACTACTCCAGCCCATGTTTTCAGAGATCCATCACTTTACAGTTCCACGATCGCACCTCACACCACCTTACATTAAATACATTATCTGCAGCTTGCACAATTCTTCATTTCGACAAACCTCAAGTCCTTCAGCACTGTATTCCTGCTGCTCCCACAGGGAAAGTAATTTGAATTCAAGGCTCCAAAACATTTCACCTCTGTCTCTCTGTCAATGTTTCTTTCTCATCTTCTTTGTGGCTGAGCTTGTAACCTACCTTTGCAGTTTTATGAAACCCAAATGAATTCTGTGTGGAAAAATGATTCTGAAGAGAGATAAAAATGAAAAACTGCCCCGATACTTACTTCCTGTTGAACTCTCACAGGCCACACATTTACAGCACTTAGATATTTTGGTTTCCAGAGTAATTTAATATCTAAACACATTTTGGAACCAATTATTCAAATTAAAATTCTTATTTTTTCGCTTTTAGGGTGGATATTCTTTGCATCCAAGTTTTACTACATCTCCACTGAGAAGAAGAACTGGACTGAGAGCAGACAGGACTGCAGAGAGAGAGGATTAGACCTGGTGATCATAAACAGCAAAGAGGAACAGGTGCATATACATAGTTAAGCATTATCTCAGTTATAATGCAGCTTTAAAGTCTATGTGTGTGCAGATTATGGAAGCAACACACTGAGTACATTTAGTTTCTACACATTACATTCACTTTAGCACTGTGCTAATCAGGTTTCTAACATCTCAACAGGAGTTTGTGGTAAAGTTGAGTGTGAAAAAGCATTCTGGAGTTTATATTGGTTTAACTGACCTTGATAATGAAGGAGTGTGGAAATGGGTGGATGGATCATCACTGACCACTGCGTAAGAGATTCTACATTAATATACATTACACAGGATTGTACATTATTCATTGAGCTTTTATTAGTGTGTCCAGTGCAATAGACTTTTTCTGTGTTGTTTCAGGTACTGGGCATCTATAAATGGCTTTACAGATAATGATGACTGTGTTATAAACCGGTATAATGGATGGTTTGACAGACCATGCATAGAAACTTACTACTGGATCTGTGAATAACTTGTCTCCAGTAACAACATAAGACCGTCATTACACACTTTTAACAAAGCCCCAATTATTGGCACCTGTAGATTTTTTTTATATATAAAGGAAATGCATACTCACATTTATGTTTACATTTTGTTTACATCAAGTTCACCTGAGTGTGTGGGAACTCTTAAGAGGTCGTCCATTCCTGTTTCACTGGGATATAAATATGAGGTGGCAGAGGTCAAAATCCATTAGTCGTCTACATGGCGAAGATTAGAAAAATACAATTTATTTACCTTCATGAATCAGGTAATAGCTATAAAAGTAAATACATGCCTGAAAATGTCCAATACTTCTGCATCTGTAACAAAAGTACAGCTTTCATTTCTAGAATGAGTTTTGCTTTCAAATAATGAACGATTTCTACATTTAAAATGTGTATAACTCAATTTTCCTGTGTACTTTTTGCATATTTGCAATGTTAAAAATAAATCTAAACTGATGTTTATAAGATATTAGGGAATTTCATGCCTAAGACTGTGGCACATACTTTTGCACTGTGCATATATACTGCTTTTGTTAGGGTCTCCCTCTCGCTGCGCCGCTAGCAGAGGCTAGTGGAGTAGCGCACTTCCGCATTCCACACTTCATGCTATGAGGAGGAGTGCCACGAGCGCGATTCATAAAAATCTCCGGACTATTTCATGAACTCTAGTTTTGTTTACTTTGCCATGTGCTCTTTTGTTTTTGGTTTACGTCATGTCTATGCCCCTGCTTCCTTATTGGTCCATTGGTTTTGGTTCACGTCATGTTTCCTCCCATGTTCTGTCATTGGTTATCCGGTTATAGTTTGATTATTGTTTCCAGGTGTTGTGTATTTTATCTTGTTTGCGTTTAATTACCCGTGTTACTTAAGCCCCTGTTTGTGTCCGCTTCCTCGCGGAGTATTGAAAGTGATTCATGAAGACTAAATGTAAATGTAAAGGAAGTAATTACATGGGAGACTTTGGATTATTGCCTCGTGACTTCTTGGAAGATTCCTCCATGTCTTTGTTTTCCTCGCTTTTCCTCGACTTTGGATTATTGTCTCGTGATTTCCTGGATTTTTGCCCTGTGGGCGTTTGGATTATTGCCTAGCCTTTTTGGAATAACTGCCCTGTTGTTGTTTTTTTTTTTTTTTGGAATATTGCCTTGTTTATTTGTGTTTTTTTGTTAGACTGTACCATTACTTTTGAAGGTTCTATTTATTTTGAATGTTCCTAATAAACTGATAACTTTCCCCTGCGAGTGCATCCTGCCTCCCTCCTTCCGGTGCCGTAACAGCTTTTGAATAACTTTCTATAAATAGCCTTGAATAATGTAGTGCCTTCTTTGTCTTGCACTTATTGTCCTGCCATCCAATGATAAAATAATTAAAATATTTCGAATTAATTTATTATTATTATTGTTATTATTATTATCATTATTGTTGTTGTTGTTGTTGTTGTTGTTGTTGCATAGAGGTGTACAATGCAAGCTGGATATCCTCATCATAGCAAGCAGTACACTTTGGAATTTTTGCTTAAGTTGCAATTTCAGTGTTTCTGATCTAATCTGCATGTTTCCTGCCCTCTAGTGTCTAAAGGTATTTTTTTGCGTGATGAACTCAGACCAAAAGTGAACTTTTTATGATATTTAGGATGAACATGAATAAAAAAAAACTGTTATAAAAAACTGAAATAATAAAAAAGAACCAAAAATAAAGCATATCTAGCATTTATTCATGCATCGTAAACACACATTTGTGTTTAATAGAAGAAGCAGCCTTTGTTTTGTCACATATACATTACAGAATAGATTTTCTTTTCTTGTTAGGAAGCTGGGGTCAGAGTGCAGGGTAAGACATACCTCACCCCTGGACCAGAGAGGGTTAAGGGCCTTGCTCAAGGGCCCAACAGTGGCAGCTGAGCAGTGCTGGGGCTTGAACTCCCAAACTTCTGAGCAGTAACCCAGAGCCTTAACTGTTGAGCCACTACTGCCCAAGGGATATGTAGGTTTAATATGTAGGTTTCTTCCAGGTTCTCCAGTTTTCGGTGCATGAGTGTGTGTATGAGTGTGTGTATGAGTGTGTGTATGAGCGTGTGTATGAGTGTGTGTATGAGCGTGTGTATGAGTGTGTGTATGGTGCCCTGCGATTGACTGGAGTCCCATCCATGGTGAATTCTCCATCCTTGTTACCAGGATGAGCTCCAGATTTACTTCAATATTGCAGCTTCTTCCTAAAAATCTAGAGATTTTGAACATTAAAGCAAACAGACTTTGTTGAAAATGTTATACATTAACATAAACATAAACATTCATTCAGATTTTTTTAAATCAATAAAACATTCCTGTTACTAAATTAGGATTTGCTGTGGTTATTGATGCTCTTCACTCCTTGCTGTTGCACATCCATAAAAATAGTGTTTGGGTGAATTTTTTTTTTTCTGTTTCTCATCCAAATCTCATCCGTCTTAGAAATAGATAAAGATTGGAATATCAATATATTAATGGCTTATTGGGTGGTTTCTTACAATATGTCTTGTGCTCTACTATAAAAATTTCTTATAAGACACAAGTTTTAAGATGTATCCAAGTTCATCCATCAGTTTTACTCAGTCAAACTGCATGTGAAGAAGAGGAATTCTAACATGGATACTGTTTATGGTTTTTATGGTTGTGCTGAAGCTGTTTTGGCAACGCATTTGGAATTTGAGCGCTGAATTCTCTTTGTAAATTACATTGGCACTGCTAGCAGCTACAAGCTAAGCTTCTTAATTGGCAAAGCAAAGCTGAATAAAGACATCTGTTCTCTCACTACAGATCAAAACTAGAATAACATCAAATTATTATTATTTTTTCAAAAGTGTACATCCCTCTTCAGGCTCCAGTGCTGTGATTTGGATGAAAGTGAACTGCAGACAAACAGTTAAAGAGACATAAATTTGCCTGACACCTCGGGTTCTTAAAGGAACATGACTCTAATGAATATGAAATTTGAAGGCCATAACGTTTCAAAGTGCACCATGGCAATATTTTATAAAAATAATGGAAAGTAATAAGATTTAACCCCCGAAACCCTCAATGCCCGTTGGTGCGTTCACACGTACTGTATGCTCCTCTCGTACCTACACACTTTTACCTGTATATATAAATATATAACTCACTGAATGTTATAAAGTGCTGACACTGGAGACTCCTTCCATAAATGTTAAATAAACAGAAATCACATAACAGAGATTTCACCATATCAACAATTGTTAAATAACAACACACTTCAACCTGTTTATCTGTTTATTATTAAAGCTAGATTATGTAGATCACACATCATTCAAGTCCCTGTGTAAATTGTTACTACAGTAAATATATCGTATTAGACACACATAGAACAGTATCAGAGCCATCACTGTATCATTTGAATGATCTTTATTGATTTTTGTAACCAGTAATATTTAATATGTTTCTGCACATTGTTGTTATCCTCTTTGTGGAAGTCACTGATGCAAATTTGAGTTGCTGCAGCTTTCTCCGGCATCTTCTTCTGCAACAAGCTCCTGTAACGCTCTCACATATGTCGTGTAGCGCTTCACCTCCTGCACTTCCTGCACCGAAACCCTCTTTAACTGGTCCTTGTGGGACTCGAGCTGCTGCTCTAGAGTCAGAGTGCTGGGGAAGGAAGGTAGGACCTGAGGGTGATGTGCCTCCATGTCGTCTGAAGCTGAAGTGAGTGGAGGAGCAGAGTAACGGGCGGCGATGCGGTTAATGATCGCAACCCATGATGCCTGCTCTACTTCACTCTCGGCCTGGAAGTAGAAGAGTCTGGAGTCTGCAGTCCTGAGGCACAGCACATGAGGCCTCTTTCTGTAATCTACAGGCTGTGCCACGGCATGATGCAGACTGATGGCATTCTTGTCGTCTGCCTCACACAAGTCAGATGAGCCTTTCTGTAAATACAGAACCATGCCTTTTAGAACTGCAGTAAACGGCTTCCATGCTCTCTGGCCCTTTCTGGTTTTTCTCCCATTCTCATCCATAACTCTTTTGCAGATGAGAGTTCCTTTTTTGTGGACAGAGGTGGTAGGGTTGTTGTCAGACCCAAATGATGAGTTATAGCCAGAATCCTCTGGTTTCGATCTTTCCTTTTTGTCCGCAGCCTGACATCTAGTCTTTACTCCGAACATTTTCAGCGGCTTCCTTTTGATCGATTTATAGATGTCCATCAAGTGTTTCAGATTACACTGTAAGTCGCACAACACACTATTCACGTTCGCTATGAATTCTTCACAAGTCATTTTCCTCCCTTTGTGATGGCCATTAAGATCAGCATTCAGTATGATCATTGCCCAGCTCAGGTAGTACACTGCAGACTGTAAGTCGAGCGGATATCTATTGCACACAAGGTACCGATGTGAGAATTGTGTTATAAGCAGACTCTGAATCTCAGGTTCATCCTCTGGCCAAAGTACTTCAATGAACAATCTGAAAGCCTCGTTCAGAGACATCGATCCAAACTTAAAGTACGTGACGTACACTTTCACTGTTGCCTCGGCTAATTCCAGATCCTCACTCAGCTGCCGGATAATCTCCGGACGCCTGAAGTCCTCCCGGTGGTAGAGACACCTGCCAAAGATTTGCCCTTTCGCATGGGATTCTCTCTTCTTCCGGAAAGAGATTATCACTTGCTGCATTATATTAAAAGCAACTTCTTCTTGTTCTGTTGCTCCAGATGCAACTTCTTCCTGCTCAGTTGGTCCAGATGCAACTTCTTCCACTTCTGTTGCTCCATCTGCAATTTCTTCCTGCTCAGTTGCTCCAGATCCAACATCTTCTTGTTCTGTTGCTGCAGATGAAACTTCTTCTTGTTCTGTTGCTCCATCCGCAACTTCTTCCTGCTCAGTTGCTCCAGATGAAACTTCTTGTTCTGTTGCTCCAGATGCAACGTCTTCATACTCAGTTGCTCCATCCGCAACTTCTTCCTGCTTAGTTGCTCCATCCGCAACTTCTTCCTTCTCAGATCGCAGAAAATAATATAAAATAGACATCGTGTTTTAGTCCGTCGTTCTCTAGGGAAATCGTAGTAAGTGATCAGCTGTGATTAGTGTGTGGTTTATATAAGCTTCCCCCATGTGACGTCATCTTCCAAATCGAAAATCTATTCAGTGACGTGAAAGCGGGGCCGCGGAAGAACGCTGCACGCGGTGATTCAGAGAGTCACGTGGGTCACGGTGTCAGCGTGGACTGTTGATACGAGCTGAAAATAATGAGAACCCACCGGCTGCAGTGCGATGAGCAGCGAACTTCATTTTTTCCGTTTTCAGAGAGGGATGGAGTTTATTATCATTTCCTCAGAGACTTCAGAAAAAAACAGACAAATAAATTCAAACGATGTACAGTGGAGAAATCAGCTGTGCGCGTGCAGCAGCTCCGTATAAAATCATGTGTAAAGGAGTCAGAGACATTAATCAGGAAATGAACTAAATTAGACACTTGATCCCACTCGGTTTAATCTCTTATTTTTAAACTGTGACCCGAAATAAAGGCAGCAAACTGTAATTTTCCTTGTTACTGGTGTGGAACCACATAAGGGAAGCCTACAGCTTTTGTAGCTTTAGTATATTTAACCTGGAAACTGGAATATAGTACAGCTTTAAAAATGAATTAAAAGTGCTTTAAGGACCACTGATCTGTCTCTTTAGTTTTATTTTAAAATCTAATTAAAGGTGAGCCACATGAACCCTTGATAGCACTGCAACATTATAATTATTTCTGTTAGTCTAATGCTGCAAACATCATCATCATCATCATCATCATTATTATTATTATTATTATTATTATTATTATTATTATTATTATTATTATTATTATTATTATTATATTATTATTATTCTGTTATTGTACTATTCACCAATCACTATTTTATTTACTATTTTTATGTTATTACTGACTATATTATACTACTGTTTATACTACATATACTATTTGCTATTATCAATCTATTATTATTATTATTATTATTATTATTATTATTATTATTATTATTGTTATTATTATTATTATTATTATCGCATAAATGTTTTACTGCCTGTAACTGTAATCTTCTCTAATGTTATAACTATCTCTGTAATTGTCTGTTCTGGAGTATATCTGTATCCTTTTACTGCTAATAAACATATAGAAAGCAGACTGACTGCCGGTGTCTCACTGTCTGATTTGTATTTGCTGATTTTGTTCCATTTTCTCATTGATGGTCAATTATTAGTACTTAAAGATGCACTATTTAGATTTTTTTCCCCCCAGCATTTCAGAATGAACGAGCTGTGCTCTGACCTGGAGCAGAAGAAAAGCTAAAATGATGGGGTTGAAGACAAAGCCATTTCCACACTGAAAAAAAAAAACTCCTGTATGCACATTTCATGTACATTAAATTATATTACATTAGGGACGTCTCCACAATTATTAACCAAGAAAAATAAGCCAGATCTTTGCTTGACAAGCGTGAGTTTTCACAATACTTTATGACAATGATTCATTTTAATGAATGAATAAAGCAACTGGAGGCGGAACCTTTTTTGTTCTCCACGTTGATCATAAACCATTGAAATGGGTTGAGAAATGTAAACGTTATTGTGCTTTATATCCAGAAAAACCGCAGCTCCCCCGTTAAACACCTGTCTGAAGGGATGTGGAGCTCAGAGACTGTGGTCTGCTCAATGTCATACTTCTTCCTGCTGTTCATCTAAATGTAGTGCAAATACCATCCAGGCAGAAAATCCCACCACGGCACAGCATATGCTCAGAGCTGTTACTGTATTAATGACTCTGAGGTGAGGCATGTAGCCGATTCCTTATTTGTGTTCATCAGTAGTCGAAAGGGTACCACCAGTGACTGTATATATGGGTGAACATCATAACAGGGATTCAAAAGTGAAGCCAAAATGACTCTGAGGCTCTCTAGTTTTTTGTTTTTTTTGGGGGAATAGGTTCAGTTGATGTCCACCAATATACTTCCTTACAGTAAATACTGATATTATAACTAGCAAACCAACATGAGTGAACAGGTGGAGTGGAGTGACAGATTCAATTCTGTTGAAATGAAAATTTCAGTTTGAATCATAAACACTGATAGCCCACTTGTTCACAGTATGTATTTTTTTCGTTTCATACTGATAATATCAAAATAGAACAAATTACCAAATTAACATTGATAAGCCTACTTGTTCACAGGGCTTTCCGATGACACACAGAGGATTCAACAAGCTCAAAGCACAGGTATTCCTGCTTTTCAATTATACTGAACAATAAGATTATTCAAATGATTAAAGCGAGAAAAAAAAACATCATATCGCAGAGCTGTTAAATTCTCAAATCTGATTGGTCAGAAGGTGTTGACTAATTTTGAATAACAGCAGTTCTGACAGTAGTTCCAGCTGCAATAAAAAAAAAAGTACAGATTTATATTGAAGGGTTCGTTTGACCACATTATTCTTTCTATAGCAACAACTTACATATGTTTTATTCTTTTATTACTATCAAAGTCTGATAAATTTACGTAAAAGTCAATACAGACCATCAAATAACTGAAACTTTCTAGCATATATTTACCAATATACAACCCCAATTTCAAAAAAGTTGGGACGCTGTGTAAAATGTCAATAAAAACAGAATGCACTGATTTGCAAATCTCATAAACCCATATGTTATTCACAATAGAACATAGAAAACATTTCAAATGTTCAGACTGAGGAAATGTAACTTTTTAAGAAAAAAATAAGGTAATTTTGAATTTGATTGCCGCAACACGTCTCAAAAAAGTTGGGACGGGGGCAACAAAAGGCTGGAAAAGTAAGTGTTACTAAAAAGACTAGAATACACCTAGAAGACAGCTAGAATCCTGTATCAGACACAAATGGGACACCATACCTCTCCCAAAACTCCAGCAACTGGTCTCCTCAGTTCCCAGATGAATACAGGGATGCTACACAGTGGTAAACATGCATTTAAAAAAAAAAGACCTTGTTAGTGTTATTAGATGCTTCACAATGTGATAACGTAAGTGATAACAGGAACGTTAAGGAGTGTTATTAGATGTGTGATGTTATAAGATGTTTCACAATGTGATAACATACAGTAAGTGATAAACCCAGTTAGCTTGCTTAACTTGCTTACACCCATATGTGGTTCTTCCCCAAACTGTTGCCACAAAGTTGCTAGTTGGCAAAGCTTTTGTATAGACTGCCCCTGTATGCTGTAGTATTACAGTTTCCCTTTACTGCAACCAAGAGGCCCAAACCTGTTCCAGCATGTCCTTGGGCACAAAGCGAGCTCCATGAAGACATGTTTTGCGAAAGTTCTAGCCTTCCCAGAAGAGTAGAGTTTATGATAACTGTAAAAACAGGATTGAATCTGGAATGCAATGTTCAACGAGCATATGTATGTGTGATGGGTTTAAAGGTGTCCACATAATTTTGGCCATCTAGTGTATTTTGAGCAGTAAACAGATACAGGTACAGACAATGGCATTGTTTAACAGCCCTACATCCCACAATGTGCACAATAATGACTTCCCTGTCAAACACTCCCCAGTTCCCTTGCGCACTACATCAGTTAAAGGGTCTCTTTAACGTTTGACACACAGAAGACTAGCGACACTGTGATTCAGTGTTTTAGTGAGTCTTTTATAGATCAGAGATGTCTCAGACTGTTTCTGAATATGTCAACTACATTAAGGAGAGAGGAGAGCGTATCGAGAGGGTGGTGGAACTCCATGAGAGCGCAGACACTGGTGGACGTCACAACCCCAAAACAGAGACAGAGGATGCCAACGCGAAGACTCAACGCACAGGTACAAATGTTCAATTCAATTCCAATTATATTTGTGGAACGCTTTTAACAATACACACTGCCACAAAGCAGACTTACAGATATCAGGATATTGATTCGGAAACTTATGACGGGCTAGGAAAAACTCCCTGAGGTGATGTGAAGGAAAACTGAGAGGAATCAGACTCAAAAGGGAACCAGTGCTCTTCTGGGAATCAAAATAAATATATGAGTTGTGTGATGTGCTAAATTAAAAAAATTTTAAAGTTCAACCATGGTATAATGAGATAAAAATAAATGGTAGAAAAGAAGTGAATGAAATGAAAATCTCTTTTCTGTTGCATTTTGAATATTGCTTACTGCAAAAATAAAACCCGTAAAAAAGTAAATCTGACAACAACAAATCTGTGATTTTTTACACAAAAACGTAAATGATTAGAATGACTGAAATGCTGAAAAGTAGTGTACTAAATGTACTAAAAGTGTATATTTTACTTACTTTACTGGGTTAAATTTACTATTATTTTGCAAGAGCTCACAAAACTAGGGAAAAAAGAAGTGATATTTACTGGAACCGGTTGCAGAATAATGGGGACGCGTGGGTTTTGAATTTGAATATGCATTTGCAGAACTTGTTATAGATCAGCTCTCTTTCTATGGGAACTCAACGTCGCATGAGTTTCACGCTATGGGAAGCGCCTCCGCGCGACCGGTATCTGAAATGATGCCTATTTATAGGTCTGCCATGGTCAGGTGACGTGGCAATTAAGCGCGTTGCGTAATATAAAAACGGGACCTGTGAACTACACCGTCAGCCTTATTATCTTCAGCAGAAGACCACATGTCGGTTGTCTGTGTGACGCTCCTAAAAACTCTTCACTTTCTATTTTTCCGAAAAGAATATATATACAGTCAGACAAAAATTATTCGGACACCAGATACAATTGAATAGTTTCGGCAAATATTGAAGTTCAGGTTTGCATGAACCTGGTTGACAGCATGCCCAGGAGACTACAGGCTGTCATTGAGGCTAAGGGTGGCCCAACAAGGTATTGTTAGTTGAGTAAATATTGTCATACTAACAGGTGTCTGAATAATTTTTGGTTGGACTGTACCTTTCTATCAAAGTTATCTGACATTATCAAGATGAATTTGTTCTGCCACAGTTTAACTCTGAGATCATGTCATATTTTATTACCATTTTCTAAACTATAGCGAATAAACTGCGATAATGTGAGAAATGTTGAAGGTGTCTGAATAATAGTATGAGAGAATTCAGGAAGTGTTATTCCGTGTCCGATTTTATTTCGGGGACGGACACGCTTTCTATGTGAAGTGTTTGGGGGTGGAGCCTTGCCCTTTATGCAGTGAGATTTCTCCAGATTCCCTGAATCTTTTCACAATATTATGCACTGTAGATGGTGAAAGACCTAAATTCTTTGTAATCTTGCGTTGAGCAAATGACCTAGTAAATGACCTTAATCAACTAATAATGTGACTTCTGAAGTTAATTGGTTAGAACAGATCTTGTATAGGGTTTTCATAGCAATGGGGGTGAATTCATATGCAATCACAACTTTTGAAATGATTATTCTTTTTTAAACAAGGTTTTTTTTTTTTATTCAACTTCAACAGTTTGGACTCTTTTGTTACGTCCATTACAAAAAATGTGTCCGTAATGAGCAAGCCAGAGGCAACAAGGGAAAAAAAGTCCCTGAGATGACAGAGACCTTGAGAGGAACCAGGACTGGCATCCCATCCGGGTGTGTACTCCCGACTCGTGAAAACAGAAACGTATACGGTGCTGTTGAATTGTTGATTCTGATTGGTCAGGAGGTGTTGATTAATTTTCTGTAACAGCAGCTTTGATAGTAGTGCAGCTGCAAATCACAGTACAATGTTTTCAATGTTTATATCTTTAATACAGTATATAGACAGAATTAATCCAAGGTATGCAGAATTCCCAACATGTGGACACAAATATCCAACAAGAAGTCCAACACCACAGGAAAACTACTGAAAACCTGTTTAATTGCCTCATGCAGTAACACATTTGTTTGTTTTGGGATGACATTAACAAATGCGTATGAATACCCAGTGCTCAATAATACACAAACATTTCATCTGAAATTATACACTGGAAAAAATACAAATGATTTTCTAAAACACTCAGGGATGTCTAAAACACTCATGGGACAAGAATGGCATCTAGTTCACCTGGTGCTTGGTGACGTCCTCATTTCCTCATCACACATTAGTGATTTCCCTATTTACCAGCCATAGTAAGTGAGCGGTGTCACTCCAGCCTACACACACGAAGTGGAGGTTGATGGATGCAGACAGAAACGCTCTAAACCAGTGTTTTAGAGATCAGAGATGTCTGAACTAGTTTCTCATTATGTGAACTACGCTGAGAAGAGAGGAGAGCGCATCGAGAAGGTGGTGGAAATCTATGACAGTGCAGATGCTGTTAGAGGTCCTGACCTCAAAGAAGAGACAGAAGTCAGCAATGTAAAGAGAAACCTACAGACTGAACACACAGGTACGCAGGTTTTAAAATGTATATTCTATAGTGATACGTAAGGAATAAAACATTAGGCTTTCAAAATTATAAATGATGAAATGATAAATGATAAAATAGCAGCAAGGTTTGTATTCGGCTTCTTGATATCATGAAAAGCTTTTGAACGTGAGGGAATGACT
This sequence comes from Cranoglanis bouderius, assembly GCA_023630585.1. Lineage (NCBI taxonomy): Eukaryota > Metazoa > Chordata > Actinopteri > Siluriformes > Cranoglanididae > Cranoglanis > Cranoglanis bouderius. The sequence continues at coordinate 35,686,666 of CM042535.1, read as the reverse complement.
GTTTAAAGCTGTTATAACTTAAACAATAACAGGAACTAACTTGTTCCACAACCAACTTTTGAGAATGCCCTCAGGTCCACTGTATTAACTCATATATCTTTATGAAAGCAAATAAAGCAACGGAACAAGTCAGACTATTAAAGTAAGCTAGTTATTATGTAAAGGAAAATATGCTAAATGTAATAGAATCTTTAAAAACCTGAAAATAAAGTTTGTTTATTTTTTATTGCATTGATATGGCATCTAGATTAAACTGTACATGTTATTTAAAATATCTTTACAATGGTTTTTAGGTTAACATAAAATAGATCACACATAAAAAGACATGTTTCTATGAGATGGTATGAACTGCCACAAACTTTTAAGAAATAAGAACAAGAAGAAGTAGTACTATGGAGAAGTATTGAATTGTTAAAGGTTTTAATCTACCATTTAAAAAAAGAGGAAGAAGAGCAGAATGTGGAAGAAAAAGACATTAGTTTCATTGTGATCGTACGATCTAAGTTTAAATGATAACAATGGGCCGTATTTACAGTCAGCAACGTCATACACTCGCCCGCCACTTTATTAGGAACAGGATACTAATACTGCTTTGCTTTGCTCTCAGACCAGCTTCAATTCTAGATGCCATGGGATTGCACAAGGTGATTCCTTTGAGATTCTGGTCCACGTTGACATCATTGCGCCTAAAACCGGGTTTACACTACGGGATTTTTGGTCTGAATTTGCTGTCGCAGAAAATCATCTCACTTTTATACATCATCATAAATTCTTTTTTAGAATGGCGTGAGTGTGACCTCTGCTACAATGGTCATCTAAAATCAACCAATAGGAGAACGGCACAGCGCAGTAATCGCATAAACATAAACGAAACAGGATTTTTTTAAAAGTCTGGATTGTTAAATTGTTGCAGCAGGAACAAGGACTTTTTCTTCTCATGAGAGATCTATCATGATAGGAATTACACCATTGTTTGATTTAATTGTAGGCCTATTGTTATAGGAGAAAGTTAAAGCACAGTCTGTTGTAGAATTTTATATGGACCAACTTTGTTGGGATCAACAAGGCAGCTGAAATTTCATCTAAAAGCAGCTTCAGTTGACTTTCATTCAGATTATTAAAATGACCTGTGTGAAGTTTCACCTATAGCCTGTAAGTCTGAGCTGTAAGTTGCTCTGGATGAGAGCATCTGCCAAATGCTGTTAATGTAAATGTTAAATCAACTTAAGACACACCTCTGTTTTAACTATTCAAAAAAAAAAAAATTAGACTAAAATAAATGTTCATCTGTGTCCATTCTTCTCTAGCAGGAGACACTGCAGGGGGCAGATGTTACTGGCTGACTTCAGTGTGTGTGCTGCTGCTGTGTGTTCTCCTGCTGACTGCCGTCACAGTGCTGTGGGTCAAATACAACAACCTGACTACAGAAAAAGACCAGTTACAGACCAGTTACAACAACATGAACATAGAGAGAGAACAGTTAGAGACCAGTTACAACAACCTGAATATAGAGAGAGACCAGTTACAGACCAGTTACCACAACATGAGATTTCAGAGAGACCAGTTACAGACCAGTTACAGCAACCTGACTATAGAGAGAGACCAGTTACAGACCAGGTACAACAACCTGACTATAGAGAGAGACCAGTTACAGACCAGTTACAACAACATGGGATTTCAGAGAGACCAGTTACAGCAGGAGAAATCAGTACTGCAGGACGTGCTTTTAAAACTTGGTAGATGAATTTTACTTAATAATGGTATTTATGTGAAATGCTAAAAACTATTTTTAATGAATGAAATTATATTTCATTAACTATCACAGTCATTAATAATAATACTTTCTGATATACAAGTATCTTTGGAGTGGATTTTTATATATACTGTATATTTATTTCTGCAAATGAAGCTTCATTTAACTAAACATGTATACATTAGTATATTTAATAAAAATCAAAAATCTATATTTTTGATGTTTGAATTAATTCCTTAAAATTAATTAAGTGACATGACTTAATGGTAGTGCTGTCATGAAACCAAGTGTTCATATGGAAATCAAATCAACTATAATGAATATATCATGCTATCAAAAGACATTTATATCAGTGCATCAATATTTACACTATTTACAAATAATCTATACAAGGATGGAGATTTTTCAACTCGAGTGTTTACTACATTTATAATGAAACGAAGTTCTGGACTCAGAGCAGAAACTACTGCACTGCTAGAGGAGCAGACCTGGTGATCATAAACAGCAGAGAGGAACAGGTGAGAGAGAGAGAGAGAGAGAGAGAGAGAGAGAGAGAGAGAGAGAGAGAGAGAGAGAGAGAATAAATGAGTATCTATATTCATATTGTGCTGTTACAATTACAGGAGTTCATCAGTAAATATTTTGGCAGTACTGAAGCTTGGATTGGTCTGACTGACAGAGACACAGAGGGGAAATTTAAATGGGTGGACGGTAAACCACTGACCACTGAGTAAGACATCACTGAACTGAAATTTACTCATGATGCAGTTTTTCTCTCAGTCTGAAGCTTTAGGTGTGAAATAACAGATATTCTGTCTCTCTCTGTGTTTTCAGGTTCTGGTGGGTCGGAGAACCCAATAATTATGGAAACAATGAGGACTGTGCTATAACAGGCTATAAATTAGCTAATTCTACCATGTTGACCTGGGCTGATTATCCCTGTGACTTCCCTGTAGTTGGGATTTGTGAGAAGAAAATATTTAACTGAACACATGGGAGTCAGTCAGTGAAACTGAAAAAAGTTAAAATTGAAAATTATATAAAGTTTGACTCTGTGCTACTTTTCCATTTATTCTCACAATAGCAGCTATCAGGAAGTTTAAATGATTCTGTGTAACAGTCTTACAGCTTGTGTAGATTTAAACAGAAGACAAAACTTAATTCTGTACTTAAATACAACCTGTTTGTGGACTTATGAAGAGCTGGAACGACAGGCCACACTCTGTGAGAAAAGTGCTTTTTAGTTTTATAAAAGACTAAATGACTTCTAAAAAATACACTGCCCACTTTTACTTTGCTGTAACTGTGTCTTGGTCTCTGTTATTATTTTTAGCCAGTGGTACAAAGTGTACAGAATTTCAGGAAGTTTGATTTTATCGTGTTCGTCACAAACGAGATTATTTTTGTGTTTTGTCTTTACAATGGATGATTTGGTATAAAAGAGAACGGGAAATGAGTACAGGTGTTAAGTCACGCCACGAGCGCGACTGCAATTCCCAGAATGCTCAGCGGTCGACAAACATGGCCGCCACGGACTCGCACTCACACCCGTACACGGACTCCACTACCCAGCATGCACGGCGGCCTACAAACATGGCCGCCACGGACTACACTCCCCATGACACTCCTTCACTCCCACGCTCACAGTCACCCTCCTTCTGATTGCACACACCTGTTGTCACTTTCATGTTCACTCACACACACACTATTTAAGGACTTTAGTTTGTAGCACTCGACGCGAAGTATTTGTTCGTTTCTTTGATCTGACAATTACCAAGCCTTTATTCACGGACTGTTTATTCTGGTTTTGAACCTTACTATCGTTTCAGGGATTTTGAATTACTGCCTTTGCCCAAGATTTACCATTTTTGTGTTTATTGAACTTTGCTACGTTTTTTGGATGTACTCTACTGCCTTGTCTCTGATTGCTCTGTTTACCCGTTATACTGAACTCTGCCTGTCGTTGACCATTCTTCTGCCTAACGTGTTGGAACTGTTTCTGATAATACGAACTGTACCTAATAAAGTGACGAAATTGCTCTGCACCTGCATCCAGCCCTCCGTATATTCCATAACAACAGAACTGAACACAGATTTTCAGTGAATAAGATTTTCAGTGAATAAGACGTCACTGAACTGTAATCACTTGTGTATTAGAGGTTACTGAAAATGGAAAATGTTGCGTCATGTTCGAGTTGCGTTTGTGACCCATAATTACTTCATGGGTTATCCATGCAGATTACACAGAGCCTCACATGATGAAGTCCGTGTCCGTCGAAACTGTTTACCCTTCGGTTCTCTCTGTTGAGGACACTCCAAATTATTTAAATGATTAGATATATTTGATATTGCGTATTATATTAGACACAGCTCCTCCCCATTATCAAGGAATCGGTGTAAAAGTGTCATTGTTAAAATGTAATTATTAAAATAAACGAATAAAACTGGAAAATAATCAAATACAGTAACTACGTCCTGTCGAGCTGCATCACACCATCCCATCATTGATTATTTTCCTGTAACAGCACCGCCCCAAGTGCTCTATTACGTACTTTTAAATGACTTGTTCATGCTTTTTAGTGTTAATTAAATCAGTAAATAATGTTAGTTAAGGGAATCTTAATGTAAACTGTTACAACATATCAGTATTAATATTTAATATTATGTTCTAATGTACTGCATTTTAGATACATACTGTATATTATTGTGCCTTGCGAAAGTATTCACCCCCCTGGGTGTTTTTCCTGTTTTGTTACATTACAACCTGGAATTAAAATGGATTTTTGTGGGGTTTGTACCAGGGGCATTAACTGGATTGTTGATCATCCGGTCTGAGCCCAGATCCTACTGCACTAAAAAACTTTTTTCAATGAAATTCTAAATAGACTGTTTCAATGCATTTTTTATTCTTGCATGTGAGGGCTAATTGCTAATGCTTAATAATTGTATGACATGATCAGAAAAGAAAAAAAAACCTTGCCCTGGGTGTTATCACTGTTCGCAGGACTACCAGACCAATCAAATACAAAACTTTTTGGCTATCTAACACGAGACTAGGGCAGTTTGGTGTCACTAGCCAAGGAAAGGAACAACTAAGCTATCATTGGTTTAGATGGCTACAGTGCCTTGTGAAGTACATTAGCTGTCCTTACGCTCTGCTTATATCATGTTCACATAACTTGGAACTCATATAGACATTTAGACACCTTCTTTTCCTGGCTCAGCACAGTTTCATCTCTCAAACCCTGTCTCACTGGTCTCGCCTCCGTCCACTGAAGATGAAATACAACACTCCGTTCACTGAAGATACAAAATTACAACACTGCCGTCTTCTTTTACTGACGTTTTGTTATGTAGTGACAAGCCGCTCCAAGTGGAGAATTATTCGGGGCTAAAGAAAAAAATCTTCAGTGCTACAGCCCCAAATGCTCAGGCCAGGTTATAACCCTGGTTTATAACATTTGATTTACACAACATGCCCACCACTTTGATGGTGCAAAATGGTTTTTTTTTATTGTGACACAAACAATAACTAAGACATAAATCTTGAGTGTGCATAAGTATCTCCTCTTCCCCCCTTAGCACATCTAGCCACTGGGATTTTTGCCCAGTCTTCAAGGCAAAACTGCTCCAGCTCCTTCATGTTAGATGGATTGTGTTTAGAGATAGACCGATAATCGGTTTTACTGATATTTTTTCACGATATTTAAGCATTTCTCCCATAATCGGATATCGCTTTTTATAATTTGGGATCCACCGATAAATGGCGCAATTTTGTGGGCGTTTTGAGAATTGCGTGCAGGACCGCCACTGCAGCGCTGCATCTGAGGGGAGACAAGTCAACAACGGTGTGCAGATACAGTATACTTACTTTGCTTTAATTAATAAACTCTATTTAACATAACAGCCATTAATGCACAAATGAGATGTGTTACATAAATGCTTGATATGTAGTTTAAGCAGCTTGGCGCTAAGAAATAGAGACAAACTCATAAACTCATAAACTCAGTCAAAAACAGGAGTAAAAGAATAAATAAATATCGGCTCTGCATATCAGTTATCGGGTACATAAGCATGAAAATAACCTGTATGGGTATCGGTCATAAAAAACTCAATATCGGTCGATCTCTAGTCGTGTTGGTGTGCAGCATTCTTGAAGTCATGCCACAGATTCTCATTTGGATTGAGGTCTGGGCTATGACTAGGCCATTCCAAGACATTCAGCTGTTTCCCTTTAAACCACACCAGTGTAGCTTTAGCAGTATGTTTAAGATCATTGTCCTGCTGGAAGGTGAACCTCCGTCCCAGTCTCAAATCTCTGGCAGACTGAAACAAGTTTTCATCAAGAATTGCCCTGTATTTAGTGCCATCCATATTTCCTTCAATCCTGACCAGTTTTCCAGTCCCTGCCAATGAAAAACATCTCCACAGTGTGATGCTGCCACCACCATGCTTCACTGTGCATCGCATTTCCCATGATGGCCAAAAAGTTCCATTTTAGTCTCATCTGACCAGAGAAACTTCTTCCATGTGTTTGCGGAGTCTGCGGCATGCTGTTTGGCGAACTCCAAATATGTTTTCCTGTTTTTTTTTCCTTTAAGCAATGGCTTTTTTCTGGCCACTCTTCCACAAAGTCCCACTCTGTGGAGTGTACAGTTTAAAGTGGTCCTATGGACAGATACTCCCATCTTCACTGTGGATCTTTGCAGCTGCTTCAGTGTTATCTTTGGTGTCTTTGTTGAATCTCTACCTCTGATTAATGCCCTCGTCACCCAGTCTGTGAGTTTTGGTGGGCGGCCTTCTCTTGTCAGGTTTGTAGTGGTGCCATATTCTTTTCATTTTGTTATATTGAATGGTTTATTGTGAGATGTTCAAAGTTTGGGATATTATTCATAACCCAACCCTGATCTATACTTCTCCATAACTTTGACTCTGACCTGTTTGGAGCGCTCCTTCTTATTCGTGTTGCTTGTGTAGTGGTGTTACAGACTCAGGGGCCTTTCAAAACAGGTGTATTTATGCTGACATCATGTGACAGATCATGTGACTTTGATTGCACACAGGTGGACCTTAATCAACCAATTATGTGACTTCTGAAATTAACTGGTTTGACCAGATCTTATACAGGATTTCATAGGGGGTGAATACATATGCAATCACAACTTTTTGAACATTATTTTTTTAAACAAGGTTTTTTTTTTTCTCATTCAACTTCAACAATTTGGACTCTTTTGTTCGGTCCATTACAAAAAATGTGTTCCTAATGAGCAAGCCAGAGAATGGCGTCCAGTTCACCTGGTGCTTGGTGACGTCCTCATTTCCTCATCACACATTAGTGATTTCCCTATTTACCAGCCATAGTAAGTGAGCGGTGTCACTCCAGCCTACACACACAAAGTGGAGGTTGATAGATGCAGACAGAAACGCTCTACACCGGTGTTTTAGAGATAAGATATGTCTGAACTAGTTTCTCATTATGTGAACTACACTGAAAAGAGAGGAGAGAGTATAAAGAAGGTCGTGGAAATCTATGAAAATGCAGATGCTGTTAGAGGTCCTGACCTCAAAGAAGTGACAGAAGCCACCAAAGTAAAGAGAAACCTACAGACTGAACACACAGGTACGCAGGTTTTAAAGTGTATATTGTAAGCTAACATGAGTCAAGTAATAAATATTATTCCACAGTGCTGTTGAATTCTTAATTGTGATTGGTCAGACAGTGTATTAACAACTCAGTCACAGGGACTTGTATGGTGGATGGCCAACATAATCTAATAATGAATTGATTAATTGATTGTTGTTATTTATCTAAAAAAACATCTAACTGTTGATATGCAACAGTTTTTGAACGTAAGGGAATGACTGTTTAAAGCTGTTATAACTTAAACAATAACAGGAACTAACTTGTTCCACAACCAACTTTTGAGAATGCCCTCAGGTCCACTGTATTAACTCATATAACTTTATGAAAGCAAATAAAGCAACGGAACAAGTCAGACTATTAAAGTAAGCTAGTTATTATGTAAAGGAAAATATGCTAAATGTAATAGAATCTTTAAAAACCTGAAAATAAAGTTTGTTTATTTTTTATTGCATTGATATGGCATCTAGATTAAACTGTACATGTTATTTAAAATATCTTTACAATGTTTTTAGGTTAACATAAAATAGATCACACAAAAAAAGACACGTTTCTATGAGATGGTATGAACTGCCACAAACTTTTAAGAAATAAGAACAAGAAGAAGTAGTACTATGGAGAAGTATTGAATTGTTAACGGTTTTAATCTACCATTTAAAAAAAGAGGAAGAAGAGCAGAATGTGGAAGAAAAAGACAATAATTTCATTGTGATCATACGATCTAAGGTCTGAATTTGCTGTCGCAGAAAATCATCTCACTTTTATACATCATCATAAATTCTTTTTTAGAATGGCGTGAGTGTGACCTCTGCAACAATGGTCATCTAAAATCAACTAACAGGACTGGATTGTTAAATTGTTGCAGCAGAAACAAGGACTTTTTCTTCTCATCAGAGATCTATCATGATAGGAATTACACCGTTGTTTGATTTAATTGTAGGCCTATTGTTATAGGAGAAAGTTAAAGCACAGTCTGTTGTAGAATTTTATATGGATCAACATTGTTGGGATCAACAAGGCGGCTGAAATTTCATCTAAAAGCAGCTTCAGTTGACTTTCATTCAGATTATTAAAATGACCTGTGTGAAGTTTCACCTATAGCCTGTAAGTCTGAGCTGTAAGTTGCTCTGGATGAGAGCATCTGCCAAATGCTGTTAATGTAAATGTTAAATCAACTTAAGACACACCTCTGTTTTAACTATTCAAAAAAAAAAAATTAGACTAAAATAAATGTTCATCTGTGTCCATTCTTCTCTAGCAGGAGACACTGCAGGGGACAGATGTTACAGAGTGACTGCAGTGTGTGTGCTGCTGCTGTGTGTTCTCCTGCTGACTGCCGTCACAGTGCTGTGGGTCAAATACAACAACCTGACTACAGAAAAAGACCAGTTACAGACCAGTTACAACAACCTGACTATAGACAGAGACCAGTTACAGACCAGTTACAACAACCTGACTATAGACAGAGACCAGTTACAGACCAGTTACAACAACATGGGATTTCAGAGAGACCAGTTACAGCAGGAGAAATCAGTACTGCAGGACGTGCTTTTAAAACTTGGTAGGTGAATTTTACTTAATAATGGTATTTATGTGAAATGCTAAAAACTATTTTTAATGAATGAAATTATATTTCATTAACTATCACAGTCATTAACAATAATACTTCCTGATATTATTATTAACTATTAGTTACATTATTATCAAGTACTATTTACATATAAGTATTTTTGGAGTGGATTTTTATATATACTGTATATTTATTTATGCAAATTAAGCTTCATTTAACTAAACATGTATACATTAGTATACTTAATAAAAATCAAAAATCTATATTTTTGATGTTTGAATTAAATCCTTGAAATTAATTAAGTGACGTGACTTAATGGTAGTGCTGTCATGAAACCAAGTGTTCATATCAAATCAACTATAACGAATAAATCATGCTATCAAAAGACATTTATATCAGTGAATCAATATTTACACTATTTACAAATACTCTATTCAAGGATGGAGATTTTTCAACTCGAGCGTTTACTGCATTTATAATGAAACGAAGTTCTGGACTGAGAGCAGAAACTACTGCACTGCTAGAGGAGCAGACCTGGTGATCATAAACAGCAGAGAGGAACAGGTGAGAGAGAGAGAGAGAGAGAGAGAGAGAGAGAGAGAGAGAGAGAGAGAGAGAGAGAGAGAGAGAGAGACTTCGACTTTCATAATCCTTTATTTACACCAGTCACATTATACAATAAAGTGCGAGTGAAGATAAATTAATGGATAGATGAATAAGTATATAAATAATATTAATACCTATTTGACTTTTTTAAAAACATCGGCTTTGTTACATTAAAAAAATGTTTTGCATTAAAATGGTCGAGCAGCACTTTGAAATGTTTTCAGTGTAAAAGAGTATTAAAAAACAGTTCTCCTTCATCAATAAAACAGATAATACTCTCGTAGCACCATTTCAGTGTAAAAGTGTTCAGGTCATTCATTGATTTAAAGAAGTTAAAATCTACCTTAACCCGAGCTTTCACTAAAGCTCTGAATACAGAAGTGGGACTGATCACTCGTCTCTTCTCCACTTGGTTTTTACGAGTTATGTAGATTGCCATTTTTGCTTCTCCTACAACAAAACTGATCAGTTCCCATTTTTGTTTTTTTGCTTGTTGGTATCCTGCACCAAAAATAAAACGTATCTGGGACCATTTTTCACCAAACAAGTTAAAAATAGTTTTCAGCAGCTCAAACAGAGGGTTAAGTCTTTTACATTCTGTATAACAATGAAAAACAGTTTCTGTTTCATTACAGAAGGGACATGTGTTTGAAACATCAGGATTTAGTTTAGAGATTAAAACATTGACTCCCACGGCACCATGTAAAATTCTCCACTGTAGGTCAACAGCTCTTTTCCTAAGTGGCATTTTATAAAACACCCTCCATACCGGCTTAGTGTCCTCTAAAATCCTGAGTTTCTTTCTCCACACTGTATCCACCTGTCCGTTAAGTTTCCTCTTATTTATCACTTTCACACAGCATTTATAAATTTCTTTCCCTTTTGCTTCGTAAATTGGTAAAAACATGTCCTGTTTCTGTGTCGGGATAAATGCCCTCATATCCATTTAGTTTGGGTAAAAGTTCAAGTTCTGGAAAGGGGTCACCTTTGTCTGGTGTTTCTGTTCCTTACTGATATTCCTTAATCAGGTTCAGCTCCTCCACTGACAGTCTGTTGATCCATCTTTCTATGATGTCCTCTGTACGCCGTAGTGACCTCAGGCCGAGTTCCTCTGCCACCGCTTTTACATCCTTAAACTCCGGTCCTGCGGTGTCCACTAGTCTCCTGAGTGTTGTGAACTTGTTTGATTGTGTGATTCGATTGATACCTGGAGAACTGTCCTTAATGTCCATTCGTCCTCCTCCCACTAAAGGCTCTTCTAGGAGCCAGTACAGTGAGACAGCGGGGCCTTGAGATCCACATTCAAACAGAGACCATGCTTTAAAAACACTGTGATAAAAGTTAGACATGTTGGAAACATTTAAAACAGTTGGGTTCATTACAAATAAGGTGCGATCGCAATCAAAATCATTAACTTTCTTCAATATAAAACTTGTAACATCTCCCCAAACCAGGGAATCAGAACTGATCAGGTACTTTTGTATGGTTTGAAACCGGAAGGCTGTGGTTCTGCTTTTGATGTCTACCAGTCCCTGACCGCCTTCTTCTTTGGGGAGAAAGAGAACGCTCTGCAGAACCCAGTTTAGTTTGTCCCACACAAAACTAACTAGTAGAGATTGTACCTTCTCAATTAACCCAGTAGGGGGCTCCAGGCAAGCTAAGCGATGCCATAGCATTGAGGCTACTAAGTTATTAGCCACTAGTACCCTCCCCTTGAGTGACATATTTGGTTTGAGCCATTCCCATTTTTTTAGTTTGCCTTCTATTTTTTCCTTAACTCCTTCCCAGTTTTTCTTTTCTTCATTTAAGTAAATTCCCAGGTATTTAAATTCTCCTTTTTTCCATTCTAGCCCACCTGGTAATTTTGGCAAACCTTGTGACCAACTTCCTTGTTTTTGGAGGAAGAAACTAAGCCAAAATCAAAAACCACCTTTTCTAAAATCTTGATCTCGGTTTGGTTTTGTACTAAAATCATGACATCATCAGCATAAGCAGATAAAACATGTGGAACATTAAAACCAGGTACAATAAAACCATTTAAAGACTCTCGTAGTCGATGTAAAAAAGGTTCAATCGCTAGAGTGTATAACATACCTGATAATGAACATCCTTGTCTTATTCCCCTCTGTACTTTAAAAGGTGCACTTAACCCTCTGTTGATCTTGAGTACACTTTCAACATCCTGGTACATCACCTTCATCATCGCTATAAGACTGGGGCTGAGACCAAAAGCCTCCAGAGTTTTCCAGAGGTACTGATGCTCAACCCTGTCAAAAGCTTTTTCTTGGTCCAGTGAAATCAGACCAAGATCGACTGCCAATGACCTAGAGACGTCCAAAATGTCCCGAATTAATGAGACATTGTCAATGATGGGCCTATTGGGCACACAATACGCTTGGATTAGGGAGTCCATGATGTCTCTGAGACGGTTAGCCAGCGCTTTTGACATTATTTTATAGTCTGTACATAGCAGTGACACTGGACGCCAGTTCCTAATGTCCTGGAGATCTCCTTTTTTGGAGAGAAGTGTAATCACTGCTCTCCGGCTGCTCAGGAGTAGACACATTTCTCTACAGCCTTCCTGAAGGACCGCCAGCAGATCTTCTCCCAGTTCTTTCCAGAAGAACCTGTAGAATTACACTGGCAGGCCATCGATTCCAGGTGCTTTTCCTCCTAGCATGGTGTTCAACGCAGCCCGCAGCTCCTCCAGAACCAGCGGACCTTCTAGTGCTGCGTTGTCCTCTGAGGAGACCTTTGGAAGTCCCTGGTAGAAGGTGTCTAACAGCTCCTTGTTGTCCCTGTTTTTACTCCTGTACAGGTCTTGGTAAAAGTTCATGGCATACCGTCGGATCTCATTAGTGTGTGTTATGTCTTGTCCTTTTCCGGTGTGAAGTGTATGTATGAATCTGCTCTGTCTACTCTTTTTTTCCAGTCCAAAGAAGAACTTTGATGGAGCATCCATTTCGTTAGCTCGTTTGAATCTGGACCGGATGTGAGCACCTTGCGCTTTTGTACCCAGTAAATCCGCCATTAACGCTTTTTTCACTTTGAGGTTCTCAACATGCCTTCTATCTCCTGTGGACTCAACCAAAGCCTGGAGTTCCACTATTCCTATCTCCAGGTCACTTAATGACTTGGTAATGTCCCGTGTGATGCTGACCATGTACTCACGACAGAGCTGCTGGATTAAAACCTTACCATGGTCCCACCATTGTCTACAGGAGGAGAATAAACCCTTTTCATTTTTAAAACAGGTCCAAAAAAATCTAAAAGCCTCAGTAAAATTTGCATCATCTAGTAAAGACACGTTAAAATGCCAGTACGCACTTTTGGGCTTCAGATTTGCAATAAAAACTCTGCATGTACCTAGAGAATGATCAGAGAAGCAAACGGGTGTTATTAAGCTAGATTTAAAAACATTAAAATGATGTTTTAAACAGTAAAATCTGTCTAATCTAGCTAGAGAAATAAGACCATCTCTAAAATGTGCCCATGTGTACTGCCGTTCGGTTACATGTAGTCTTCTCCATACATCTACCAGATCATGAGTTTTTATGAGGTGTGTTAATGTATTCTTCGATGCTGCATGAGGTTCTATGTGGTTCCTGTCTATGGAGTCATTTTGTGTGCAGTTAAAATCTCCTCCAATAAACATAATCGTTGGGGACACAGCTGGTTAAAAGTTCACTTAGTTTGTTTAAAAATAAAACTCTTTCGGGACCTCTGGTCGGAGCATAAACATTGATTAGCGTCAGTTTGAAGCATTCATATTTTGCATTGATTAAAAGTAGTCTGCCAGCGATCACTTCCTGTTTGGTGTAAGATTCAGGTAAGAAGTGTTTTGCAAACAGAACCCCCACTCCTGCGCTCACTGAGCTCTCGGAGCTCAACACTACTTCCCCTTCCCATTCTAAATTCCTGTCTGTTTCTAATGTCCGTTTCTACACTGGTGTCCTGGTCACTGCTCAGTTCTGTCTCCGTTTCTTTACCAGTTCTGATCCGCTTTTCTTTTTTTGTTTCGGCTAAACCTTTTTTTCTGGATTGTGAGCCACTGCTTCCTTCTTTTAATTTTCTTTTTGACCTGACCAGAGTAAAGCCGCTATCATCTATGGCCACGTCTATGTCTGTACACTCATCAGTGTTTTGGCTGTCAGCTGGCTGTGCATTAATTTCAGTGTTTTTATTCACGTTACCTTGTGATTTTTCATTTTCTGTCTCCATATGATTTATTTCTGGCTCAATATTTTTTTCTCCCTTCTTGAATTTCTGTGTTTGTTTCTTGCTGTTTATTTTCTTCCTGATCCTCTGTGTATGTGTTGTCCTCTACACTGTCCTGTTTATCTTCACCCTGTTCCCTTTCCTGATTATTCTCTTTTACGGTTCCTGTCCCCTGTTCACTTGTTGCCTGTCCCTTGGGACAGTTCCTAACTAGGTGTCCCTCCTGTCCGCACCCAAAACACTTTAAACCTCCGGAAGTTGCGAAAATAGTGAACTCCTCTCCATCCAGCTTTAATTTGAATGTTACATTTAGATCTTCTTCTCTGTTGTTGAGAACCATGAAAGCCTGTCTCCTATAGGAGTAGATTTGCTTCAGCTCTGGGTCTTTACAGCCTGTAGGTATCATTTTGATAGGTGATACTACTTTACCGAATCTGGACAACTGTTTACAGAGATCTTCATCATCAATAAAGGGGGGCACATTAGATAAGATCACTCGTGTAGCGGGGGCCCTAAGGGGGAAAACTTTCACCAACGTGTCTTTGATGACAACGCCATTAGGAACTACAGCCTCGGCTTTGTGAACCTCATCCACAAACATGACCACCGCCGTATTCATCCGCGCGGCGGTTATAATCCTCTTCGCCCCGATTAGTTTAGCCACCGCTGCAGCGCATTCCTCTACCGAACACGCGGCCGTCACTAACACTTTAAACCCGGGCCTCCGGGTTAAGTTCTTAAACGCCATGACGCCTGCAGCAAGCCTCCCGCGCCAGCGTCTCACACACACACACACTCTCACACACACAGAAAAACACACTACTCACCACTCACGCACTTTACACACAATACAACAGAAAAAGATAGAGTTTTCACTCGCACGATCCGTCCACACTCACACACTCACTCACGCATGCGCAGAGAGAGAGAGAGAGAGAGAGAGAGTGAGAGAGAGAGAGAGAGAGAGAGAGAGAGAGAGAGAGAGAGAGAGAGAATAAATGAGTATCTATATTCATATTGTGCTGTTACAATTACAGGAGTTCATCAGTAAATATTTTGGCAGTACTGAAGCTTGGATTGGTCTGACTGACAGAGACACAGAGGGGAAATTTAAATGGGTGGACGGTAAACCACTGACCACTGAGTAAGACATCACTGAACTGAAATTTACTCATGATGCAGTTTTTCTCTCAGTCTGAAGCTTTAGGTGTGAAATAACAGATATTCTGTCTCTCTCTGTGTTTTCAGGTTCTGGTGGGTCGGAGAACCCAATGATTGGGGAAGCGGAGAGGACTGTGCTGTAACAGGCTATAGATTAGCTAAATCTAACATGTCGACCTGGAATGATTATAACTGTGACTTCCTTGTAGTTGGAATTTGTGAGAAGAAAATATTTAACTGAACACATGGGAGTCAGTCAGTGAAATTGAAAAAAGTTAAAATTGAAAATTATATAAAGTTTGAGTCTGTGCTACTTTTCCATTTATTCTCACAATAGCAGCTATCAGGAAGTTTAAATGATTCTGTGTAACAGTCTTACAGCTTGTGTAGATTTAAACAGAAGGCAAAACTTAATTCTGTACTTAAATACAACCTGTTTGTGGACTTATGAAGAGCTGGAACGACAGGCCACACTCTGTGAGAAAAGTGCTTTTTAGTTTTATAAAAGACTAAATGACTTCTAAAAAATACACTGCCCACTTTTACTTTGCTGTAAC
Organism: Cranoglanis bouderius; assembly: GCA_023630585.1. Classification (NCBI taxonomy): domain Eukaryota; kingdom Metazoa; phylum Chordata; class Actinopteri; order Siluriformes; family Cranoglanididae; genus Cranoglanis; species Cranoglanis bouderius. The sequence goes on along the minus strand of CM042535.1, from coordinate 35,671,160 downwards.
TGTGTCTTGGTCTCTGTTATTATTTTTAGCCAGTGGTACAAAGTGTACAGAATTTCAGGAAGTTTGATTTTATCGTGTTTGTCACAAACGAGATTGTTTTTGTGTTTTGTCTTTACAATGGATGATTTGGTATAAAAGAGAACGGGAAATGAGTACAGAACTGAACACAGATTTTCAGTGTATAAGACGTCACTGAACTGTAATCACTTGTGCATTAGAGGTTACTGAAAATGGAAAACGTTGTGTCGTGTTCGAGCTGCGTTTGTGACCCATAATTACTTCTCAGATGAAAGTGTGTGAATTTATCCATTCCCCAGAGCGTATGGTTATCCATGCAGATTACACCGAGACTCACATGATGATGTTCAGTGAAACTTTTTACTGTTAGATCATGCCACGACCCGGACTCCAATTCCAAGAATGCACAGCGGCCTGCAAATATGGCCGCCACGGACTACACTTCCCACAACACCCTCACACTCCCACTCACATTCGCCTTCATTTTGAGCACACACCTGATTTCAATTTCACAGCACATTCACAGCCACATTATTTAAGGACCTTCTGTTTTCACAGTCACGGCGAAGTATTTGTTCAGTCACGTTGTTGCTGTCATTTGCCAAGCCTTTATCTTTTGTATATCTCTTAGGATATTGCTTGCTGATCGCCCGACCTTGGACTGTTTACTGTTTTTTGCATTTTGCCTAAGGCTTACACTTTGCCTGTCCCTATACTTTTGAAGTTCCTATTAAAGTGACATTTCCCCACACTTGTATCCCGCTCTGATTCTGTTATCTATCATTTACCCTTCAGTTATCTCTGTTTATGACCTTGTTTACACTCTTAAATTATTTCGTTTTAAGTGAATAGACATATTTGATATTACGTATTATATTAGACACAGCTCCTCCCCATTATCAAGGAATCGGTGTAAAAGTGTCATTGTTAAAATGTAATTATTAAAATAAACGAATAAAACTGGAAAATAATCAAATACAGTAACTACGTCCTGTCGAGCTGCATCACACCATCCCATCATTGATTATTTTCCTGTAACAGCACCGCCCCAAGTGCTCTATTATGTACTTTTAAATGACTTGTTCATGCTTTTTAGTGTTAATTAAATCAGTAAATAATGTTAGTTAAAGGAATCTTAATATAAAGTGTTACAACATATCAGTATTAATATTTAATATTATGTTCTAATGTACTGCATTTTAGATACATACTGTATATTACGGTGCCTTGCGAAAGTATTCACCCCCTTGGGTGTTTTTCCTGTTTTGTTACATTACAACCTGGAATTAAAATGGATTTTTGTGGGGTTTGTACCAGGGGCATTAACTGGATTGACGATCATCCGGTCTGAGCCCAGATCCTACTCCACTATAAAACATTTTAAAATGAAATTCTAAATAGACTGTTTCTATGCATTTTTTATTCTTGCATGTGAGGGCTAATTGCTAATGCTTAATAATTGTATGACATGATCAGAAAAGAAAAAAAAAAACCTTGCCCTGGGTGTTATCACTGTTCGCAGGACTACCAGACCGATCAAATACAAAACTTTTTGGCTATCTAACACGAGACTAGGGCAGTTTGGTGTCGCTAGCCAAGGGGAGGAACAACTAAGCTATCATTGGTTTAGCTGGCTACAGTGCCTTGTAAAGTACATTAGCTGTCCTTCTGCTCTGCTTATATCATGTTCACATAACTTGGAAGTCATATAGACATTTAGACACCTTCTTTTCCTGGCTCAGCACAGTTTCATCCCCTTTACTGGTTAAAAACAAAAAGGTGTATATCCATGTTTCCCTCACACTAACTGACTGTGTGAGCTAGCGTTTGGCAGAATTGAGAGCTGTCAGCCAATAAGACACGAGTATTTCCATGTATTTTCCTTTAAACCCTGTTTGATTGGTCTCGCCTCTGTCCACTGAAGATAAAATACAACACTCCGTTCACTGAAGATACAAAATTACAACACTGCCGTCTTCTTTTACTGACGTTTTGTTATGTAGTGACAAACCGCTCCAAGTGGAGAATTATTCGGGGCTAAAGAAAAAAATCTTCAGCGCTACAGCCCCAAATGCTCAGGCCAGGTTACAACCCTGGTTTATAACATTTGATTTACACAACATGCCCACCACTTTGATGGTGCAAAATGGTTTTTTTTTTATTGTGACACAAACAATAACTAAGACATAAATCTTGAGTGTGCATAAGTATCCCCTCCTCCCCCCTTAGCACATCTAGGCACTTGAATTTTTGCCCAGTCTTCAAGGCAAAACTGCTCCAGCTCCTTCATGTTAGATGGATTGTGTTTAGAGATAGACCGATAATCGGTTTTACTGATATTTTTTCACGATATTTAAGCATTTCTCCCATAATCGGATATCGGTTTTTATAATTTGGGATCCACCGATAAATGGCGCAATTTTGTGGGCGTTTTGAGAATTGCGTGCAGGACCGCCACTGCAGCGCTGCATCTGAGGGGAGACGAGTCAACAACGGTGTGCAGATACAGTATACTTACTTTGTTTTAATTAATAAACTCTATTTAACATAACAGCCATTAATGCACAAATGAGATGTGTTACATAAATGCTTGATATGTAGTTTAAGCAGCTTGGCGCTAAGAAATAGAAACAAACTCATAAACTCATAAACTCAGTCAAAAACAGGAGTAAAACAATAAATAAATATCGGCTCTGCATATCGGTTATCGGGTACATAAACATGAAAATAATCGGTATGGGTATCAGTCATAAAAAACTCAATATCGGTCGATCTCTAGTCGTGTTGGTGTGCAGCATTCTTCAAGTCATGCCACAGATTCTCATTTGGATTGAGGTCTGGGCTATGAGTAGGCCATTCCAAGACATTCAGCTGTTTCCCTTTAAACCACTCCAGTATAGCTTTAGCAGTATGTTTAAGATCATTGTCCTCCTGGAAGGTGAACCTCCATCCCAGTCTCAAATCTCTGGCAGACTGAAACAAGTCTTCATCAAGAATTGCCCTGTATTTAGTGCCATCCATATTTCCTTCAATCCGGACCAGTTTTCCAGTCCCTGCCAATGAAAAACATCTCCACAGTGTGATGCTGCCACCACCATGCTTCACTGTGCATCGCATTTCCCATGATGGCCAAAAACTTCCAATTTATTCTCATCTGACCAGAGAAACTTCTTCCATGTGTTAGGCGGAGTCTGCGACATGCTGTTTGGCGAACTCCAAATATGTTTTCTTAATTTTTTTTTTTTTAAGCAATGGCTTTTTTTCTGGCCACTCTTCCACAAAGTCCCACTCTGTGGAGTGTACAGTTTAAAGTGGTCCTATGGACAGATACTCCCATCTCCACTGTGGATCTTTGCAGCTGCTTCAGTGTTATCTTTGGTGTCTTTGTTGAATCTCTACCTCTGATTAATGCCCTCGTCACCCGGTCTGTGAGTTTTGGTGGGCGGCCTTCTCTTGTCAGGTTTGTAGTGGTGCCATATTCTTTTCATTTTGTTATATTGAATGGTTTATTGTGCGATGTTCAAAGTTTGGGATATTATTCATAACCCAACCCTGATCTATACTTCTCCATAACTTTGACTCTGACCTGTTTGGAGCGCTCCTTCTTATTCGTGTTGCTTGTGTAGTGGTGTTACAGACTCAGGGGCCTTTCAGAACAGGTGTATTTATACTGACATCATGTGTCAGATCATGTGACTTTGATTCCACACAGGTGGACCTTAATCAACTAATTATGTGACTTCTGAAATTAACTGGTTTGACCAGATCTTATATAGGATTTCATAGGGGGTGAATACATATGCAATCACAACTTTTTGAACATTATTTTTTTAAACAAGGTTTTTTTTTTTTTTTTTCTCATTCAACTTCAACAATTTGGACTCCTTTGTTAGGTCCATTACAAAAAATGTGTTCCTAATGAGCAAGCCAGAGAATGGCGTCCATTTCACCTGGTGCTTGGTGACGTCCTCATTTCCTCATCACACATTAGTGATTTCCCTATTTACCAGCCATAGTAAGTGAGCGGTGTCACTCCAGCCTACACACACAAAGTGGAGGTTGATAGATGCAGACAGAAACGCTCTACACCAGTGCTTTAGAGATAAGATATGTCTGAACTAGTTTCTCATTATGTGAACTACACTGAAAAGAGAGGAGAGAGTATAAAGAAGGTCGTGGAAATCTATGAAAATGCAGATGCTGTTAGAGGTCCTGACCTCAAAGAAGTGACAGAAGCCACCAAAGTAAAGAGAAACCTACAGACTGAACACACAGGTACGCAGGTTTTAAAGTGTGTATTGTAAGCTAACATGAGTCAAGTAATAAATATTATTCCACAGTGCTGTTGAATTCTTAATTGTGATTGGTCAGACAGTGTATTAACAACTCAGTCACAGGGACTTGTATGGTGGATGGCCAACATAATCTAATAATGAACTGATTAATTGATTGTTGTTATTTATCTAAAAAAACATCTAACTGTTGATATGGTGAGGTTTTCTGTGAGGAGGTGTTTAGTTAACATCTTTTGGAAGGAGTCTTCAACAAGTCTATAAGTTATATTTTGTTTTACGGCTTCTTGATATCATGAAAAGCTTTTGAACGTGAGGGAATGACTGTTTAAAGCTGTTATAACTTAAACAATAACAGGAACTAACTTGTTCCACAACCAACTTTTGAGAATGCCCTCAGGTCCACTGTATTAACTCGTATAACTTTATGAAAGCAAATAAAGCAACGGAACAAGTCAGACTATTAAAGTAAGCTAGTTATTATGTAAAGGAAAATATGCTAAATGTAATAGAATCTTTAAAGACCTGAAAATAAGGTTTGTTTATTTTTAATTGCATTGATATGGCATCTAGATTAAACTGTACATGTTATTTAAAATATCTTTACAATGGTTTTTAGGTTAACATAAAATAGATCACACATAAAAAGACATGTTTCTATGAGATGGTATGAACTGCCACAAACTTTTAAGAAATAAGAACAAGAAGAAGTACTACTATGGAGAAGTACTGAATTGTTAAAGGTTTTAATGTACCATTAAAAAAAGAGGAAGAAGAGCAGAATGTGGAAGAAAAAGACATTAGTTTCATTGTGATCGTACGATCTAAGTTTAAATGATAACAATGGGCCGTATTTACAGTCAGCAACGTCATACACTCGCCCGCCACTTTATTAGGAACAGGATACTAATACTGCTTTGCTCTCAGACCAGCTTCAATTCTAGATGCCATGGGATTGCACAAGGTGATTCCTTTGAGATTCTGGTCCACGTTGACATCATTGCGCCTAAAGCCGGGTTCACACTACGGGATTTTTGGTCTGAATTTGCTGTCGCAGAAAATCATCTCACTTTTATACATCATCATAAATTCTTTTTTAGAATGGCGTGAGTGTGACCTCTGCTACAATGGTCATCTAAAATCAACTAACAGGACTGGATTGTTAAATTGTTGCAGCAGAAACAAGGACTTTTTCTTCTCATCAGAGATCTATCATGATAGGAATTACACCGTCGTTTGATTTAATTGTAGGCCTATTGTTATAGGAGAAAGTTAAAGCACAGTATGTTGTAGAATTTTATACGGATCGACTTTGTTGGGATCAACAAGGCGGCTGAAATTTCATCTAAAAGCAGCTTCAGTTGACTTTTATTCAGATTATTAAAATGACCTGTGTGAAGTTTCACCTATAGCCTGTAAGTCTGAGCTGTAAGTTGCTCTGGATGAGAGCATCTGCCAAATGCTGTTAATGTAAATGTTAAATCAACTTAAGACACACCTCTGTTTTAACTATTCAAAAAAAAAAAAAAATTAGACTAAAATAAATGTTCATCTGTGTCCATTCTTCTCTAGCAGGAGACACTGCAGGGGGCAGATGTTACAGAGCGACTGCAGTGTGTGTGGTGCTGCTGTGTGTTCTCCTGCTGACTGCCGTCACAGTGCTGTGGGTCAAATACAACAACCTGACTACAGAAAACGACCAGTTACAGACCAGTTACAACAACCTGACTATAGACAGAGACCAGTTACAGACCAGTTACAACAACATGGGATTTCAGAGAGACCAGTTACAGCAGGAGAAATCAGTACTGCAGGACGTGCTTTTAAAACTTGGTAGGTGAATTTTACTTAATAATGGTATTCATGTGAAATGCTAAAAACTATTTTTAATGAATGAAATTATATTTCATTAACTATCACAGTCATTAATAATAATACTTCCTGATATTATTATTAACTATTAGTTACATTATTATCAAGTACTATTTACATATAAGTATTTTTGGAGTGGATTTTTATATATACTGTATATTTATTTATGCAAATTAAGCTTCATTTAACTAAACATGTATACATTAGTATACTTAATAAAAATCAAAAATCTATATTTTTGATGTTTGAATTAAATCCTTGAAATTAATTAAGTGACGTGACTTAATGGTAGTGCTGTCATGAAACCAAGTGTTCAAATCAAATCAACTATAACGAATAAATCATGCTATCAAAAGACATTTAAATCAGTGAATCAATATTTACACTATTTACAAATACTCTATTCAAGGATGGAGATTTTTCAACTCGAGCGTTTACTGCATTTATAATGAAACGAAGTTCTGGACTGAGAGCAGAAACTACTGCACTGCTAGAGGAGCAGACCTGGTGATCATAAACAGCAGAGAGGAACAGGTGAGAGAGAGAGAGAGAGAGAGAGAGAGAGAGAGAGAGAGAGAGAGAGAGAGAGAGAGAGAGAGAGAGAGAGAGAGAGAGACTTCGACTTTCATAATCCTTTATTTACACCAGTCACATTATACAATAAAGTGCGAGTGAAGATAAATTAATGGATAGATGAATAAATATATAAATAATATTAATACCTATTTGACTTTTTTAAAAATATCGGCTTTGTTACATTAAAAAAATGTTTTGCATTAAAATGGTCGAGCAGCACTTTGAAATGTTTTCAGTGTAAAAGAGTATTAAAAAACAGTTCTCCTTCATCAATAAAACAGATAATACTCTCGTAGCACCATTTCAGTGTAAAAGTGTTCAGGTCATTCATTGATTTAAAGAAGTTAAAATCTACCTTAACCCGAGTTTTCACTAAAGCTCTGAATACAGAAGTGGGACTGATCACTCGTCTCTTCTCCACTTGGTTTTTACGAGTTATGTAGATTGCCATTTTTGCTTCTCCTACAACAAAACTGATCAGTTCCCATTTTTGTTTTTTTGCTTGTTGGTATCCTGCACCAAAAATCTGGGACCATTTTTCACCAAACAAGTTAAAAATAGTTTTCAGCAGCTCAAACAGAGGGTTAAGTCTTTTACATTCTGTATAACAATGAAAAACAGTTTCTGTTTCATTACAGAAGGGACATGTGTTTGAAACATCAGGATTTAGTTTAGAGATTAAAACATTGACTCCCACGGCACCATGTAAAATTCTCCACTGTAGGTCAACAGCTCTTTTCCTAAGTGGCATTTTATAAAACACCCTACATACCGGCTTAGTGTCCTCTAAAATCCTGAGTTTCTTTCTCCACACTGTATCCACCTGTCCGTTAAGTTTCCTCTTATTTATCACTTTCACACAGCATTTATAAATTTCTTTCCCTTTTGCTTCGTAAATTGGTAAAAACATGTCCTGTTTCTGTGTCGGGATAAATGCCCTCATATCCATTTAGTTTGGGTAAAAGTTCAAGTTCTGGAAAGGGGTCACCTTTGTCTGGTGTTTCTGTTCCTTACTGATATTCCTTAATCAGGCTCAGCTCCTCCACTGACAGTCTGTTGATCCATCTTTCTATGATGTCCTCTGTACGCCGTAGTGACCTCAAGCCGAGTTCCTCTGCCACCGCTTTTACATCCTTAAACTCCGGTCCTGCGGTGTCCACTAGTCTCCTGAGTGTTGTGAACTTGTTTGATTGTGTGATTCGATTGATACCTGGAGAACTGTCCTTAATGTCCATTCGTCCTCCTCCCACTAAAGGCTCTTCTAGGAGCCAGTACAGTGAGACAGCAGGGCCTTGAGATCCACATTCAAACAGAGACCATGCTTTAAAAACACTGCGATAAAAGTTAGACATGTTGGAAACATTTAAAACAGTTGGGTTCATTGCAAATAAGTTGCGATCGCAATCAAAATCATTAACTTTCTTCAATATAAAACTTGTAACATCTCCCCAAACCAGGGAATCAGAACTGATCAGGTACTTTTGTATGGTTTGAAACCGGAAGGCTGTGGTTCTGCTTTTGAGGTCTACCAGTCCCTGACCGCCTTCTTCTTTGGGGAGAAAGAGAACGCTCTGCGGAACCCAGTGTAGTTTGTCCCACACAAAACTAACTAGTAGAGCTTGTACCTTCTCAATTAACCCAGTAGGGGGCTCCAGGCAAGCTAAGCGATGCCATAGCATTGAGGCTACTAAGTTGTTAGCCACTAGTACCCTCCCCTTGAGTGACATATTTGGTTTGAGCCATTCCCATTTTTTTTAGTTTGCCTTCTATTTTTTCCTTAACTCCTTCCCAGTTTTTTCTTTTCTTCATTTAAGTAAATTCCCAGGTATTTAAATTCTCCTTTTTTCCATTCTAGCCCACCTGGTAATTTTGGCAAACCTTGTGACCAACTTCCTATTGTGATTGCTTCGCTCTTTTTCCAGTTGGTTTTGGAGGAAGAAACTAAGCCAAAATCAAAAACCACCTTTTCTAAAATCTTGATCTCCATTTGATTTTGTACTAAAATCATGACATCATCAGCATAAGCAGATAAAACATGTGGAACATTAAAACCAGGTACAATAAAACCATTTAAAGACTCGTAGTCGATGTGAAAAAGGTTCAATCGCTAGAGTGTATAACATACCTGATAATGAACATCCTTGTCTTATTCCCCTCTGTACTTTAAAAGGTGCACTTAACCCTCCGTTGATCTTGAGTACACTTTCAACATCCTGGTACATCACCTTCATCATCGCTATAAGACTGGGGCTGAGACCAAAAGCCTCCAGAGTTTTCCAGAGGTACTGATGCTCAACCCTGTCAAAAGCTTTTTCTTGGTCCAGTGAAATCAGACCAAGATCGACTGCCAATGAACTAGAGACGTCCAAAATGTCCCGAATTAAAGGGACATTGTCAATGATGGGCCTACTGGGCACACAATATGTTTGGTCTTTTTGGATTATGGAGTCCATGATGTCTCTGAGACGGTTAGCCAGCGCTGTTGACATAATTTTATAGTCTGTACATAGCAGTGACACTGGACACCAGTTCCTAATGTCCTGGAGATCTCCTTTTTTGGGGAGAAGTGTAATCACTGCTCTCCGGCTGCTCAGGGGTAGACACATTTCTCTACAGCTTTCCTGAAGGACCGCCAGCAGATCTTCTCCCAGTTCTTTCCAGAAGAACCTGTAGAATTACACTGGCAGGCCATCGATTCCAGGTGCTTTTCCTCCTGGCATGGTGTTCAACGCAGCCCGAAGCTCCTCCAGAACCAGCGGACCTTCTAGTGCTGCGTTGTCCTCTGAGACCTTTGGAAGTCCCTGGTAGAAGGTGTCTAACAGCTCCTTGTTGTCCCTGTTTTTACTCCTGTACAGGTCTTGGTAAAAGTTCATGGCATACCGTCGGATCTCATTAGTGTGTATGTCTTGTCCTTTTCCGGTGTGAAGTGTATGTATGAATCTGCTCTGTCTACTCTTTTTTTCCAGTCCAAAGAAGAACTTTGATGGAGCATCCATTTCGTTAGCTCCTTTGAATCTGGACCGGATGTGAGCACCTTGCGCTTTTGTACCCAGTAAATCCGCCATTAACGCTTTTTTCACTTTGAGGTTCTCAACATGCCTTCTATCTCCTGTGGACTCAACCAAAGCCTGGAGTTCCACTATTCCTATCTCCAGGTCACTTAATGACTTGGTAATGTCCCGTGTGATGCTGACCATGTACTCACGACAGAGCTGCTGGATTAAAACCTTACCATGGTCCCACCATTGTCTACAGGAGGAGAATAAACCCTTTTCATTTTTAAAACAGGTCCAAAAAAATCTAAAAGCCTCAGTAAAATTTGCATCATCTAGTAAGGACACGTTAAAATGCCAGTACGCACTTTTGGGCTTCAGATTTGCAATAAAAACTCTGCATGTGACTAGAGAATGATCATCGAAGCAAACGGGTGTTATTAAGCTAGATTTTAAAACATTAAAATGATGTTTTAAACAGTAAAATCTGTCTAATCTAGCTAGAGAAATAAGACCATCTCTAAAATGTGCCCATGTGTACTGCCGTTCGGTTACATGTAGTCTTCTCCATACATCTACCAGATCATGAGTTTTTATGAGGTGTGTTAATGTATTCTTCGATGCTGCATGAGGTTCTATGTGGTTCCTGTCTATGGAGTCATTTTGTGTGCAGTTAAAATCTCCTCCAATAAACACATAATCGTTGGGGACACAGCTGGTTAAAAGTTCACTTAGTTTGTTTAAAAATAAAACTCTTTCGGGACCTCTGGTCGGAGCATAAACATTGATTAGCGTCAGTTTAACGCATTCACATTTTGCATTGATTAAAAGTAGTCTGCCAGCGATCACTTCCTGTTTGGTATAAGATTCAGGTAAGAAGTGTTTTGCAAACAGAACCCCCACTCCTGCGCTCACTGAGCTCTCGAAGCTCAACACTACTTCCCCTTCCCATTCTAAATTCCTGTCTGTTTCTAATGTCTGTTTCTACACTGGTGTCCTGGTCACTGCTCAGTTCTGTCTCCGTTTCTTTACCAGTTCTGATCCGCTTTTCTTTTTTTTTTCGGCTAAACCTTTTTTTCTGGATTGTGAGCCACTGCTTCCTTCTTTTAATTTTCTTTTTGACCTGACCAGAGTAAAGCCACTATCATCTATGGCCACGTCTATGTCTGTACACTCATCAGTGTTTTGGCTGTCAGCTGGCTGTGTATTAATTTCAGAGTTTTTATTCACGTTACCTTGTGATTTTTCATTTTCTGTCTCCATATGATTTATTTCTGGATCAATATTTTTTTCTCCCTTCCTGAATTTCTGTGTTTGTTTCTTGCTGTTTATTTTCTTCCTGATCCTCAGTGTATGTGTTATCCTCTACACTGTCCTGTTTATCTTCACCCTGTTCCCTTTCCGGATTATTCTCTTTTACGGTTCCTGTCCCCCGTTCACTTGTTGCCTGTCCCTTGGGACAGTTCTTAACTAGGTGTCCCTCCTGTCCGCACCCAAAACACTTTAAACCTCCGGAAGTTGCGAAAATAGTGAACTCCTCTCCATCCAGCTTTAATTTGAATGTTACGTTTAGATCTTCTTCTCTGTTGTTGAGAACCATGAAAGCCTGTCTCCTATAGGAGTAGATATGCTTCAGCTCTGGGTCTTTACAGCCTGTAGGTATCATTTTGAGAGGTGATACTACTTTACCGAATCTGGACAACTGTTTACAGAGATCTTCATCATCAATAAAGGGGGGCACATTAGATAAGATCACTCGTGTAGCGGGGGCCCTAAGGGGGAAAACTTTCACCAACGTGTCTTTGATGACAACGCCATTAGGAACTACAGCCTCGGCTTTGTGAACCTCATCCACAAACATGACCACCGCCTTATTCATCCGCGCGGCGGTTATAATCCTCTTCGCCCCGATTAGTTTAGCCACCGCTGCAGCGCATTCCTCTACCGAACACGCGGCCGTCACTAACACTTTAAACCCGGGCCTCCGGGTTAAGTTCTTAAACGCCATGACGCCTGCAGCAAGCCTCCCGCGCCGGCGTCTCACACACACACACACTCTCACACACACAGAAAAACACACTACTCACCACTCACGCACTTTACACACAATACAACAGAAAAAGATAGAGTTTTCACTCGCACGATCCGTCCACGCTCACACACTCACTCACGCATGCGCAGAGAGAGAGAGAGAGAGAGAGAGAGAGAGAGAGAGAGAGAGAGAGAGAGAATAAATGAGTATCTATATTCATATTGTGCTGTTACAATTACAGGAGTTCATCAGTAAATATTTTGGCAGTACTGAAGCTTGGATTGGTCTGACTGACAGAGACACAGAGGGGGAAATTTAAATGGGTGGACGGTAAACCACTGACCACTGAGTAAGACATCACTGAACTGAAATTTACTCATGATGCAGTTTTTCTCTCAGTCTGAAGCTTTAAATGTGAAATAACAGATATTCTGTCTCTCTCTGTGTTTTCAGGTTCTGGGGGGTCGGAGAACCCAATGATTATGGAAACAATGAGGACTGTGCTATAACAGGCTTTAGATTAGCTAAATCTAACATGTCGACCTGGGCTGATTATCCCTGTGACTTCCCTGTAGTTGGAATTTGTGAGATGAAAATATTTAACTGAACACATGGGAGTCAGTCAGTGAAACTGAAAAAAGTTAAAATTGAAAATTATATAAAGTTTGAGTCTGTGCTACTTTTCCATTTATTCTCACAATAGCAGCTATCAGGAAGTTTAAATGATTCTGTGTAACAGTCTTACAGCTTGTGTAGATTTAAACAGAAGGCAAAACTTAATTCTGTACTTAAATACAACCTGTTTGTGGACTTATGAAGAGCTGGAACGACAGGCCACACTCTGTGAGAAAAGTGCTTTTTAGTTTTATAAAAGACTAAATGACTTCTAAAAAATACACTGCCCACTTTTACTTTGCTGTAACTGTGTCTTGGTCTCTGTTATTATTTTTAGCCAGTGGTACAAAGTGTACAGAATTTCAGGAAGTTTGATTTTATCGTGTTTGTCACAAACGAGATTGTTTTTGTGTTTTGTCTTTACAATGGATGATTTGGTATAAAAGAGAACGGGAAATGAGTACAGAACTGAACACAGATTTTCAGTGTATAAGACGTCACTGAACTGTAATCACTTGTGCATTAGAGGTTACTGAAAATGGAAAACGTTGTGTCGTGTTCGAGCTGCGTTTGTGATCCATAATTACTTCTCAGATGAAAGTGTGTGAATTTATCCATTCCCCAGAGCGTATGGTTATCCATGCAGATTACACCGAGACTCACATGATGATGTTCAGTGAAACTTTTTACTGTTAGATCATGCCACGACCCGGACTCCAATTCCAAGAATGCACAGCGGCCTGCAAATATGGCCGCCACGGACTACACTTCCCACAACACCCTCACACTCCCACTCACATTCGCCTTCATTTTGAGCACACACCTGATTTCAATTTCACAGCACATTCACAGCCACATTATTTAAGGACCTTCTGTTTTCACAGTCACGGCGAAGTATTTGTTCAGTCACGTTGTTGCTGTCATTTGCCAAGCCTTTATCTTTTGTATATCTCTTAGGATATTGCTTGCTGATCGCCCGACCTTGGACTGTTTACTGTTTTTTGCATTTTGCCTAAGGCTTACACTTTGCCTGTCCCTATACTTTTGAAGTTCCTATTAAAGTGACATTTCCCCACACTTGTATCCCGCTCTGATTCTGTTATCTATCATTTACCCTTCAGTTATCTCTGTTTATGACCTTGTTTACACTCTTAAATTATTTCGTTTTAAGTGAATAGACATATTTGATATTACGTATTATATTAGACACAGCTCCTCCCCATTATCAAGGAATCGGTGTAAAAGTGTCATTGTTAAAATGTAATTATTAAAATAAACGAATAAAACTGGAAAATAATCAAATACAGTAACTACGTCCTGTCGAGCTGCATCACACCATCCCATCATTGATTATTTTCCTGTAACAGCACCGCCCCAAGTGCTCTATTATGTACTTTTAAATGACTTGTTCATGCTTTTTAGTGTTAATTAAATCAGTAAATAATGTTAGTTAAAGGAATCTTAATATAAAGTGTTACAACATATCAGTATTAATATTTAATATTATGTTCTAATGTACTGCATTTTAGATACATACTGTATATTACGGTGCCTTGCGAAAGTATTCACCCCCTTGGGTGTTTTTCCTGTTTTGTTACATTACAACCTGGAATTAAAATGGATTTTTGTGGGGTTTGTACCAGGGGCATTAACTGGATTGACGATCATCCGGTCTGAGCCCAGATCCTACTCCACTATAAAACATTTTAAAATGAAATTCTAAATAGACTGTTTCTATGCATTTTTTATTCTTGCATGTGAGGGCTAATTGCTAATGCTTAATAATTGTATGACATGATCAGAAAAGAAAAAAAAAAACCTTGCCCTGGGTGTTATCACTGTTCGCAGGACTACCAGACCGATCAAATACAAAACTTTTTGGCTATCTAACACGAGACTAGGGCAGTTTGGTGTCGCTAGCCAAGGGGAGGAACAACTAAGCTATCATTGGTTTAGCTGGCTACAGTGCCTTGTAAAGTACATTAGCTGTCCTTCTGCTCTGCTTATATCATGTTCACATAACTTGGAAGTCATATAGACATTTAGACACCTTCTTTTCCTGGCTCAGCACAGTTTCATCCCCTTTACTGGTTAAAAACAAAAAGGTGTATATCCATGTTTCCCTCACACTAACTGACTGTGTGAGCTAGCGTTTGGCAGAATTGAGAGCTGTCAGCCAATAAGACACGAGTATTTCCATGTATTTTCCTTTAAACCCTGTTTGATTGGTCTCGCCTCTGTCCACTGAAGATAAAATACAACACTCCGTTCACTGAAGATACAAAATTACAACACTGCCGTCTTCTTTTACTGACGTTTTGTTATGTAGTGACAAACCGCTCCAAGTGGAGAATTATTCGGGGCTAAAGAAAAAAATCTTCAGCGCTACAGCCCCAAATGCTCAGGCCAGGTTACAACCCTGGTTTATAACATTTGATTTACACAACATGCCCACCACTTTGATGGTGCAAAATGGTTTTTTTTTTATTGTGACACAAACAATAACTAAGACATAAATCTTGAGTGTGCATAAGTATCCCCTCCTCCCCCCTTAGCACATCTAGGCACTGGGATTTTTGCCCAGTCTTCAAGGCAAAACTGCTCCAGCTCCTTCATGTTAGATGGATTGTGTTTAGAGATAGACCGATAATCGGTTTTACTGATATTTTTTCACGATATTTAAGCATTTCTCCCATAATCGGATATCGGTTTTTATAATTTGGGATCCACCGATAAATGGCGCAATTTTGTGGGCGTTTTGAGAATTGCGTGCAGGACCGCCACTGCAGCGCTGCATCTGAGGGGAGACGAGTCAACAACGGTGTGCAGATACAGTATACTTACTTTGTTTTAATTAATAAACTCTATTTAACATAACAGCCATTAATGCACAAATGAGATGTGTTACATAAATGCTTGATATGTAGTTTAAGCAGCTTGGCGCTAAGAAATAGAAACAAACTCATAAACTCATAAACTCAGTCAAAAACAGGAGTAAAACAATAAATAAATATCGGCTCTGCATATCGGTTATCGGGTACATGAACATGAAAATAATCGGTATGGGTATCAGTCATAAAAAACTCAATATCGGTCGATCTCTAGTCGTGTTGGTGTGCAGCATTCTTCAAGTCATGCCACAGATTCTCATTTGGATTGAGGTCTGGGCTATGAGTAGGCCATTCCAAGACATTCAGCTGTTTCCCTTTAAACCACACCAGTGTAGCTTTAGCAGTATGTTTAAGATCATTGTCCTGCTGGAAGGTGAACCTCCATCCCAGTCTCAAATCTCTGGCAGACTGAAACAAGTCTTCATCAAGAATTGCCCTGTATTTAGTGCCATCCATATTTCCTTCAATCCGGACCAGTTTTCCAGTCCCTGCCAATGAAAAACATCTCCACAGTGTGATGCTGCCACCACCATGCTTCACTGTGCATCGCATTTCCCATGATGGCCAAAAACTTCCAATTTATTCTCATCTGACCAGAGAAACTTCTTCCATGTGTTAGGCGGAGTCTGCGACATGCTGTTTGGCGAACTCCAAATATGTTTTCTTAATTTTTTTTTTTTTAAGCAATGGCTTTTTTTCTGGCCACTCTTCCACAAAGTCCCACTCTGTGGAGTGTACAGTTTAAAGTGGTCCTATGGACAGATACTCCCATCTCCACTGTGGATCTTTGCAGCTGCTTCAGTGTTATCTTTGGTGTCTTTGTTGAATCTCTACCTCTGATTAATGCCCTCGTCACCCGGTCTGTGAGTTTTGGTGGGCGGCCTTCTCTTGTCAGGTTTGTAGTGGTGCCATATTCTTTTCATTTTGTTATATTGAATGGTTTATTGTGCGATGTTCAAAGTTTGGGATATTATTCATAACCCAACCCTGATCTATACTTCTCCATAACTTTGACTCTGACCTGTTTGGAGCGCTCCTTCTTATTCGTGTTGCTTGTGTAGTGGTGTTACAGACTCAGGGGCCTTTCAAAACAGGTGTATTTATACTGACATCATGTGACAGATCATGTGACTTTGATTGCACACAGGTGGACCTTAATCAACCAATTATGTGACTTCTGAAATTAACTGGTTTGACCAGATCTTATATAGGATTTCATAGGGGGTGAATACATATGCAATCACAACTTTTTGAACATTATTTTTTTAAACAAGGTTTTTTTTTTTTTTTTCTCATTCAACTTCAACAATTTGGACTCCTTTGTTAGGTCCATTACAAAAAATGTGTTCCTAATGAGCAAGCCAGAGAATGGCGTCCATTTCACCTGGTGCTTGGTGACGTCCTCATTTCCTCATCACACATTAGTGATTTCCCTATTTACCAGCCATAGTAAGTGAGCGGTGTCACTCCAGCCTACACACACAAAGTGGAGGTTGATAGATGCAGACAGAAACGCTCTACACCAGTGCTTTAGAGATAAGATATGTCTGAACTAGTTTCTCATTATGTGAACTACACTGAAAAGAGAGGAGAGAGTATAAAGAAGGTCGTGGAAATCTATGAAAATGCAGATGCTGTTAGAGGTCCTGACCTCAAAGAAGTGACAGAAGCCACCAAAGTAAAGAGAAACCTACAGACTGAACACACAGGTACGCAGGTTTTAAAGTGTATATTGTAAGCTAACATGAGTCAAGTAATAAATATTATTCCACAGTGCTGTTGAATTCTTAATTGTGATTGGTCAGACAGTGTATTAACAACTCAGTCACAGGGACTTGTATGGTGGATGGCCAACATAATCTAATAATGAACTGATTAATTGATTGTTGTTATTTATCTAAAAAAACATCTAACTGTTGATATGGTGAGGTTTTCTGTGAGGAGGTGTTTAGTTAACATCTTTTGGAAGGAGTCTTCAACAAGTCTATAAGTTATATTTTGTTTTACGGCTTCTTGATATCATGAAAAGCTTTTGAACGTGAGGGAATGACTGTTTAAAGCTGTTATAACTTAAACAATAACAGGAACTAACTTGTTCCACAACCAACTTTTGAGAATGCCCTCAGGTCCACTGTATTAACTCGTATAACTTTATGAAAGCAAATAAAGCAACGGAACAAGTCAGACTATTAAAGTAAGCTAGTTATTATGTAAAGGAAAATATGCTAAATGTAATAGAATCTTTAAAGACCTGAAAATAAGGTTTGTTTATTTTTAATTGCATTGATATGGCATCTAGATTAAACTGTACATGTTATTTAAAATATCTTTACAATGGTTTTTAGGTTAACATAAAATAGATCACACATAAAAAGACATGTTTCTATGAGATGGTATGAACTGCCACAAACTTTTAAGAAATAAGAACAAGAAGAAGTACTACTATGGAGAAGTACTGAATTGTTAAAGGTTTTAATGTACCATTAAAAAAAGAGGAAGAAGAGCAGAATGTGGAAGAAAAAGACATTAGTTTCATTGTGATCGTACGATCTAAGTTTAAATGATAACAATGGGCCGTATTTACAGTCAGCAACGTCATACACTCGCCCGCCACTTTATTAGGAACAGGATACTAATACTGCTTTGCTCTCAGACCAGCTTCAATTCTAGATGCCATGGGATTGCACAAGGTGATTCCTTTGAGATTCTGGTCCACGTTGACATCATTGCGCCTAAAGCCGGGTTCACACTACGGGATTTTTGGTCTGAATTTGCTGTCGCAGAAAATCATCTCACTTTTATACATCATCATAAATTCTTTTTTAGAATGGCGTGAGTGTGACCTCTGCAACAATGGTCATCTAAAATCAACTAACAGGACTGGATTGTTAAATTGTTGCAGCAGAAACAAGGACTTTTTCTTCTCATCAGAGATCTATCATGATAGGAATTACACCGTCGTTTGATTTAATTGTAGGCCTATTGTTATAGGAGAAAGTTAAAGCACAGTATGTTGTAGAATTTTATACGGATCGACTTTGTTGGGATCAACAAGGCGGCTGAAATTTCATCTAAAAGCAGCTTCAGTTGACTTTTATTCAGATTATTAAAATGACCTGTGTGAAGTTTCACCTATAGCCTGTAAGTCTGAGCTGTAAGTTGCTCTGGATGAGAGCATCTGCCAAATGCTGTTAATGTAAATGTTAAATCAACTTAAGACACACCTCTGTTTTAACTATTCAAAAAAAAAAATTAGACTAAAATAAATGTTCATCTGTGTCCATTCTTCTCTAGCAGGAGACACTGCAGGGGGCAGATGTTACAGAGCGACTGCAGTGTGTGTGGTGCTGCTGTGTGTTCTCCTGCTGACTGCCGTCACAGTGCTGTGGGTCAAATACAACAACCTGACTACAGAAAAAGACCAGTTACAGACCAGTTACAACAACCTGACTATAGACAGAGACCAGTTACAGACCAGTTACAACAACATGGGATTTCAGAGAGACCAGTTACAGCAGGAGAAATCAGTACTGCAGGACGTGCTTTTAAAACTTGGTAGGTGAATTTTACTTAATAATGGTATTCATGTGAAATGCTAAAAACTATTTTTAATGAATGAAATTATATTTCATTAACTATCACAGTCATTAATAATAATACTTCCTGATATTATTATTAACTATTAGTTACATTATTATCAAGTACTATTTACATATAAGTATTTTTGGAGTGGATTTTTATATATACTGTATATTTATTTATGCAAATTAAGCTTCATTTAACTAAACATGTATACATTAGTATACTTAATAAAAATCAAAAATCTATATTTTTGATGTTTGAATTAAATCCTTGAAATTAATTAAGTGACGTGACTTAATGGTAGTGCTGTCATGAAACCAAGTGTTCAAATCAAATCAACTATAACGAATAAATCATGCTATCAAAAGACATTTAAATCAGTGAATCAATATTTACACTATTTACAAATACTCTATTCAAGGATGGAGATTTTTCAACTCGAGCGTTTACTGCATTTATAATGAAACGAAGTTCTGGACTGAGAGCAGAAACTACTGCACTGCTAGAGGAGCAGACCTGGTGATCATAAACAGCAGAGAGGAACAGGTGAGAGAGAGAGAGAGAGAGAGAGAGAGAGAGAGAGAGAGAGAGAGAGAGAGAGAGAGAGAGAGAGAGAGAGAGAGAGAGAGAGACTTCGACTTTCATAATCCTTTATTTACACCAGTCACATTATACAATAAAGTGCGAGTGAAGATAAATTAATGGATAGATGAATAAATATATAAATAATATTAATACCTATTTGACTTTTTTAAAAATATCGGCTTTGTTACATTAAAAAAATGTTTTGCATTAAAATGGTCGAGCAGCACTTTGAAATGTTTTCAGTGTAAAAGAGTATTAAAAAACAGTTCTCCTTCATCAATAAAACAGATAATACTCTCGTAGCACCATTTCAGTGTAAAAGTGTTCAGGTCATTCATTGATTTAAAGAAGTTAAAATCTACCTTAACCCGAGCTTTCACTAAAGCTCTGAATACAGAAGTAGGACTGATCACTCGTCTCTTCTCCACTTGGTTTTTACGAGTTATGTAGATTGCCATTTTTGCTTCTCCTACAACAAAACTGATCAGTTCCCATTTTTGTTTTTTTGCTTGTTGGTATCCTGCACCAAAAATCTGGGACCATTTTTCACCAAACAAGTTAAAAATAGTTTTCAGCAGCTCAAACAGAGGGTTAAGTCTTTTACATTCTGTATAACAATGAAAAACAGTTTCTGTTTCATTACAGAAGGGACATGTGTTTGAAACATCAGGATTTAGTTTAGAGATTAAAACATTGACTCCCACGGCACCATGTAAAATTCTCCACTGTAGGTCAACAGCTCTTTTCCTAAGTGGCATTTTATAAAACACCCTACATACCGGCTTAGTGTCCTCTAAAATCCTGAGTTTCTTTCTCCACACTGTATCCACCTGTCCGTTAAGTTTCCTCTTATTTATCACTTTCACACAGCATTTATAAATTTCTTTCCCTTTTGCTTCGTAAATTGGTAAAAACATGTCCTGTTTCTGTGTCGAGATAAATGCCCTCATATCCATTTAGTTTGGGTAAAAGTTCAAGTTCTGGAAAGGGGTCACCTTTGTCTGGTGTTTCTGTTCCTTACTGATATTCCTTAATCAGGCTCAGCTCCTCCACTGACAGTCTGTTGATCCATCTTTCTATGATGTCCTCTGTACGCCGTAGTGACCTCAGGCCGAGTTCCTCTGCCACCGCTTTTACATCCTTAAACTCCGGTCCTGCGGTGTCCACTAGTCTCCTGAGTGTTGTGAACTTGTTTGATTGTGTGATTCGATTGATACCTGGAGAACTGTCCTTAATGTCCATTCGTCCTCCTCCCACTAAAGGCTCTTCTAGGAGCCAGTACAGTGAGACAGCAGGGCCTTGAGATCCACATTCAAACAGAGACCATGCTTTAAAAACACTGCGATAAAAGTTAGACATGTTGGAAACATTTAAAACAGTTGGGTTCATTGCAAATAAGTTGCGATCGCAATCAAAATCATTAACTTTCTTCAATATAAAACTTGTAACATCTCCCCAAACCAGGGAATCAGAACTGATCAGGTACTTTTGTATGGTTTGAAACCGGAAGGCTGTGGTTCTGCTTTTGAGGTCTACCAGTCCCTGACCGCCTTCTTCTTTGGGGAGAAAGAGAACGCTCTGCGGAACCCAGTGTAGTTTGTCCCACACAAAACTAACTAGTAGAGCTTGTACCTTCTCAATTAACCCAGTAGGGGGCTCCAGGCAAGCTAAGCGATGCCATAGCATTGAGGCTACTAAGTTGTTAGCCACTAGTACCCTCCCCTTGAGTGACATATTTGGTTTGAGCCATTCCCATTTTTTTTAGTTTGCCTTCTATTTTTTCCTTAACTCCTTCCCAGTTTTTTCTTTTCTTCATTTAAGTAAATTCCCAGGTATTTAAATTCTCCTTTTTTCCATTCTAGCCCACCTGGTAATTTTGGCAAACCTTGTGACCAACTTCCTATTGTGATTGCTTCGCTCTTTTTCCAGTTGGTTTTGGAGGAAGAAACTAAGCCAAAATCAAAAACCACCTTTTCTAAAATCTTGATCTCCATTTGATTTTGTACTAAAATCATGACATCATCAGCATAAGCAGATAAAACATGTGGAACATTAAAACCAGGTACAATAAAACCATTTAAAGACTCGTAGTCGATGTGAAAAAGGTTCAATCGCTAGAGTGTATAACATACCTGATAATGAACATCCTTGTCTTATTCCCCTCTGTACTTTAAAAGGTGCACTTAACCCTCCGTTGATCTTGAGTACACTTTCAACATCCTGGTACATCACCTTCATCATCGCTATAAGACTGGGGCTGAGACCAAAAGCCTCCAGAGTTTTCCAGAGGTACTGATGCTCAACCCTGTCAAAAGCTTTTTCTTGGTCCAGTGAAATCAGACCAAGATCGACTGCCAATGAACTAGAGACGTCCAAAATGTCCCGAATTAAAGGGACATTGTCAATGATGGGCCTACTGGGCACACAATATGTTTGGTCTTTTTGGATTATGGAGTCCATGATGTCTCTGAGACGGTTAGCCAGCGCTGTTGACATAATTTTATAGTCTGTACATAGCAGTGACACTGGACACCAGTTCCTAATGTCCTGGAGATCTCCTTTTTTGGGGAGAAGTGTAATCACTGCTCTCCGGCTGCTCAGGGGTAGACACATTTCTCTACAGCTTTCCTGAAGGACCGCCAGCAGATCTTCTCCCAGTTCTTTCCAGAAGAACCTGTAGAATTACACTGGCAGGCCATCGATTCCAGGTGCTTTTCCTCCTGGCATGGTGTTCAACGCAGCCCGAAGCTCCTCCAGAACCAGCGGACCTTCTAGTGCTGCGTTGTCCTCTGAGACCTTTGGAAGTCCCTGGTAGAAGGTGTCTAACAGCTCCTTGTTGTCCCTGTTTTTACTCCTGTACAGGTCTTGGTAAAAGTTCATGGCATACCGTCGGATCTCATTAGTGTGTATGTCTTGTCCTTTTCCGGTGTGAAGTGTATGTATGAATCTGCTCTGTCTACTCTTTTTTTCCAGTCCAAAGAAGAACTTTGATGGAGCATCCATTTCGTTAGCTCCTTTGAATCTGGACCGGATGTGAGCACCTTGCGCTTTTGTACCCAGTAAATCCGCCATTAACGCTTTTTTCACTTTGAGGTTCTCAACATGCCTTCTATCTCCTGTGGACTCAACCAAAGCCTGGAGTTCCACTATTCCTATCTCCAGGTCACTTAATGACTTGGTAATGTCCCGTGTGATGCTGACCATGTACTCACGACAGAGCTGCTGGATTAAAACCTTACCATGGTCCCACCATTGTCTACAGGAGGAGAATAAACCCTTTTCATTTTTAAAACAGGTCCAAAAAAATCTAAAAGCCTCAGTAAAATTTGCATCATCTAGTAAGGACACGTTAAAATGCCAGTACGCACTTTTGGGCTTCAGATTTGCAATAAAAACTCTGCATGTGACTAGAGAATGATCATCGAAGCAAACGGGTGTTATTAAGCTAGATTTTAAAACATTAAAATGATGTTTTAAACAGTAAAATCTGTCTAATCTAGCTAGAGAAATAAGACCATCTCTAAAATGTGCCCATGTGTACTGCCGTTCGGTTACATGTAGTCTTCTCCATACATCTACCAGATCATGAGTTTTTATGAGGTGTGTTAATGTATTCTTCGATGCTGCATGAGGTTCTATGTGGTTCCTGTCTATGGAGTCATTTTGTGTGCAGTTAAAATCTCCTCCAATAAACATAATCGTTGGGGACACAGCTGGTTAAAAGTTCACTTAGTTTGTTTAAAAATAAAACTCTTTCGGGACCTCTGGTCGGAGCATAAACATTGATTAGCGTCAGTTTAACGCATTCACATTTTGCATTGATTAAAAGTAGTCTGCCAGCGATCACTTCCTGTTTGGTATAAGATTCAGGTAAGAAGTGTTTTGCAAACAGAACCCCCACTCCTGCGCTCACTGAGCTCTCGAAGCTCAACACTACTTCCCCTTCCCATTCTAAATTCCTGTCTGTTTCTAATGTCTGTTTCTACACTGGTGTCCTGGTCACTGCTCAGTTCTGTCTCCGTTTCTTTACCAGTTCTGATCCGCTTTTCTTTTTTTGTTTCGGCTAAACCTTTTTTTCTGGATTGTGAGCCACTGCTTCCTTCTTTTAATTTTCATTTTGACCTGACCAGAGTAAAGCCACTATCATCTATGGCCACGTCTATGTCTGTACACTCATCAGTGTTTTGGCTGTCAGCTGGCTGTGTATTAATTTCAGAGTTTTTATTCACGTTACCTTGTGATTTTTCATTTTCTGTCTCCATATGATTTATTTCTGGATCAATATTTTTTTCTCCCTTCCTGAATTTCTGTGTTTGTTTCTTGCTGTTTATTTTCTTCCTGATCCTCTGTGTATGTGTTGTCCTCTACACTGTCCTGTTTATCTTCACCCTGTTCCCTTTCCTGATTATTCTCTTTTACGGTTCCTGTCCCCTGTTCACTTGTTGCCTGTCCCTTGGGACAGTTCCTAACTAGGTGTCCCTCCTGTCCGCACCCAAAACACTTTAAACCTCCGGAAGTTGCGAAAATAGTGAACTCCTCTCCATCCAGCTTTAATTTGAATGTTACATTTAGATCTTCTTCTCTGTTGTTGAGAACCATGAAAGCCTGTCTCCTATAGGAGTAGATTTGCTTCAGCTCTGGGTCTTTACAGCCTGTAGGTATCATTTTGATAGGTGATACTACTTTACCGAATCTGGACAACTGTTTACAGAGATCTTCATCATCAATAAAGGGGGGCACATTAGATAAGATCACTCGTGTAGCGGGGGCCCTAAGGGGGAAAACTTTCACCAACGTGTCTTTGATGACAACGCCATTAGGAACTACAGCCTCGGCTTTGTGAACCTCATCCACAAACATGACCACCGCCTTATTCATCCGCGCGGCGGTTATAATCCTCTTCGCCCCGATTAGTTTAGCCACCGCTGCAGCGCATTCCTCTACCGAACACGCGGCCGTCACTAACACTTTAAACCCGGGCCTCCGGGTTAAGTTCTTAAACGCCATGACGCCTGCAGCAAGCCTCCCGCGCCAGCGTCTCACACACACACACACTCTCACACACACAGAAAAACACACTACTCACCACTCACGCACTTTACACACAATACAACAGAAAAAGATAGAGTTTTCACTCGCACGATCCGTCCACACTCACACACTCACTCACGCATGCGCAGAGAGAGAGAGAGAGAGAGAGAGAGTGAGAGAGAGAGAGAGAGAGAGAGAGAGAGAGAGAGAGAATAAATGAGTATCTATATTCATATTGTGCTGTTACAATTACAGGAGTTCATCAGTAAATATTTTGGCAGTACTGAAGCTTGGATTGGTCTGACTGACAGAGACACAGAGGGGAAATTTAAATGGGTGGACGGTAAACCACTGACCACTGAGTAAGACATCACTGAACTGAAATTTACTCATGATGCAGTTTTTCTCTCAGTCTGAAGCTTTAGGTGTAAAATAACAGATATTCTGTCTCTCTCTGTGTTTTCAGGTTCTGGGGGGACGGAGAACCCAATGATTATGGAAACAATGAGGACTGTGCTATAACAGGCTATAGATTAGCTAAATCTAACATGTCGACCTGGAATGATTATAACTGTGACTTCCTTGTAGTTGGAATTTGTGAGAAGAAAATATTTAACTGAACACATGGGAGTCAGTCAGTGAAATTGAAAAAAGTTAAAATTGAAAATTATATAAAGTTTGAGTCTGTGCTACTTTTCCATTTATTCTCACAATAGCAGCTATCAGGAAGTTTAAATGATTCTGTGTAACAGTCTTACAGCTTGTGTAGATTTAAACAGAAGGCAAAACTTAATTCTGTACTTAAATACAACCTGTTTGTGGACTTATGAAGAGCTGGAACGACAGGCCTCACTCTGTGAGAAAAGTGCTTTTTAGTTTTATAAAAGACTAAATGACTTCTAAAAAATACACTGCCCACTTTTACTTTGCTGTAACTGTGTCTTGGTCTCTGTTATTATTTTTAGCCAGTGGTACAAAGTGTACAGAATTTCAGGAAGTTTGATTTTATCGTGTTTGTCACAAACGAGATTGTTTTTGTGTTTTGTCTTTACAATGGATGATTTGGTATAAAAGAGAACGGGAAATGAGTACAGAACTGAACACAGATTTTCAGTGTATAAGACGTCACTGAACTGTAATCACTTGTGCATTAGAGGTTACTGAAAATGGAAAACGTTGTGTCGTGTTCGAGCTGCGTTTGTGACCCATAATTACTTCTCAGATGAAAGTGTGTGAATTTATCCATTCCCCAGAGCGTATGGTTATCCATGCAGATTACACCGAGACTCACATGATGATGTTCAGTGAAACTTTTTACTGTTAGATCATGCCACGACCCGGACTCCAATTCCAAGAATGCACAGCGGCCTGCAAATATGGCCGCCACGGACTACACTTCCCACAACACCCTCACACTCCCACTCACATTCGCCTTCATTTTGAGCACACACCTGATTTCAATTTCACAGCACATTCACAGCCACATTATTTAAGGACCTTCTGTTTTCACAGTCACGGCGAAGTATTTGTTCAGTCACGTTGTTGCTGTCATTTGCCAAGCCTTTATCTTTTGTATATCTCTTAGGATATTGCTTGCTGATCGCCCGACCTTGGACTGTTTACTGTTTTTTGCATTTTGCCTAAGGCTTACACTTTGCCTGTCCCTATACTTTTGAAGTTCCTATTAAAGTGACATTTCCCCACACTTGTATCCCGCTCTGATTCTGTTATCTATCATTTACCCTTCAGTTATCTCTGTTTATGACCTTGTTTACACTCTTAAATTATTTCGTTTTAAGTGAATAGACATATTTGATATTACGTATTATATTAGACACAGCTCCTCCCCATTATCAAGGAATCGGTGTAAAAGTGTCATTGTTAAAATGTAATTATTAAAATAAACGAATAAAACTGGAAAATAATCAAATACAGTAACTACGTCCTGTCGAGCTGCATCACACCATCCCATCATTGATTATTTTCCTGTAACAGCACCGCCCCAAGTGCTCTATTATGTACTTTTAAATGACTTGTTCATGCTTTTTAGTGTTAATTAAATCAGTAAATAATGTTAGTTAAAGGAATCTTAATATAAAGTGTTACAACATATCAGTATTAATATTTAATATTATGTTCTAATGTACTGCATTTTAGATACATACTGTATATTACGGTGCCTTGCGAAAGTATTCACCCCCTTGGGTGTTTTTCCTGTTTTGTTACATTACAACCTGGAATTAAAATGGATTTTTGTGGGGTTTGTACCAGGGGCATTAACTGGATTGACGATCATCCGGTCTGAGCCCAGATCCTACTCCACTATAAAACATTTTAAAATGAAATTCTAAATAGACTGTTTCTATGCATTTTTTATTCTTGCATGTGAGGGCTAATTGCTAATGCTTAATAATTGTATGACATGATCAGAAAAGAAAAAAAAAAACCTTGCCCTGGGTGTTATCACTGTTCGCAGGACTACCAGACCGATCAAATACAAAACTTTTTGGCTATCTAACACGAGACTAGGGCAGTTTGGTGTCGCTAGCCAAGGGGAGGAACAACTAAGCTATCATTGGTTTAGCTGGCTACAGTGCCTTGTAAAGTACATTAGCTGTCCTTCTGCTCTGCTTATATCATGTTCACATAACTTGGAAGTCATATAGACATTTAGACACCTTCTTTTCCTGGCTCAGCACAGTTTCATCCCCTTTACTGGTTAAAAACAAAAAGGTGTATATCCATGTTTCCCTCACACTAACTGACTGTGTGAGCTAGCGTTTGGCAGAATTGAGAGCTGTCAGCCAATAAGACACGAGTATTTCCATGTATTTTCCTTTAAACCCTGTTTGATTGGTCTCGCCTCTGTCCACTGAAGATAAAATACAACACTCCGTTCACTGAAGATACAAAATTACAACACTGCCGTCTTCTTTTACTGACGTTTTGTTATGTAGTGACAAACCGCTCCAAGTGGAGAATTATTCGGGGCTAAAGAAAAAAATCTTCAGTGCTACAGCCCCAAATGCTCAGGCCAGGTTACAACCCTGGTTTATAACATTTGATTTACACAACATGCCCACCACTTTGATGGTGCAAAATGTTTTTTTTTATTGTGACACAAACAATAACTAAGACATAAATCTTGAGTGTGCATAAGTATCTCCTCTTCCCCCCTTAGCACATCTAGGCACTTGAATTTTTGCCCAGTCTTCAAGGCAAAACTGCTCCAGCTCCTTCATGTTAGATGGATTGTGTTTAGAGATAGACCGATAATCGGTTTTACTGATATTTTTTCACGATATTTAAGCATTTCTCCCATAATCGGATATCGGTTTTTATAATTTGGGATCCACCGATAAATGGCGCAATTTTGTGGGCGTTTTGAGAATTGCGTGCAGGACCGCCACTGCAGCGCTGCATCTGAGGGGAGACGAGTCAACAACGGTGTGCAGATACAGTATACTTACTTTGTTTTAATTAATAAACTCTATTTAACATAACAGCCATTAATGCACAAATGAGATGTGTTACATAAATGCTTGATATGTAGTTTAAGCAGCTTGGCGCTAAGAAATAGAAACAAACTCATAAACTCATAAACTCAGTCAAAAACAGGAGTAAAACAATAAATAAATATCGGCTCTGCATATCGGTTATCGGGTACATAAACATGAAAATAATCGGTATGGGTATCAGTCATAAAAAACTCAATATCGGTCGATCTCTAGTCGTGTTGGTGTGCAGCATTCTTCAAGTCATGCCACAGATTCTCATTTGGATTGAGGTCTGGGCTATGAGTAGGCCATTCCAAGACATTCAGCTGTTTCCCTTTAAACCACTCCAGTATAGCTTTAGCAGTATGTTTAAGATCATTGTCCTGCTGGAAGGTGAACCTCCATCCCAGTCTCAAATCTCTGGCAGACTGAAACAAGTCTTCATCAAGAATTGCCCTGTATTTAGTGCCATCCATATTTCCTTCAATCCGGACCAGTTTTCCAGTCCCTGCCAATGAAAAACATCTCCACAGTGTGATGCTGCCACCACCATGCTTCACTGTGCATCGCATTTCCCATGATGGCCAAAAACTTCCAATTTATTCTCATCTGACCAGAGAAACTTCTTCCATGTGTTAGGCGGAGTCTGCGACATGCTGTTTGGCGAACTCCAAATATGTTTTCTTAATTTTTTTTTTTTTAAGCAATGGCTTTTTTTCTGGCCACTCTTCCACAAAGTCCCACTCTGTGGAGTGTACAGTTTAAAGTGGTCCTATGGACAGATACTCCCATCTCCACTGTGGATCTTTGCAGCTGCTTCAGTGTTATCTTTGGTGTCTTTGTTGAATCTCTACCTCTGATTAATGCCCTCGTCACCCGGTCTGTGAGTTTTGGTGGGCGGCCTTCTCTTGTCAGGTTTGTAGTGGTGCCATATTCTTTTCATTTTGTTATATTGAATGGTTTATTGTGCGATGTTCAAAGTTTGGGATATTATTCATAACCCAACCCTGATCTATACTTCTCCATAACTTTGACTCTGACCTGTTTGGAGCGCTCCTTCTTATTCGTGTTGCTTGTGTAGTGGTGTTACAGACTCAGGGGCCTTTCAAAACAGGTGTATTTATACTGACATCATGTGACAGATCATGTGACTTTGATTGCACACAGGTGGACCTTAATCAACCAATTATGTGACTTCTGAAATTAACTGGTTTGACCAGATCTTATATAGGATTTCATAGGGGGTGAATACATATGCAATCACAACTTTTTGAACATTATTTTTTTAAACAAGGTTTTTTTTTTTCTCATTCAACTTCAACAATTTGGACTCCTTTGTTAGGTCCATTACAAAAAATGTGTTCCTAATGAGCAAGCCAGAGAATGGCGTCCATTTCACCTGGTGCTTGGTGACGTCCTCATTTCCTCATCACACATTAGTGATTTCCCTATTTACCAGCCATAGTAAGTGAGCGGTGTCACTCCAGCCTACACACACAAAGTGGAGGTTGATAGATGCAGACAGAAACGCTCTACACCAGTGCTTTAGAGATAAGATATGTCTGAACTAGTTTCTCATTATGTGAACTACACTGAAAAGAGAGGAGAGAGTATAAAGAAGGTCGTGGAAATCTATGAAAATGCAGATGCTGTTAGAGGTCCTGACCTCAAAGAAGTGACAGAAGCCACCAAAGTAAAGAGAAACCTACAGACTGAACACACAGGTACGCAGGTTTTAAAGTGTGTATTGTAAGCTAACATGAGTCAAGTAATAAATATTATTCCACAGTGCTGTTGAATTCTTAATTGTGATTGGTCAGACAGTGTATTAACAACTCAGTCACAGGGACTTGTATGGTGGATGGCCAACATAATCTAATAATGAACTGATTAATTGATTGTTGTTATTTATCTAAAAAAACATCTAACTGTTGATATGGTGAGGTTTTCTGTGAGGAGGTGTTTAGTTAACATCTTTTGGAAGGAGTCTTCAACAAGTCTATAAGTTATATTTTGTTTTACGGCTTCTTGATATCATGAAAAGCTTTTGAACGTGAGGGAATGACTGTTTAAAGCTGTTATAACTTAAACAATAACAGGAACTAACTTGTTCCACAACCAACTTTTGAGAATGCCCTCAGGTCCACTGTATTAACTCGTATAACTTTATGAAAGCAAATAAAGCAACGGAACAAGTCAGACTATTAAAGTAAGCTAGTTATTATGTAAAGGAAAATATGCTAAATGTAATAGAATCTTTAAAGACCTGAAAATAAGGTTTGTTTATTTTTAATTGCATTGATATGGCATCTAGATTAAACTGTACATGTTATTTAAAATATCTTTACAATGGTTTTTAGGTTAACATAAAATAGATCACACATAAAAAGACATGTTTCTATGAGATGGTATGAACTGCCACAAACTTTTAAGAAATAAGAACAAGAAGAAGTACTACTATGGAGAAGTACTGAATTGTTAAAGGTTTTAATGTACCATTAAAAAAAGAGGAAGAAGAGCAGAATGTGGAAGAAAAAGACATTAGTTTCATTGTGATCGTACGATCTAAGTTTAAATGATAACAATGGGCCGTATTTACAGTCAGCAACGTCATACACTCGCCCGCCACTTTATTAGGAACAGGATACTAATACTGCTTTGCTCTCAGACCAGCTTCAATTCTAGATGCCATGGGATTGCACAAGGTGATTCCTTTGAGATTCTGGTCCACGTTGACATCATTGCGCCTAAAGCCGGGTTCACACTACGGGATTTTTGGTCTGAATTTGCTGTCGCAGAAAATCATCTCACTTTTATACATCATCATAAATTCTTTTTTAGAATGGCGTGAGTGTGACCTCTGCTACAATGGTCATCTAAAATCAACTAACAGGACTGGATTGTTAAATTGTTGCAGCAGAAACAAGGACTTTTTCTTCTCATCAGAGATCTATCATGATAGGAATTACACCGTCGTTTGATTTAATTGTAGGCCTATTGTTATAGGAGAAAGTTAAAGCACAGTATGTTGTAGAATTTTATACGGATCGACTTTGTTGGGATCAACAAGGCGGCTGAAATTTCATCTAAAAGCAGCTTCAGTTGACTTTTATTCAGATTATTAAAATGACCTGTGTGAAGTTTCACCTATAGCCTGTAAGTCTGAGCTGTAAGTTGCTCTGGATGAGAGCATCTGCCAAATGCTGTTAATGTAAATGTTAAATCAACTTAAGACACACCTCTGTTTTAACTATTCAAAAAAAAAAAAAAATTAGACTAAAATAAATGTTCATCTGTGTCCATTCTTCTCTAGCAGGAGACACTGCAGGGGGCAGATGTTACAGAGCGACTGCAGTGTGTGTGGTGCTGCTGTGTGTTCTCCTGCTGACTGCCGTCACAGTGCTGTGGGTCAAATACAACAACCTGACTACAGAAAAAGACCAGTTACAGACCAGTTACAACAACCTGACTATAGACAGAGACCAGTTACAGACCAGTTACAACAACATGGGATTTCAGAGAGACCAGTTACAGCAGGAGAAATCAGTACTGCAGGACGTGCTTTTAAAACTTGGTAGGTGAATTTTACTTAATAATGGTATTCATGTGAAATGCTAAAAACTATTTTTAATGAATGAAATTATATTTCATTAACTATCACAGTCATTAATAATAATACTTCCTGATATTATTATTAACTATTAGTTACATTATTATCAAGTACTATTTACATATAAGTATTTTTGGAGTGGATTTTTATATATACTGTATATTTATTTATGCAAATTAAGCTTCATTTAACTAAACATGTATACATTAGTATACTTAATAAAAATCAAAAATCTATATTTTTGATGTTTGAATTAAATCCTTGAAATTAATTAAGTGACGTGACTTAATGGTAGTGCTGTCATGAAACCAAGTGTTCAAATCAAATCAACTATAACGAATAAATCATGCTATCAAAAGACATTTAAATCAGTGAATCAATATTTACACTATTTACAAATACTCTATTCAAGGATGGAGATTTTTCAACTCGAGTGTTTACTGCATTTATAATGAAACGAAGATCTGGACTGAGAGCAGAAACTACTGCACTGCTAGAGGAGCAGACCTGGTGATCATAAACAGCAGAGAGGAACAGGTGAGAGAGAGAGAGAGAGAGAGAGAGAGAGAGAGAGAGAGAGAGACTTCGACTTTTATAATCCTTTATTTACACCAGTCACATTATACAATAAAGTGCAAGTGAAGATAAATTAATGGATAGATGAATAAATATATAAATAATATTAATACCTATTTGACTTTTTTAAAAACATCGGCTTTGTTACATTAAAAAAATGTTTTGCATTAAAATGGTCGAGCAGCACTTTGAAATGTTTTCAGTGTAAAAGAGTATTAAAAAACAGTTCTCCTTCATCAATAAAACAGATAATACTCTCGTAGCACCATTTCAGTGTAAAAGTGTTCAGGTCATTCATTGATTTAAAGAAGTTAAAATCTACCTTAACCCGAGCTTTCACTAAAGCTCTGAATACAGAAGTGGGACTGATCACTCGTCTCTTCTCCACTTGGTTTTTACGAGTTATGTAGATTGCCATTTTTGCTTCTCCTACAACAAAACTGATCAGTTCCCATTTTTGTTTTTTTGCTTGTTGGTATCCTGCACCAAAAATAAAACGTATCTGGGACCATTTTTCACCAAACAAGTTAAAAATAGTTTTCAGCAGCTCAAACAGAGGGTTAAGTCTTTTATATTCTGGATAACAATGAAAAACAGTTTCTGTTTCATTACAGAAGGGACATGTGTTTGAAACATCAGGATTTAGTTTAGAGATTAAAACATTGACTCCCACGGCACCATGTAAAATTCTCCACTGTAGGTCACCGGCTCTTTTCCTAAGTGGCATTTTATAACACACCCTCCATACCGGCTTAGTGTCCTCTAAAATCCTGAGTTTCTTTCTCCACACTGTATCCACCCGTCTGTTAAGTTTCCTCTTATTTATCACTTTCACACAGCATTTATAAATTTCTTTCCCTTTTGCTTCGTAAATTGGTAAAAACATGTCCTTTTTCTGTGTCGAGATAAATGCCCTCATATCCATTTAGTTTGGGTAAAAGTTCAAGTTCTGGAAAGGGGTCACCTTTGTCTGGTGTTTCTGTTCCTTACTGATATTCCTTAATCAGGTTCAGCTCCTCCACTGACAGTCTGTTGATGCATCTTTCTATGATGTCCTCTGTACGCCGTAGTGACCTCAGGCCTGTTACGTAACACAGAAGTGTAGGACGGAAGAAGGAGTCAGGATGCATGCACTGGGGAGACGTCAGTAAATATAGAAGAGTTTATTCCAAAAAGAGCAGTAATCCAAAAATGCAATAATCCACAGAGTCAGTAATAATCCAAAAAGACAGGAAGAAACACTCGAAACACGGAAGTAGTCTGGGAACCACAAACACGGAGCTATGGACATCGGAACAAGAACTATGATCACTTTAAACTATACTAAACTAAGATTAACAAAACTAAACTATGATTAACTAAACTAAACTATGATTAACTAAACTAAACTATGATTAACTAATACTCTGAGACGAAGCGGAAACAGAGTGGCGTATTTAAACACACACAAATCATACACACCTGAAACCAATGAATCAATGAAATAACATGAACCAATGAGAATTAAGGAGGCGGAGACATGACACAAACCAAAACATGAGCACATGGGGAAACACAGGAGGCGGAGACATGACGTGAACGAAAACAAAAAGCACATGGCAGAGGTAAACAACACGTGAGTTTTTATGAATGAAATGTCCATCGGAGAGTTTTTGAATAGCGCTGGAAAGCGCGCAGTGGAATGTGGAAGTGTTCGAGTCCGTCACTCGCCTAGCGAGTGACTCGGAGAACGAGCGGAAACTCTAACAAAGGCGCTTCTCCCGAAGCACCGAAAGTTCTGCCCGTTCTGGCGGACCCGGGCCCCTGGGCAGGATCATAACTTCTGCCCCCTAGGACCCGAGGCTGGCGATGTCCAGTGTCCAGAGGCCAGAGCAGAGCGTGTCGGGCTGTCCCTTCGGCCTTGGTCAAAAACTTGGTCGAGAACTTGGTCGAGAACTTGGTCAAATGCCTGGTCTGGATTTCGTAGCTGCGCGTGACCTGGTGCTGGACCTGGATCTCGTAGCTGCGCGTGACCTAGTGCTGGGCCTGGATCTCGTAGCTGCGTGTGACCTGGTGCTGGGCCTGGATCGCGGAGCTGCGCGTGACCTGGTGCTGGGCCTGGATCTCGGAACTGCGTGTGACCTGGTGCTTGACCTGGAGCTTGACCTGGAGCTTGACCTGGAGCTTGACCTGGAAGCAGGATCGGAGTCAGCTCTGGAACCAGGATCAGAATCAGCTCTCGCACCTGAATCGGAATCAGCTTTGGCACCCGGATCAGGAACAGCTTTGGCACCCGGATCAGGAACAGCTTTGGCACCCGGATCAGATACAGACTTGGAAACAGACTTCGAGAGAGACTTGGAAACAGACTTCGAGAGAGACTTGGAAACAGACTTCAAGAGAGACTTGGAAACAGATTTCGAGAAGGACTTGGTAACAGACTTCGAGACAGACTTGGTAACAGACTTCGAGACAGACTTGGAAACAGATTTCGAGAAGGACTTGGAAACAGATTTCGAGACACACTTGGAAACAGACTTCAAGACAGACTTGGAAACAGACTTCGAGACAGACTTGGAAACAGACTTCGAGACAGAATTGGAAACAGACTTCGAGACAGAATTGGAAACAGACTTCGAGAAAGACCTGGAAACAGACTTCGAGACAGACTTGGAAACAGAACAGAGAACTCTGTTAAACCGAAAACCATAGACATGGAGACAGAGGAGGAGACAGAGGAGTGAGCTGGGTTGGAGACAGAGGAGGAGACAGAGGAGGAGACAGAGGAGTGAGCTGGGTTGGAAGCGGAGCTGAGAGTCAAATCAGCCTCCGAACTGAGAAGGAGAGCAAACACATATCCAGAAACTAAACCTATGTAGCTAGCTACGAAATCAGGAACTGGACTTGGAACTGAACTAGGAACTGGGTCGGAACCTGGACATGGACTTGGACATGGACAAGGACATGGACTTGGACATGGACAAGGACATGGACTTGGACATGGACTAGCTTGAGAAGAGGTCATCCCATGGACCCCAAACATGGACCGGGCAGGAGTGGAGGTTTCTTCCTGAGTGGCGTATTTAAACACACACAAATCATACACACCTGAAACCAATGAATCAATGAAATAACATGAACCAATGAGAATTAAGGAGGCGGAGACATGACACAAACCAAAACATGAGCACATGGGGAAACACAGGAGGCGGAGACATGACGTGAACAAAAACAAAAAGCACATGGCAGAGGTAAACAACACGTGAGTTTTTATGAATGAAATGTCCATCAGAGAGTTTTTGAATAGCGCTGGAAAGCACGCAGTGGAATGCGGAAGTGTTCGAGTCCGTCACTCGCCTAGCGAGCGACTCGGAGAACGAGCGGAAACTCTAACAAGGCTGAGTTCCTCTGCCACCGCTTTTACATCCTTAAACTCCGGTCCTGCAGTGTCCACTAGTCTCCTGAGTGTTGTGAACTTGTTTGATTGTGTGATTCGATTGATACCTGGAGAACTGTCCTTAATGTCCATTCGTCCTCCTCCCACTAAAGGCTCTTCTAGGAGCCAGTACAGTGAGACAGCAGGGCCTTGAGATCCACATTCAAACAGAGACCATGCTTTAAAAACACTGCGATAAAAGTTAGACATGTTGGAAACATTTAAAACAGTTGGGTTCATTACAAATAAGGTGCGGTCGCAATCAAAATCATTAACTTTCTTCAATATAAAACTTGTAACATCTCCCCAAACCAGGGAATCAGAACTGATCAGGTACTTTTGTATGGTTTGAAACCGGAAGGCTGTGGTTCTGCTTTTGATGTCTACCAGTCCCTGACCGCCTTCTTCTTTGGGGAGAAAGAGAACGCTCTGCAGAACCCAGTTTAGTTTGTCCCACACAAAACTAACTAGTAGAGATTGTACCTTCTCAATTAACCCAGTAGGGGGCTCCAGGCAAGCTAAGCGATGCCATAGCATTGAGGCTACTAAGTTATTAGCCACTAGTACCCTCCCCTTGAGTGACATATTTGGTTTGAGCCATTCCCATTTTTTTAGTTTGCCTTCTATTTTTTCCTTAACTCCTTCCCAGTTTTTCTTTTCTTCATTTAAGTAAATTCCCAGGTATTTAAATTCTCCTTTTTTCCATTCTAGCCCACCTGGTAATTTTGGCAAACCTTGTGACCAACTTCCTTGTTTTTGGAGGAAGAAACTAAGCCAAAATCAAAAACCACCTTTTCAAAATCTTGATCTCGGTTTGGTTTTGTACTACAATCATGACATCATCAGCATAAGCAGATAAAACATGTGGAACATTAAAACCAGGTACAATAAAACCATTTAAAGACTCTCGTAGTCGATGTAAAAAAAGGTTCAATCGCTAGAGTGTATAACATACCTGATAATGAACATCCTTGTCTTATTCCCCTCTGTACTTTAAAAGGTGCACTTAACCCTCTGTTGATCTTGAGTACACTTTCAACATCCTGGTACATCACCTTCATCATCGCTATAAGACTGGGGCTGAGACCAAAAGCCTCCAGAGTTTTCCAGAGGTACTGATGCTCAACCCTGTCAAAAGCTTTTTCTTGGTCCAGTGAAATCAGACCAAGATCGACTGCCAATGACCTAGAGACGTCCAAAATGTCCCGAATTAATGAGACATTGTCAATGATGGGCCTATTGGGCACACAATACGCTTGGATTAGGGAGTCCATGATGTCTCTGAGACGGTTAGCCAGCGCTTTTGACATTATTTTATAGTCTGTACATAGCAGTGACACTGGACGCCAGTTCCTAATGTCCTGGAGATCTCCTTTTTTGGAGAGAAGTGTAATCACTGCTCTCCGGCTGCTCAGGAGTAGACACATTTCTCTACAGCCTTCCTGAAGGACCGCCAGCAGATCTTCTCCCAGTTCTTTCCAGAAGAACCTGTAGAATTACACTGGCAGGCCATCGATTCCAGGTGCTTTTCCTCCTGGCATGGTGTTCAACGCAGCCCGCAGCTCCTCCAGAACCAGCGGACCTTCTAGTGCTGCGTTGTCCTCTGAGGAGACCTTTGGAAGTCCCTGGTAGAAGGTGTCTAACAGCTCCTTGTTGTCCCTGTTTTCACTCCTGTACAGGTCTTGGTAAAAGTTCATGGCATACCGTCGGATCTCATTAGTGTGTGTTATGTCTTGTCCTTTTCCGGTGTGAAGTGTATGTATGAATCTGCTCTGTCTACTCTTTTTTTCCAGTCCAAAGAAGAACTTTGATGGAGCATCCATTTCGTTAGCTCCTTTGAATCTGGACCGGATGTGAGCACCTTGCGCTTTTGTACCCAGTAAATCCGCCATTAACGCTTTTTTCACTTTGAGGTTCTCAACATGCCTTCTATCTCCTGTGGACTCAACCAAAGCCTGGAGTTCCACTATTCCTATCTCCAGGTCACTTAATGACTTGGTAATGTCCCGTGTGATGCTGACCATGTACTCACGACAGAGCTGCTGGATTAAAACCTTACCATGGTCCCACCATTGTCTACAGGAGGAGAATAAACCCTTTTCATTTTTAAAACAGGTCCAAAAAAATCTAAAAGCCTCAGTAAAATTTGCATCATCTAGTAAAGACACGTTAAAATGCCAGTACGCACTTTTGGGCTTCAGATTTGCAATAAAAACTCTGCATGTGACTAGAGAATGATCAGAGAAGCAAACGGGTGTTATTAAGCTAGATTTTAAAACATTAAAATGATGTTTTAAACAGTAAAATCTGTCTAATCTAGCTAGAGAAATAAGACCATCTCTAAAATGTGCCCATGTGTACTGCCGTTCGGTTACATGTAGTCTTCTCCATATATCTACCAGATCATGAGTTTTTATGAGGTGTGTTAATGTATTCTTCGATGCTGCATGAGGTTCTATGTGGTTCCTGTCTATGGAGTCATTTTGTGTGCAGTTAAAATCTCCTCCAATAAACATAATCGTTGGGGACACAGCCGGTTAAAAGTTCACTTAGTTTGTTTAAAAATAAAACTCTTTCGGGACCTCTGGTCGGAGCATAAACATTGATTAGCGTCAGTTTGAAGCATTCATATTTTGCATTGATTAAAAGTAGTCTGCCAGCGATCACTTCCTGTTTGGTGTAAGATTCAGGTAAGAAGTGTTTTGCAAACAGAACCCCCACTCCTGCGCTCACTGAGCTCTCGGAGCTCAACACTACTTCCCCTTCCCATTCTAAATTCCTGTCTGTTTCTACACTGGTGTCCTGGTCACTGCTCAGTTCTGTCTCCGTTTCTTTACCAGTTCTGATCCGCTTTTCTTTTTTTGTTTCGGCTAAACCTTTTTTTCTGGATTGTGAGCCACTGCTTCCTTCTTTTAATTTTCTTTTTGACCTGACCAGAGTAAAGCCACTATCATCTATGGCCACGTCTATGTCTGTACACTCATCAGTGTTTTGGCTGTCAGCTGGCTGTGTATTAATTTCAGTGTTTTTATTCACGTTACCTTGTGATTTTTCATTTTCTGTCTCCATATGATTTATTTCTGGCTCAATATTTTTTTCTCCCTTCCTGAATTTCTGTGTTTGTTTCTTGCTGTTTATTTTCTTCCTGATACTCAGTGTATGTGTTATCCTCTACACTGTCCTGTTTATCTTCACCCTGTTCCCTTTCCTGATTATTCTCTTTTACGGTTCCTGTCCCCTGTTCACTTGTTGCCTGTCCCTTGGGACAGTTCCTAACTAGGTGTCCCTCCTGTCCGCACGCAAAACACTTTAAACCTCCGGAAGTTGCGAAAATAGTGAACTCCTCTCCATCCAGCTTTAATTTGAATGTTACGTTTAGATCTTCTTCTCTGTTGTTGAGAACCATGAAAGCCTGTCTCCTATAGGAGTAGATATGCTTCAGCTCTGGGTCTTTACAGCCTGTAGGTATCATTTTGATAGGTGATACTACTTTACCGAATCTGGAAAACTGTTTACAGAGATCTTCATCATCAATAAAGGGGGGCACATTAGATAAGATCACTCATGTAGCGGGGGCCCTAAGGGGGAAAACTTTCACCAACGTGTCTTTGATGACAACGCCATTAGGAACTACAGCCTCGGCTTTGTGAACCTCATCCACAAACATGACCACCGCCTTATTCATCCGCGCGGCGGTTATAATCCTCTTCGCCCCGATTAGTTTAGCCACCGCTGCAGCGCATTCCTCTACCGAGCACGCGGCCGTCACTAACACTTTAAACCCGGGCCTCCGGGTTAAGTTCTTAAACGCCATGACGCCTGCAGCAAGCCTCCCGCGCCGGCGTCTCACACACACACACACACACTCTCACACACACAGAAAAACACACTACTCACCACTCACGCACTTTACACACAATACAACAGAAAAAGATAGAGTTTTCACTCGCACGATCCGTCCACACTCACACACTCACTCACGCATGCGCAGAGAGAGAGAGAGAGAGAGAGAGTGAGAGAGAGAGAGAGAGAGAGAGAGAGAGAGAGAATAAATGAGTGTCTATATTCATATTGTGCTATTACAATTACAGGAGTTCATCAGTAAATATTTTGGCAGTACTGAAGCTTGGATTGGTCTGACTGACAGAGACACAGAGGGGGAATTTAAATGGGTGGACGGTAAACCACTGACCACTGAGTAAGACATCACTGAACTGAAATTTACTCATGATGCAGTTTTTCTCTCAGTCTGAAGCTTTAGGTGTAAAATAACAGATATTCTGTCTCTCTTTGTGTTTTCAGGTTCTGGGGGGACGGAGAACCCAATGATTATGGAAACAATGAGGACTGTGCTATAACAGGCTTTAGAAAGGCTAAATCTAACATGTCGACCTGGAATGATTATCCCTGTGACTTCCCTGTAGTTGGGATTTGTGAGAAGAAAATATTTAACTGAACACATGGGAGTCAATCAGTGAAATTGAAAAAAGTTAAAATTGAAAATTATATAAAGTTTGAGTCTGTGCTACTTTTCCATTTATTCTCACAATAGCAGCTATCAGGAAGTTTAAATGATTCTGTGTAACAGTCTTACAGCTTGTGTAGATTTAAAAAGAAGACAAAACTTAATTCTGTACTTAAATACAACCTGTTTGTGGACTTATGAAGAGCTGGAACGACAGGCCTCGCTCTGTGAGAAAAGTGCTTTTTAGTTTTATAAAAGACTAAATGACTTCTAAAAAATACACTGCCCACTTTTACTTTGCTGTAACTGTGTCTTGGTCTCTGTTATTATTTTTAGCCAGTGGTACAAAGTGTACAGAATTTCAGGAAGTTTGATTTTATCGTGTTTGTCACAAACGAGATTGTTTTTGTGTTTTGTCTTTACAATGGATGATTTGGTATAAAAGAGAACGGGAAATGAGTACAGAACTGAACACAGATTTTCAGTGAATAAGACGTCACTGAACTGTAATCTCCCAAAAGGACCACCACCTTGTCGGGGTTTGGGGGCTTGCGTGCCTCAGTGACCCGGATAGCTATGCTGGCTGGAGCTTCGTGCTCCGGGTAGGGTCTCCCATGCCAGACAGGTTGAAGGAGAGAGGCCAGACGAAGCGTGGTCCCTGGTCCTCCAGGTTGGGGGTTGGGCTATGGGTCAACAATCCATTCCTGTAAAAAAGCTACTGTTACAGAAACCATAGCAACACAACCAGAAAGCAACCTGACTGGGAGCGATTCCTCTTCAGAAGAGCTTATGACGCGAGCTGGTGAAATCCTTCAGGAAACCAGTGCGCCGACAAATCTTCTCTCAGCCAAGACCAAAATCAAGATCGGAACATGGAACGTCCGCACATTGTATGAGAGCGGGAAGATAGCCCAAGTTGTGAAGGAAATGAAGCACTATAACATCAAGGTACTGGGACTGTGCGAGACGAGATGGACTGGAAACGGTCAGAAAAGACTGGCAAGCGGAGAAACCATCATCTACTCCGGCCCGGAAGATCACATGCATGGAATTGGACTGCTCATGTCACCAGCAGCAACCAGGGCACTGTTAGACTGGGAACCAGTTACACCAAGGATTCTAACTGCAAGATTCAAATCCAAAGGAAGAAACATCACCATCATCCACTGCTACGCGCCAACCAACGCTGCAGAGGAGGAAGAGAAAGAAGAATTCTACAGCGCTTTACAAGCAGCCATTGACAAGACCCACAGAAGAGACCTGAAGATCCTCATGGGAGACCTGAATGCCAAGGTAGGAAGTGACAACTCCAACAAGGAACTCATCATGGGCAAGCACGGAGTGGGAGACATTAATGAGAACGGGGAACTCTTCACAGACTTCTGCGCTTTCAACGACCTTGTCATTGGAGGCACTATCTTCCCACACAAGGACATCCACAAGAAGACATGGACCTCTCCTGACGGTAAGACAGAAAACCAAATCGACCACTTTACCATTGGCCGGAAATGGAGAAGAAGTCTGCTAGATGTCAGAGTAAAGAGAGGGGCAGATGCTGCGTCAGACCACCACCTAGTCCTGGCAATGCTGAAGCTGAAACTGAGGGCACACAGGGACCAGGCACAGAGGCCGGCCTTCAAGTACAATGTCCAACACCTGAAAGATGCCCGGAAAGCGACAGAGTACCAGTGCAGCCTGAAAAACCGCTTTGAGGCGTTAGCCAACCTGATGGAGGAGACGGTGGAGGACCACTGGCAGAGTCTAAAGAAAGCTTGGACGGACACCTGCCTAGAAGTCATGGGGAAGAGAGAAAAACAACACAAGGAGTGGCTCACAGTCAACACATTGAACCTTGTAAATGAAAGGAAAGAATTGAAACAAAAGATCAACCACTGCCAAGACCACCACGAAAAATCAAAGCTACAAACTCAATACCAGGATACCAACAAGAAAGTCAAAAAGAGCGCCAGAGCAGACAAAAGGAAATTCATCCATGATCTTACAGTGGATGCAGAAGCAGCAGCAGAGCAGAGAAACATGAAGACACTGTATGAAATTACCCGGACTCTTGCAGGCAAGAACAACCAACCAACATGTTCTGTCAAGAACAGGGAAGGACAAACCATCACAAACGAAAGTCAAGAAAGAGCAAGATGGGCTGAACACTTCGAAGAAATCCTAAACAGACCTCCACCAGAACAACTGCCATCTATCCCACCAGCAGACAGCCTACTAGATACAAACACTGATGTACCCACCAGAGCCGAGATCACCAAGGCAGTCAAAGAGATAAAGGCCGGCAAAGTTGCTGGCCCTGATGGTATACCACCAGAGGCCTTGAAGGCTAGTATTAAAACAACAACTGACATGCTCTTCCCCCTGCTTCAGAAAGTCTGGGAGCAAGAACAGGTTCCAGATGAGTGGAGGAAAGGACACCTAGTAAAACTCCCCAAGAAAGGCGACCTATCCAGCTTCAGCAATTGGAGAGGCATCATGCTCTTGTCTGTCCCCAGCAAGATACTGACACGCATCATGTTGCACAGACTGAAAGAGGCGCTGGACAAAAGACTGAGAGACGAGCAGGCGGGCTTTAGGCAGGACAAGTCATGCATTGACCACATTGCCACTCTACGCATCATCATCGAGCAGTCCCTGGAATGGCAGTCTCCACTCTACGCAGTCTTTGTGGACTTCGAGAAGGCCTTTGACAGTGTGGACAGAGAGGTCGTCTGGAAGCTTATGACACACTACGGGATACCACCCAAATTCATCACTATCTTCCAACAACTATACAGCAACTCCTCATGTCAAGTGGTACATAAGGGAAAATTGACTGAGCCTTTTGAGGTACGCACCGGAGTGCGACAGGGCTGCATGTTGTCACCTACCATCTTCCTGTTGGTAGTGGACTGGATCATGAAGAAGTCTACAGAAAATGCCAACACAGGAATTCGCTGGACATTCAACAAACTGCTGGAAGACCTCGATTTTGCGGACGACATCAGCCTTCTGTCACACAGGCAGCAGGATGCACAGCAGAAACTCAACAAGCTCTCAGAGGAAGCAGCAAAAACGGGACTGAAAATAAATGTTAAGAAAACCGAAGCCATGAGGATCAACAACAAGAAGGAAGACCCGATCCAACTACAAGGTGCCAACATCAACGACGTGGAAAAGTTTGTATACCTAGGAAGCATCGTCAGCAAGGACGGGGGAGCGGACGAGGACATCAAGAGCCGCATCAACAAAGCCAGGCACGCCTTTAACACCTTACGTCCTGTCTGGAGCTCTACAGCTTTTGCACAGCAGACCAAAGTCCGAATCTTTAACACCAACGTCAAAGCAGTCCTTCTGTATGGCTCGGAAACATGGAGACTTACCAAGACAGCAGTAAACAAGCTCCAGACCTTTGTCAACAGATGTCTCAGGAACATCTTGCGCATCAGGTGGCCTGAAAAGATATCCAATGTCAGACTGTGGGAAAGAACAAAGCAGACCCCCATCGACCAAGAAATCCGGAAAAGGAAATGGGGTTGGATAGGCCACACCCTCCGGAAAGACCCAGAAAACATCACAAGACAAGCCTTGCAATGGAACCCGCAAGGCAAGAGGAGGGTTGGAAGACCAAAACAAACCTGGAGAAGATGCACAGAGGGGGAAATGAAGACAGCAGGGTGGACATGGGCTCAGCTGAAGAGAATCGCCCCCAATAGAGTCCGCTGGAGGAGTGTTGCTGAGGCCCTGTGCTCCCATTGAGGAGAAAGAGGATTAAGAAGAAGAACTGTAATCACTTGTGCATTAAAGGTTACTGAAAATGGAAAACGTTGTGTCGTGTTCGAGCTGCGTTTGTGACCCATAATTACTTCACAGATGAAAGTGTGTGAATTTATCCATTCCCCAGAGCGTATGGTTATCCATGCAGATTACACCGAGACTCACATGATGATGTTCAGTGAAACTTTTTACTGTTAGATCACGCCACGACACTGACTCCAATTCCAAGAATGCACAGCGGCCTGCAAATATGGCCGCCACGGACTACACTTCCCACAACACCCTCACACTCCCACTCACATTCGCCTTCATTTTGAGCACACACCTGATTTCAATTTCACAGCACATTCACAGCCACATTATTTAAGGACCTTCTGTTTTCACAGTCACGGCGAAGTATTTGTTCAGTCACGTTGTTGCTGTCATTTGCCAAGCCTTTATCTTTTGTATATCTCTTAGGATATTGCTTGCTGATCGCCCGACCTTGGACTGTTTACTGTTTTTTGCATTTTGCCTAAGGCTTACACTTTGCCTGTCCCTATACTTTTGAAATTCCTATTAAAGTGACATTTCCCCACACTTGTATCCCGCTCTGATTCTGTTAACTAACATTTACCCTTCAGTTATCTCTGTTTATGACCTTGTTTACACTCTTAAATTATTTCGTTTTAAGTGATTAGACATATTTGATATTACGTATTATATTAGACACAGCTCCTCCCCATTATCAAGGAATCGGTGTAAAAGTGTCATTGTTAAAATGTAATTATTAAAA
Organism: Cranoglanis bouderius; assembly: GCA_023630585.1. Lineage (NCBI taxonomy): Eukaryota > Metazoa > Chordata > Actinopteri > Siluriformes > Cranoglanididae > Cranoglanis > Cranoglanis bouderius. The sequence goes on along the minus strand of CM042535.1, from coordinate 35,626,561 downwards.
TAAACGAATAAAACTGGAAAATAATCAAATACAGTAACTACGTCCTGTCGAGCTGCATCACACCATCCCATCATTGATTATTTTCCTGTAACAGCACCGCCCCAAGTGCTCTATTACGTACTTTTACGTAACATGACTTGTTCATGCTTTTTAGTGTTAATTAAATCAGTAAATAATGTTAGTTAAGGGAATCTTAATATAAAGTGTTACAACATATCAGTATTAATATTTAATATTATGTTCTAATGTACTGCATTTTAGATACATACTGTATATTACGGTGCCTTGCGAAAGTATTCATCCCCCTGGGTGTTTTTCCTGTTTTGTTACATTACAACCTGGAATTAAAATGGATTTTTGTGGGGTTTGTACCAGGGGCATTAACTGGATTGACGATCATCCGGTCTGAGCCCAGATCCTACTCCACTATAAAACATTTTAAAATGAAATTCTAAATAGACTGTTTCAATGCATTTTTTATTCTTGCATGTGAGGGCTAATTGCTAATGCTTAATAATTGTATGACATGATCAGAAAAGAAAAAAAAAACCTTGCCCTGGGTGTTATCACTGTTCGCAGGACTACCAGACCAATCAAATACAAAACTTTTTGGCTATCTAACACGAGACTAGGGCAGTTTGGTGTCGCTAGCCAAGGGGAGGAACAACTAAGCTATCATTGGTTTAGCTGGCTACAGTGCCTTGTAAAGTACATTAGCTGTCCTTCTGCTCTGCTTATATCATGTTCACATAACTTGGAAGTCATATAGACATTTAGACACCTTCTTTTCCTGGCTCAGCACAGTTTCATCCCCTTTACTGGTTAAAAACAAAAAGGTGTATATCCATTTTTCCCTCACACTAACTGACTGTGTGAGCTAGCGTTTGGCAGAATTGAGAGCTGTCAGCCAATAAGACACGAGTATTTCCATGTATTTTCCTTTAAACCCTGTTTGATTGGTCTCGCCTCTGTCCACTGAAGATAAAATACAACACTCCGTTCACTGAAGATACAAAATTACAACACTGCCGTCTTCTTTTACTGACGTTTTGTTATGTAGTGACAAACCGCTCCAAGTGGAGAATTATTCGGGGCTAAAGAAAAAAATCTTCAGCGCTACAGCCCCAAATGCTCAGGCCAGGTTACAACCCTGGTTTATAACATTTGATTTACACAACATGCCCACCACTTTGATGGTGCAAAATGGTTTTTTTTATTGTGACACAAACAATAACTAAGACATAAATCTTGAGTGTGCATAAGTATCTCCTCTTCCCCCCTTAGCACATCTAGGCACTTGAATTTTTGCCCAGTCTTCAAGGCAAAACTGCTCCAGCTCCTTCATGTTAGATGGATTGTGTTTAGAGATAGACCGATAATCGGATTTACTGATATTTTTTCACGATATTTAAGCATTTCTCCCATAATCGGATATCGGTTTTTATCATTTGGGATCCACCGATAAATGGCGCAATTTTGTGGGCGTTTTGAGAATTGCGTGCAGGACCGCCACTGCAGCGCTGCATCTGAGGGGAGACGAGTCAACAACGGTGTGCAGATACAGTATACTTACTTTGTTTTAATTAATAAACTCTATTTAACATAACAGCCATTAATGCACAAATGAGATGTGTTACATAAATGCTTGATATGTAGTTTAAGCAGCTTGGCGCTAAGAAATAGAGACAAACTCATAAACTCAGTCAAAAACAGGAGTAAAAGAATAAATAAATATCGGCTCTGCATATCGGTTATCGGGTACATAAACATGAAAATAATCGGTATGGGTATCGGTCATAAAAAACTCAATATCGGTCGATCTCTAGTCGTGTTGGTGTGCAGCATTCTTCAAGTCATGCCACAGATTCTCATTTGGATTGAGGTCTGGGCTATGACTAGGCCATTCCAAGACATTCAGCTGTTTCCCTTTAAACCACTCCAGTGTAGCTTTAGCAGTATGTTTAAGATCATTGTCCTCCTGGAAGGTGAACCTCCGTCCCAGTCTCAAATCTCTGGCAGACTGAAACAAGTCTTCATCAAGAATTGCCCTGTATTTAGTGCCATCCATATTTCCTTCAATCCTGACCAGTTTTCCAGTCCCTGCCAATGAAAAACATCTCCACAGAGTGATGCTGCCACCACCATGCTTCACTGTGCATCGCATTTCCCATGATGGCCAAAAAGTTCCAATTTATTCTCATCTGACCAGAGAAACTTCTTCCATGTGTTAGGCGGAGTCTGCGACATGCTGTTTGGCGAACTCCAAATATGTTTTCTTAATTTTTTTTTTTTTTAAGCAATGGCTTTTTTTCTGGCCACTCTTCCACAAAGTCCCACTCTGTGGAGTGTACAGTTTAAAGTGGTCCTATGGACAGATACTCCCATCTCCACTGTGGATCTTTGCAGCTGCTTCAGTGTTATCTTTGGTGTCTTTGTTGAATCTCTACCTCTGATTAATGCCCTCGTCACCCGGTCTGTGAGTTTTGGTGGGCGGCCTTCTCTTGTCAGGTTTGTAGTGGTGCCATATTCTTTTCATTTTGTTATATTGAATGGTTTATTGTGGGATGTTCAAAGTTTGGGATATTATTCATAACCCAACCCTGATCTATACTTCTCCATAACTTTGACTCTGACCTGTTTGGAGCGCTCCTTCTTATTCGTGTTGCTTGTGTAGTGGTGTTACAGACTCAGGGGCCTTTCAAAACAGGTGTATTTATACTGACATCATGTGACAGATCATGTGACTTTGATTGCACACAGGAGGACCTTAATCAACTAATTATGTGACTTCTGAAATTAACTGGTTTGACCAGATCTTATATAGGATTTCATAGGGGGTGAATACATATGCAATCACAACTTTTTGAACATTATTTTTTTAAACAAGGTTTTTTTTTTTCTCATTCAACTTCAACAATTTGGACTCTTTTGTTCGGTCCATTACAAAAAATGTGTTCCTAATGAGCAAGCCAGAGAATGGCGTCCAGTTCACCTGGTGCTTGGTGACGTCCTCATTTCCTCATCACACATTAGTGATTTCCCTATTTACCAGCCATAGTAAGTGAGCGGTGTCACTCCAGCCTACACACACAAAGTGGAGGTTGATAGATGCAGACAGAAACGCTCTACACCAGTGTTTTAGAGATAAGATATGTCTGAACTAGTTTCTCATTATGTGAACTACACTGAAAAGAGAGGAGAGAGTATAAAGAAGGTGGTGGAAATCTATGAAAATGCAGATGCTGTTAGAGGTCCTGACCTCAAAGAAGTGACAGAAGCCACCAAAGTAAAGAGAAACCTACAGACTGAACACACAGGTACGCAGGTTTTAAAGTGTATATTGTAAGCTAACATGAGTCAAGTAATAAATATTATTCCACAGTGCTGTTGAATTCTTAATTGTGATTGGTCAGACAGTGTATTAACAACTCAGTCACAGGGACTTGTATGGTGGATGGCCAACATAATCTAATAATGAATTGATTAATTGATTGTTGTTATTTATCTAAAAAAACATCTAACTGTTGATATGGTGAGGTTTTCTGTGAGGAGGTGTTTAGTTAACATCTTTTGGAAGGAGTCTTCAACAAGTCTATAAGTTATATTTTGTTTTACGGCTTCTTGATATCATGAAAAGCTTTTGAACGTGAGGGAATGACTGTTTAAAGCTGTTATAACTTAAACAATAGCAGGAACTAACTTGTTCCACAACCAACTTTTGAGAATGCCCTCAGGTCCACTGTATTAACTCATATAACTTTATGAAAGCAAATAAAGCAACGGAACAAGTCAGACTATTAAAGTAAGCTAGTTATTATGTAAAGGAAAATATGCTAAATGTAATAGAATCTTTAAAAACCTGAAAATAAAGTTTGTTTATTTTTAATTGCATTGATATGGCATCTAGATTAAACTGTACATGTTCTTTAAAATATCTTTACAATGGTTTTTAGGTTAACATAAAATAGATCACACATAAAAAGACACGTTTCTATGAGATGGTATGAACTGCCACAAACTTTTAAGAAATAAGAACAAGGAGAAGTACTACTATGGAGAAGTATTGAATTGTTAACGGTTTTAATGTACCATTAAAAAAAGAGGAAGAAGAGCAGAATGTGGAAGAAAAAGACATTAGTTTCATTGTGATCGTACGATCTAAGTTTAAATGATAACAATGAGCCGTATTTACAGTCAGCAACGTCATACACTCGCCCGCCACTTTATTAGGAACAGGATACTAATACTGCTTTGCTTTGCTCTCAGACCAGCTTCAATTCTAGATGCCATGGGATTGCACAAGGTGATTCCTTTGAGATTCTGGTCCACGTTGACATCATTGCGCCTAAAGCCGGGTTTACACTACGGGATTTTTGGTCTGAATTTGCTGTCGCAGAAAATCATCTCACTTTTATACATCATCATAAATTCTTTTTTAGAATGGCCTGAGTGTGACCTCTGCTACAATGGTCATCTAAAATCAACCAATAGGAGAACGGCACAGCGCAGTAATCGCATAAACATAAACGAAACAGGATTTTTTAAAAAGTCTGGATTGTTAAATTGTTGCAGCAGAAACAAGGACTTTTTCTTCTCATCAGAGATCTATCATGATAGGAATTACACCGTTGTTTGATTTAACTGTAGGCCTATTGTTATAGGAGAAAGTTAAAGCACAGTCTGTTGTAGAATTTTATATGGATCAACTTTGTTGGGATCAACAAGGCGGCTGAAATTTCATCTAAAAGCAGCTTCAGTTGACTTTTATTCAGATTATTAAAATGACCTGTGTGAAGTTTCACCTATAGCCTGTAAGTCTGAGCTGTAAGTTGCTCTGGATGAGAGCATCTGCCAAATGCTGTTAATGTAAATGTTAAATCAACTTAAGACACACCTCTGTTTTAACTATTCAAAAAAAAAAAAATTAGACTAAAATAAATGTTCATCTGTGTCCATTCTTCTCTAGCAGGAGACACTGCAGGGGACAGATGTTACAGAGTGACTGCAGTGTGTGTGCTGCTGCTGTGTGTTCTCCTGCTGACTGCCGTCACAGTGCTGTGGGTCAAATACAACAACCTGACTACAGAAAAAGACCAGTTACAGACCAGTTACAACAACCTGACTATAGACAGAGACCAGTTACAGACCAGTTACAACAACCTGACTATAGACAGAGACCAGTTACAGACCAGTTACAACAACATGGGATTTCAGAGAGACCAGTTACAGCAGGAGAAATCAGTACTGCAGGACTTGCTTTTAAAACTTGGTAGGTGAATTTTACTTAATAATGGTATTCATGTGAAATGCTAAAAACTATTTTTAATGAATGAAATTATATTTCATTAACTATCACAGTCATTAACAATAATACTTCCTGATATTATTATTAACTATTAGTTACATTATTATCAAGTACTATTTACATATAAGTATTTTTGGAGTGGATTTTTATATATACTGTATATTTATTTATGCAAATTAAGCTTCATTTAACTAAACATGTATACATTAGTATACTTAATAAAAATCAAAAATCTATATTTTTGATGTTTGAATTAAATCCTTGAAATTAATTAAGTGACGTGACTTAATGGTAGTGCTGTCATGAAACCAAGTGTTCAAATCAAATCAACTATAACGAATAAATCATGCTATCAAAAGACATTTAAATCAGTGAATCAATATTTACACTATTTACAAATACTCTATTCAAGGATGGAGATTTTTCAACTCGAGTGTTTACTGCATTTATAATGAAACGAAGTTCTGGACTGAGAGCAGAAACTACTGCACTGCTAGAGGAGCAGACCTGGTGATCATAAACAGCAGAGAGGAACAGGTGAGAGAGAGAGAGAGAGAGAGAGAGAGAGAGAGAGAGAGAGAGAGAGAGAGAGAGAGAGAGAGACTTCGACTTTCATAATCCTTTATTTACACCAGTCACATTATACAATAAAGTGCGAGTGAAGATAAATTAATGGATAGATGAATAAATATATAAATAATATTAATACCTATTTGACTTTTTTAAAAATATCGGCTTTGTTACATTAAAAAAATGTTTTGCATTAAAATGGTCGAGCAGCACTTTGAAATGTTTTCAGTGTAAAAGAGTATTAAAAAACAGTTCTCCTTCATCAATAAAACAGATAATACTCTCGTAGCACCATTTCAGTGTAAAAGTGTTCAGGTCATTCATTGATTTAAAGAAGTTAAAATCTACCTTAACCCGAGTTTTCACTAAAGCTCTGAATACAGAAGTGGGACTGATCACTCGTCTCTTCTCCACTTGGTTTTTACGAGTTATGTAGATTGCCATTTTTGCTTCTCCTACAACAAAACTGATCAGTTCCCATTTTTGTTTTTTTGCTTGTTGGTATCCTGCACCAAAAATCTGGGACCATTTTTCACCAAACAAGTTAAAAATAGTTTTCAGCAGCTCAAACAGAGGGTTAAGTCTTTTACATTCTGTATAACAATGAAAAACAGTTTCTGTTTCATTACAGAAGGGACATGTGTTTGAAACATCAGGATTTAGTTTAGAGATTAAAACATTGACTCCCACGGCACCATGTAAAATTCTCCACTGTAGGTCAACAGCTCTTTTCCTAAGTGGCATTTTATAAAACACCCTACATACCGGCTTAGTGTCCTCTAAAATCCTGAGTTTCTTTCTCCACACTGTATCCACCCGTCCGTTAAGTTTCCTCTTATTTATCACTTTCACACAGCATTTATAAATTTCTTTCCCTTTTGCTTCGTAAATTGGTAAAAACATGTCCTGTTTCTGTGTCGGGATAAATGCCCTCATATCCATTTAGTTTGGGTAAAAGTTCAAGTTCTGGAAATGGGTCACCTTTGTCTGGTGTTTCTGTTCCTTACTGATATTCCTTAATCAGGCTCAGCTCCTCCACTGACAGTCTGTTGATCCATCTTTCTATGATGTCCTCTGTACGCCGTAGTGACCTCAGGCCGAGTTCCTCTGCCACCGCTTTTACCTCCTTAAACTCCGGTCCTGCAGTGTCCACTAGTCTCCTGAGTGTTGTGAACTTGTTTGATTGTGTGATTCGATTGATACCTGGAGAACTGTCCTTAATGTCCATTCGTCCTCCTCCCACTAAAGGCTCTTCTAGGAGCCAGTACAGTGAGACAGCAGGGCCTTGAGATCCACATTCAAACAGAGACCATGCTTTAAAAACACTGCGATAAAAGTTAGACATGTTGGAAACATTTAAAACAGTTGGGTTCATTGCAAATAAGGTGCGATCGCAATCAAAATCATTAACTTTCTTCAATATAAAACTTGTAACATCTCCCCAAACCAGGGAATCAGAACTGATCAGGTACTTTTGTATGGTTTGAAACCGGAAGGCTGTGGTTCTGCTTTTGAGGTCTACCAGTCCCTGACCGCCTTCTTCTTTGGGGAGAAAGAGAACGCTCTGCGGAACCCAGTGTAGTTTGTCCCACACAAAACTAACTAGTAGAGCTTGTACCTTCTCAATTAACCCAGTAGGGGGCTCCAGGCAAGCTAAGCGATGCCATCGCATTGAGGCTACTAAGTTGTTAGCCACTAGTACCCTCCCCTTGAGTGACATATTTGGTTTGAGCCATTCCCATTTTTTTTAGTTTGCCTTCTATTTTTTCCTTAACTCCTTCCCAGTTTTTTCTTTTCTTCATTTAAGTAAATTCCCAGGTATTTAAATTCTCCTTTTTTCCATTCTAGCCCACCTGGTAATTTTGGCAAACCTTGTGACCAACTTCCTATTGCGATTGCTTCGCTCTTTTTCCAGTTGGTTTTGGAGGAAGAAACTAAGCCAAAATCAAAAACCACCTTTTCTAAAATCTTGATCTCCGTTTGATTTTGTACTAAAATCATGACATCATCAGCATAAGCAGATAAAACATGTGGAACATTAAAACCAGGTACAATAAAACCATTTAAAGACTCTCGTAGTCGATGTGAAAAAGGTTCAATCGCTAGAGTGTATAACATACCTGATAATGAACACCCTTGTCTTATTCCCCTCTGTACTTTAAAAGGTGCACTTAACCCTCCGTTGATCTTGAGTACACTTTCAACATCCTGGTACATCACCTTCATCATCGCTATAAGACTGGGGCTGAGACCAAAAGCCTCCAGAGTTTTCCAGAGGTACTGATGCTCAACCCTGTCAAAAGCTTTTTCTTGGTCCAGTGAAATCAGACCAAGATCGACTGCCAATGAACTAGAGACGTCCAAAATGTCCCGAATTAAAGGGACATTGTCAATGATGGGCCTACTGGGCACACAATATGTTTGGTCTTTTTGGATTATGGAGTCCATGATGTCTCTGAGACGGTTAGCCAGCGCTTTTGACATAATTTTATAGTCTGTACATAGCAGTGACACGGGACACCAGTTCCTAATGTCCTGGAGATCTCCTTTTTTGGGGAGAAGTGTAATCACTGCTCTCCGGCTGCTCAGGGGTAGACACATTTCTCTACAGCTTTCCTGAAGGACCGCCAGCAGATCTTCTCCCAGTTCTTTCCAGAAGAACCTGTAGAATTACACTGGCAGTCCATCGATTCCAGGTGCTTTTCCTCCTGGCATGGTGTTCAACGCAGCCCGCAGCTCCTCCAGAACCAGCGGACCTTCTAGTGCTGCGTTGTCCTCTGAGGAGACCTTTGGAAATCCCTGGTAGAAGGTGTCTAACAGCTCCTTGTTGTCCCTGTTTTTACTCCTGTACAGGTCTTGGTAAAAGTTCATGGCATACCGTCGGATCTCATTAGTGTGTGTTATGTCTTGTCCTTTTCCGGTGTGAAGTGTATGTATGAATCTGCTCTGTCTACTCTTTTTTTCCAGTCCAAAGAAGAACTTTGATGGAGCATCCATTTCGTTAGCTCCTTTGAATCTGGACCGGATGTGAGCACCTTGCGCTTTTGTACCCAGTAAATCCGCCATTAACGCTTTTTTCACTTTGAGGTTCTCAACATGCCTTCTATCTCCTGTGGACTCAACCAAAGCCTGGAGTTCCACTATTCCTATCTCCAGGTCACTTAATGACTTGGTAATGTCCCGTGTGATGCTGACCATGTACTCACGACAGAGCTGCTGGATTAAAACCTTACCATGGTCCCACCATTGTCTACAGGAGGAGAATAAACCCTTTTCATTTTTAAAACAGGTCCAAAAAAATCTAAAAGCCTCAGTAAAATTTGCATCATCTAGTAAAGACACGTTAAAATGCCAGTACGCACTTTTGGGCTTCAGATTTGCAATAAAAACTCTGCATGTGACTAGAGAATGATCATCGAAGCAAACGGGTGTTATTAAGCTAGATTTAAAAACATTAAAATGATGTTTTAAACAGTAAAATCTGTCTAATCTAGCTAGAGAAATAAGACCATCTCTAAAATGTGCCCATGTGTACTGCCGTTCGGTTACATGTAGTCTTCTCCATATATCTACCAGATCATGAGTTTTTATGAGGTGTGTTAATGTATTCTTCGATGCTGCATGAGGTTCTATGTGGTTCCTGTCTATGGAGTCATTTTGTGTGCAGTTAAAATCTCCTCCAATAAACACATAATCGTTGGGGACACAGCCGGTTAAAAGTTCACTTAGTTTGTTTAAAAATAAAACTCTTTCGGGACCTCTGGTCGGAGCATAAACATTGATTAGCGTCAGTTTGAAGCATTCATATTTTGCATTGATTAAAAGTAGTCTGCCAGCGATCACTTCCTGTTTGGTGTAAGATTCAGGTAAGAAATGTTTTGCAAACAGAACCCCCACTCCTGCGCTCACTGAGCTCTCGAAGCTCAACACTACTTCCCCTTCCCATTCTAAATTCCTGTCTGTTTCTAATGTCTGTTTCTACACTGGTGTCCTGGTCACTGCTCAGTTCTGTCTCCGTTTCTTTACCAGTTCTGATCCGCTTTTCTTTTTTTTTTTCGGCTAAACCTTTTTTTCTGGATTGTGAGCCACTGCTTCCTTCTTTTAATTTTCTTTTTGACCTGACCAGAGTAAAGCCACTATCATCTATGGCCACGTCTATGTCTGTACACTCATCAGTGTTTTGGCTGTCAGCTGGCTGTGTATTAATTTCAGTCTTTTTATTCACGTTACCTTGTGATTTTTCATTTTCTGTCTCCATATGATTTATTTCTGGATCAATATTTTTTTCTCCCTTCCTGAATTTCTGTCTTTGTTTCTTGCTGTTTATTTTCTTCCTGATACTCAGTGTATGTGTTATCCTCTACACTGTCCTGTTTATCTTCACCCTGTTCCCTTTCCTGATTATTCTCTTTTACGGTTCCTGTCCCCTGTTCACTTGTTGCCTGTCCCTTGGGACAGTTCCTAACTAGGTGTCCCTCCTGTCCGCACGCAAAACACTTTAAACCTCCGGAAGTTGCGAAAATAGTGAACTCCTCTCCATCCAGCTTTAATTTGAATGTTACGTTTAGATCTTCTTCTCTGTTGTTGAGAACCATGAAAGCCTGTCTCCTATAGGAATAGATTTGCTTCAGCTCTGGGTCTTTACAGCCTGTAGGTATCATTTTGATAGGTGATACTACTTTACCGAATCTGGACAACTGTTTACAGAGATCTTCATCATCAATAAAGGGGGGCACATTAGATAAGATCACTCGTGTAGCGGGGGCCCTAAGGGGGAAAACTTTCACCAACGTGTCTTTGATGACAACGCCATTAGGAACTACAGCCTCGGCTTTGTGAACCTCATCCACAAACATGACCACCGCCTTATTCATCCGCGCGGCGGTTATAATCCTCTTCGCCCCGATTAGTTTAGCCACCGCTGCAGCGCATTCCTCTACCGAACACGCGGCCGTCACTAACACTTTAAACCCGGGCCTCCGGGTTAAGTTCTTAAACGCCATGACGCCTGCAGCAAGCCTCCCACGCCGGCGTCTCACACACACACACACTCTCACACACACAGAAAAACACACTACTCACCACTCACGCACTTTACACACAATACAACAGAAAAAGATAAAGTTTTCACTCGCACGATCCGTCCACACTCACACACTCACTCACGCATGCGCAGAGAGAGAGAGAGAGAGAGAGAGAGAGAGAGAGAGAGAGAGAGAGAGAGAGAGAGAGAGAATAAATGAGTATCTATATTCATATTGTGCTGTTACAATTACAGGAGTTCATCAGTAAATATTTTGGCAGTACTGAAGCTTGGATTGGTCTGACTGACAGAGACAGAGAGGGGGAATTTAAATGGGTGGACGGTAAACCACTGACCACTGAGTAAGACATCACTGAACTGAAATTTACTCATGATGCAGTTTTTCTCTCCGTCTGAAGCTTTAGGTGTAAAATAACAGATATTCTGTCTCTCTCTGTGTTTTCAGGTTCTGGTGGGTCGGAGAACCCAATGATTATGGAAGCAATGAGGACTGTGCTATAACAGGCTTTAGATTAGCTAAATCTAACATGTCGACCTGGAATGATTATCCCTGTGACTTCCCTGTAGTTGGGATTTGTGAGAAGAAAATATTTAACTGAACACATGGGAGTCAGTCAGTGAAATTGAAAAAAGTTAAAATTGAAAATTATATAAAGTTTGAGTCTGTGCTACTTTTCCATTTATTCTCACAATAGCAGCTATCAGGAAGTTTAAATTATTCTGTGTAACAGTCTTACAGCTTGTGTAGATTTAAACAGAAGACAAAACTTAATTCTGTACTTAAATACAACCTGTTTGTGGACTTATGAAGAGCTGGAACGACAGGCCACACTCTGTGAGAAAAGTGCTTTTTAGTTTTATAAAAGACTAAATGACTTCTAAAAAATACACTGCCCACTTTTACTTTGCTGTAACTGTGTCTTGGTCTCTGTTATTATTTTTAGCCAGTGGTACAAAGTGTACAGAATTTCAGGAAGTTTGATTTTATCGTGTTTGTCACAAACGAGATTGTTTTTGTGTTTTGTCTTTACAATGGATGATTTGGTATAAAAGAGAACGGGAAATGAGTACAGAACTGAACACAGATTTTCAGTGTATAAGACGTCACTGAACTGTAATCACTTGTGCATTAGAGGTTACTGAAAATGGAAAACGTTGTGTCGTGTTCGAGCTGCGTTTGTGACCCATAATTACTTCTCAGATGAAAGTGTGTGAATTTATCCATTCCCCAGAGCGTATGGTTATCCATGCAGATTACACCGAGACTCACATGATGATGTTCAGTGAAACTTTTTACTGTTAGATCATGCCACGACCCGGACTCCAATTCCAAGAATGCACAGCGGCCTGCAAATATGGCCGCCACGGACTACACTTCCCACAACACCCTCACACTCCCACTCACATTCGCCTTCATTTTGAGCACACACCTGATTTCAATTTCACAGCACATTCACAGCCACATTATTTAAGGACCTTCTGTTTTCACAGTCACGGCGAAGTATTTGTTCAGTCACGTTGTTGCTGTCATTTGCCAAGCCTTTATCTTTTGTATATCTCTTAGGATATTGCTTGCTGATCGCCCGACCTTGGACTGTTTACTGTTTTTTGCATTTTGCCTAAGGCTTACACTTTGCCTGTCCCTATACTTTTGAAGTTCCTATTAAAGTGACATTTCCCCACACTTGTATCCCGCTCTGATTCTGTTATCTATCGTTTACCCTTCAGTTATCTCTGTTTATGACCTTGTTTACACTCTTAAATTATTTCGTTTTAAGTGATTAGACATATTTGATATTACGTATTATATTAGACACAGCTCCTCCCCATTATCAAGGAATCGGTGTAAAAGTGTCATTGTTAAAATGTAATTATTAAAATAAAAGAATAAAACTGGAAAATAATCAAATACAGTAACTACGTCCTGTCGAGCTGCATCACACCATCCCATCATTGATTATTTTCCTGTAACAGCACCGCCCCAAGTGCTCTATTACGTACTTTTAAATGACTTGTTCATGCTTTTTAGTGTTAATTAAATCAGTAAATAATGTTAGTTAAGGGAATCTTAATATAAAGTGTTACAACATATCAGTATTAATATTTAATATTATGTTCTAATGTACTGCATTTTAGATGCATACTGAATATTACAGTGCCTTGCGAAAGTATTCACCCCCCTGGGTGTTTTTCCTGTTTTGTTACATTACAACCTGGAATTAAAATGGATTTTTGTGGGGTTTGTACCAGGGGCATTAACTGGATTGACGATCATCTGGTCTGAGCCCAGATCCTACTCCACTATAAAACATTTTAAAATGAAATTCTAAATAGACTGTTTCAATGCATTTTTTATTCTTGCATGTGAGGGCTAATTGCTAATGCTTAATAATTGTATGACATGATCAGAAAAGAAAAAAAAAAACCTTGCCCTGGGTGTTATCACTGTTCGCAGGACTACCAGACCGATCAAATACAAAACTTTTTGGCTATCTAACACGAGACTAGGGCAGTTTGGTGTCACTAGCCAAGGGGAGGAACAACTAAGCTATCATTGGTTTAGCTGGCTACAGTGCCTTGTAAAGTACATTAGCTGTCCTTCTGCTCTGCTTATATCATGTTCACATAACTTGGAAGTCATATAGACATTTAGACACCTTCTTTTCCTGGCTCAGCACAGTTTCATCCCCTTTACTGGTTAAAAACAAAAAGGTGTATATCCATGTTTCCCTCACACTAACTGACTGTGTGAGCTAGCGTTTGGCAGAATTGAGAGCTGTCAGCCAATAAGACACGAGTATTTCCATGTGTTTTCCTTTAAACCCTGTCTCACTGGTCTCGCCTCCGTCCACTGAAGATAAAATACAACACTCCGTTCACTGAAGATACAAAATTACAACACTGCCGTCTTCTTTTACTGACGTTTTGTTATGTAGTGACAAACCGCTCCAAGTGGAGAATTATTCGGGGCTAAAGAAAAAAATCTTCAGTGCTACAGCCCCAAATGCTCAGGCCAGGTTACAACCCTGGTTTATAACATTTGATTTACACAACATGCCCACCACTTTGATGGTGCAAAATGGTTTTTTTTATTGTGACACAAACAATAACTAAGACATAAATCTTGAGTGTGCATAAGTATCTCCTCTTCCCCCCTTAGCACATCTAGGCACTTGAATTTTTGCCCAGTCTTCAAGGCAAAACTGCTCCAGCTCCTTCATGTTAGATGGATTGTGTTTAGAGATAGACCGATAATCGGATTTACTGATATTTTTTCACGACATTTAATATTTCCCATAATCGGATATCGGTTTTTATCATTTGGGATCCACCGATAAATGGCGCAATTTTGTGGGCGTTTTGAGAATTGCGTGCAGGACCGCCACTGCAGCGCTGCATCTGAGGGGAGACGAGTCAACAACGGTGTGCAGATACAGTATACTTACTTTGTTTTAATTAATAAACTCTATTTAACATAACAGCCATTAATGCACAAATGAGATGTGTTACATAAATGCTTGATATGTAGTTTAAGCAGCTTGGCGCTAAAAAAATAGAAACGAACTCACGGGGTCAAGTAATCTGTTTACCTCATCAAAGCTTTTATAAATTTATTTATTTTAAAAAAGACAATTTAGTAACAATACACTTTATTTTTTATTTTTTATACTCTTTCAGACCCCTGTATTTATTGGTGCATAAATAAGAGTTGTTTTGTTTTGTATGCAAGGAGGAAGTGAAATTGACAATTGTTATAAATAAAACGGTTTGTTCAGTTCAGTGGTGTTGTTGTTGTTGTGTCAAAAACAGAAGTAAAACAATAAATAAATATCGGCTCTGCATATCGGTTATCGGGTACATAAGCATGAAAATAATCTGTATGGGTATCGGTCATAAAAAACTCAATATCGGTCGATCTCTAGTCGTGTTGGTGTGCAGCATTCTTCAAGTCATGCCACAGATTCTCATTTGGATTGAGGTCTGGGCTATGACTAGGCCATTCCAAGACATTCAGCTGTTTCCCTTTAAACCACTCCAGTATAGCTTTAGCGGTATGTTTAAGATCATTGTCCTGCTGGAAGGTGAACCTCCGTCCCAGTCTCAAATCTCTGGCAGACTGAAACAAGTTTTCATCAAGAATTGCCCTGTATTTAGTGCCATCCATATTTCCTTCAATCCTGACCAGTTTTCCAGTCCCTGCCAATGAAAAACATCCCCACAGTGTGATGCTGCCACCAACATGCTTCACTGTGCATCGCATTTCCCATGATGGCCAAAAAGTTCCATTTTAGTCTCATCTGAGAGAAACTTCTTCCATGTGTTTGCGGAGTCTGCGACATGCTGTTTGGGGAAATCCAAACATGTTTTCTTTTTTTTTTTCTTTAAGCAATGGCTTTTTTCTGGCCACTCTTCCACAAAGTCCCACTTTGTGGAGTGTACAGTTTAAAGTGGTCCTATGGACAGATACTCCCATCTCCGCTGTGGATCTTTGCAGCTGCTTCAGTGTTATCTTTGGTGTCTTTGTTGAATCTCTACCTCTGATTAATGCCCTCGTCACCCAGTCTGTGAGTTTTGGTGGGCGGCCTTCTCTTGTCAGGTTTGCAGTGGTGCCGATCTATACTTCTCCATAACTTTGACTCTGACCTGTTTGGAGCGCTCCTTCTTATTCATGTTGCTTGCTTAGTGGTGTTACAGACTCAGGGGCCTTTCAGAACAGGTGTATTTATACTGACATCATGTGACAGATCATGTGACTTTGACTGCACACAGGAGGACCTTAATCAACTAATTATGTGACTTTTGTAGTTAATTGGTTAGAACAGATCTTGTATAGGGTTTTCATAGCAATGGGGGTGAATTCATATGCAATCACAACTTTTGAAATGATTATTTTTTTTAAACAAGGTAGTTTTTTTTTTCATTCAACTTCAACAGTTTGGACTCTTTTGTTACGTCCATTACAAAAAATGTGTCCGTGATGAGCAAGCCAGAGGCAACAAGGGAAAAAAAGTCCCTGAGATGACAGAGACCTTGAGAGGAACCAGGACTGGCATCCCATCCGGGTGTGTACTCCCGACTCGTGAAAACAGAAACGTATACGGTGCTGTTGAATTGTTGATTCTGATTGGTCAGGAGGTGTTGATTAATTTTCTGTAACAGCAGCTTTGATAGTAGTGCAGCTGCAAATCACAGTACAATGTTTTCAATGTTTATATCTTTAATACAGTATATAGACAGAATTAATCCAAGGTATGCAGAATTCCCAACATGTGGACACAAATATCCACCAAAAGAAGTCCAACACCACAGCAAAACTGCTGAAAACCTGTTTAATTGCCTCATGCAGTAACACATTTGTTTGTTTTTGGATGGCATTAACAAATGCGTATGAATACCCAGTGCTCAATAATACACAAACATTTCATCTGAAATTATACACTGGAAAAAATACAAATGATTTTCTAAAACACTCAGGGATGTCTAAAACACTCATGGGACAAGAATGGCATCCAGTTCACCTGGTGCTTGGTGACGTCCTCATTTCCTCATCACACATTAGTGATTTCCCTATTTACCAGCCATAGTAAGTGAGCGGTGTCACTCCAGCCTACACACACGAAGTGGAGGTTGATGGATGCAGACAGAAACGCTCTAAACCAGTGTTTTAGAGATCAGAGATGTCTGAACTAGTTTCTCATTATGTGAACTACGCTGAGAAGAGAGGAGAGCGCATTGAGAAGGTGGTGGAAATCTATGATGGTGCAGATGCTGTTAGAGGTCCTGACCTCAAAGAAGAGACAGAAGTCAGCAATGTAAAGAGAAACCTACAGACTGAACACACAGGTACGCAGGTTTTAAAATGTATATTGCATAGTGATACGTAAGGAATAAAACATTAGGCTTTCAAAATTATAAATGATGAAATGATAAATGATAAAATAGCAGCAAGGTTTGTATTCGGCTTCTTGATATCATGAAAAGCTTTTGAACGTGAGGGAATGACTATTTAAAGCTGTTATAACTTAAACAATAACAGGAACTAACTTGTTCCACAACCAACTTTTGAGAATGCCCTCAGGTCCACTGTATTAACTCATATAACTTTATGAAAGCAAATAAAGCAACGGAACAAGTCAGACTATTAAAGTAAGCTAGTTATTATGTAAAGGAAAATATGCTAAATGTAATAGAATCTTTAAAAACCTGAAAATAAAGTTTGTTTATTTTTTATTGCATTGATATGGCATCTAGATTAAACTGTACATGTTATTTAAAATATCTTTACAATGGTTTTTAGGTTAACATAAAATAGATCACACATAAAAAGACACGTTTCTATGAGATGGTATGAACTGCCACAAACTTTTAAGAAATAAGAACAAGAAGAAGTAGTACTATGGAGAAGTATTGAATTGTTAACGGTTTTAATCTACCATTTAAAAAAAGAGGAAGAAGAGCAGAATGTGGAAGAAAAAGACATTAGTTTCATTGTGATCGTACGATCTAAGTTTAAATGATAACAATGGGCCGTATTTACAGTCAGCAACGTCATACACTCGCCCGCCACTTTATTAGGAACAGGATACTAATACTGCTTTGCTTTGCTCTCAGACCAGCTTCAATTCTAGATGCCATGGGATTGTACAAGGTGATTCCTTTGAGATTCTGGTCCACGTTGACATCATTGCGCCTAAAGCCGGGTTTACACTACGGGATTTTTGGTCTGAATTTGCTGTCGCAGAAAATCATCTCACTTTTATACATCATCATAAATTCTTTTTTAGAATGGCGTGAGTGTGACCTCTGCTACAATGGTCATCTAAAATCAACCAATAGGAGAACGGCACAGCACAGTAATCGCATAAACATAAACGAAACAGGATTTTTTAAAAAGTCTGGATTGTTAAATTGTTGCAGCAGGAACAAGGACTTTTTCTTCTCATCAGAGATCTATCATGATAGGAATTACACCGTCGTTTGATTTAATTGTAGGCCTATTGTTATAGGAGAAAGTTAAAGCACAGTATGTTGTAGAATTTTATATGGATCAACATTGTTGGGATCAACAAGGCAGCTGAAATTTCATCTAAAAGCAGCTTCAGTTGACTTTCATACAGATTATTAAAATGACCTGTGTGAAGTTTCACCTATAGCCTGTAAGTCTGAGCTGTAAGTTGCTCTGGATGAGAGCATCTGCCAAATGCTGTTAATGTAAATGTTAAATCAACTTAAGACACACCTCTGTTTTACCTATTCTATGAAAATAAGACTAAAATAAATGTTCATCTGTGTCCATTCTTCTCTAGCAGGAGACACTGCAGGGGACAGATGTTACTGGCTGACTTCAGTGTGTGTGCTGCTGCTGTGTGTTCTCCTGCTGACTGCCGTCACAGTGCTGTGGGTCAAATACAACAACCTGACTACAGAAAACGACCAGTTACAGACCAGTTACAACAACATGAACATAGAGAGAGAACAGTTACAGACCAGTTACAACAACCTAAATTTAGAGAGAGACCAGTTTCAGACCAGTTACAACAACCTGAGATTTCAGAAAGACCAGGTATTGTTCCATAGAGACCAGTTACAGCAGGAGAAATCAGTACTGCAGGACTTGCTTTTAAAACTTGGTAGGTGAATTTTACTTAATAATGGTATTCATGTGAAATGCTAAAAACTATTTTTAATGAATGAAATTATATTTCATTAACTATCACAGTCATTAATAATAATACTTGTTGATATTATTAATAAGTATTACTTACATTATCAAGTACTATTTACATTTAAGTATTTTTGGAGTGGATTTTTATATATACTGTATATTTATTTATGCAAATGAAGCTTCATTTAAATAAACAGGTATACAATAATATACTTAATAAAAATCAAAAATCTATATTTTTGATGTTTGAATGAAATCCTTAAAATTATTTAAGTAACATGACTTAATGGTAGTGCTGTCATGAAACCAAGTGTTCATATTGAAATCAAATCAACTATAATGAATATATCATGCTATCAAAAGACATTTATATCAGTGCATCAATATTTACACTATTTACAAATAATCTATGCAAGGATGGAGATTTTTCAACTCGAGTGTTTACTGCATTTATAATGAAACGAAGTTCTGGACTGAGAGCAGAAACTACTGCACTGCTAGAGGAGCAGACCTGGTGATCATAAACAGCAGAGAGGAACAGGTGAGAGAGAGAGAGAGAGAGAGAGAGAGAGAGAGAGAGAGAGAGAGAGAGACAGAGAGAGAGAGAATAAATGAGTATCTATATTCATATTGTGCTGTTACAATTACAGGAGTTCATCAGTAAATATTTTGGCAGTACTGAAGCTTGGATTGGTCTGACTGACAGAGACACAGAGGGGGAATTTAAATGGGTGGACGGTAAACCACTGACCACTGAGTAAGACATCACTGAACTGAAATTTACTCATGATGCAGTTTTTCTCTCAGTCTGAAGCTTTAGGTGTGAAATAACAGATATTCTGTCTCTCTCTGTGTTTTCAGGTTCTGGTGGGTCGGAGAACCCAATGATCATGGAAACAATGAGGACTGTGCTATAACAGGCTTTAGATTAGCTAAATCTAACATGTCGACCTGGGCTGATTATAACTGTGACTTCCCTGTAGTTGGAATTTGTGAGAAGAAAATATTTAACTGAACACATGGGAGTCAGTCAGTGAAATTGAAAAAAGTTAAAATTGAAAATTATATAAAGTTTGAGTCTGTGCTACTTTTCCATTTATTCTCACAATAGCAGCTATCAGGAAGTTTAAATGATTCTGTGTAACAGTCTTACAGCTTGTGTAGATTTAAACAGAAGGCAAAACTTAATTCTGTACTTAAATACAACCTGTTTGTGGACTTATGAAGAGCTGGAACGACAGGCCACACTCTGTGAGAAAAGTGCTTTTTAGTTTTATAAAAGACTAAATGACTTCTAAAAAATACACTGCCCACTTTTACTTTGCTGTAACTGTGTCTTGGTCTCTGTTATTATTTTTAGCCAGTGGTACAAAGTGTACAGAATTTTAGGAAGTTTGATTTTATCGTGTTTGTCACAAACGAGATTATTTTTGTGTTTTGTCTTTACAATGGATGATTTGGTATAAAAGAGAACGGGAAATGAGTACAGAACTGAACAGATTTTCAGTGTATAAGACGTCACTGAACTGTAATCACTTCTACATTAAAGGTTACTGAAAATGGAAAATGTTACCTCATGTTCGAGCTGCGTTTGTGACCCATAATTACTTCTCAGATGAAAGTGTGTGAATTTATCCATTCCCCAGAGCGTATGGTTATCCATGCAGATTACACCGAGACTCACATGATGATGAAGTGCGTGTTCAGTGAAACTTTTTACACTTCAGTTATCTCTGCTGATGACCGTTTTTACCCTCTTAAATTATTTCATTTTAAATGATTAGACATATTTGATTTTACGTATTATATTAGACACAGTTCCTCCCCATTAGCAAAAAAAAAAAATACATTAAGTGTATTTATTAAAATGTAATCATTAAAATAAAAGAATAAAACATATAAATAAAATAAGGGATGGTAACAGTAACAACGCGTCATATCCGGCTGTATCACACAACTCACACAACAGCACTCCCCCGTACTTTTAAATGACTTGTTCTTGCTTTGTTAGTTTTAATTAAAGTAGTAAATACTGTTAATTGATGGAATCTTAATGTAAAGTGTTACAATATATCAGTATTAATATTTAATATTATGTTCAAATGTGCTGCATTTTGATACACACTGTATATTATTATAAATGCCCCATACTGTGACTCTGTAACCCCCATATGTGGGTAATAATTAATATCTTCGGGATAAGGGGAGGATCCGCAATACCAACATGCTCATGAAGTTAAAGTAGGTCATTTTTATCTGAACACTGCTTCTTTTAAATGAACTATGAAGGAGACTGTATGGATGTTCATACAGAGTTCATGTCCTCAGGTCACTTCACTTCTACTGACTCGGCAATTTTCTTCATTTCCAAAAGTACAAAACTTCATGACTTCCTCAATCAGAGAAATGAATCTTAGATAAGCATATACACACGCTGACTTCAAAGTCTGTCGCAGTTAGGATAACCCTGATATACGGATCAAAGCTGACAGGAACAATAAGATAAAACGAGTTACTGAAAAAGGGGCAGA
The DNA here is from genome assembly GCA_023630585.1 of Cranoglanis bouderius. Taxonomy (NCBI): domain Eukaryota; kingdom Metazoa; phylum Chordata; class Actinopteri; order Siluriformes; family Cranoglanididae; genus Cranoglanis; species Cranoglanis bouderius. Next base: position 35,605,445 of record CM042535.1, on the reverse strand, counting down.
ATGGAGACTGGACAGGACAAATATGACAATTCAGATTATATTACTGAAAATAAATTTGATTGTCAGGACAGTAAGAACGTATCAGGTTTGAGCAATAATTTGTATGAAGGCATGTCTGTGGATGAAGATGACCAGAGCACTCTCAGCAGCAGAAAAAACTTGGGTACGCACTCACACACACACACACACACACACACACACACACACACACATGAATATAGTGTTATAATAACACCTGTTTGACAGAAATATGTAAATTAATCAAAGGGTAAATCAGCATGGCTCAAGATGTAGCTTAATTATGTGATATTATTAAATATACTGTAAATGGTATGCATCATTCTTTTGCTGTTGTTGTTTTTTCCCCTTTTGTCAATTTTAAGCTATTTCCTGTCCTTTTTCATTCCATTTTAAACACTGCAACACAAAAGACAGGTCAGATGTAGACATGTAGATATAATTATCTGTGTCCTAGCATTCAACATCGCATGGAGCCGATTGTACAGATGGTACAGACTGACCGCAGTGTGTGTGGTGCTGCTGTGTTTTCTCCTGCTGATTGCCGTCACAGTGCTGTGGGTCAAATACAACAACCTGAGCACAGAAAACAACCAGCTACAGACCAGATACAACAACCTGACTATAGAGAGAGACCAGTTACAGACCACTAATTATGACCTGAGTAGGGAGAAAGATCAACAAGAAGCCGAACTGAAGGAACTGGCAAACGAAATGATCAATTTACAAGCAGGTTATAATAACATGACAAACAAGAGTGATGAGTTACAGATGGAAAAAGACGCCCTTCGGAAGATGTTGGCTGCTGTAGGTGAGAAAATCGAGCAGTACAACTGTGAGATCTTAAACCTAAATCGAAAACATTTCACTGCTGAATTCTCGATTCTTATTGGTCAGAAGGCGTTGATTCATTTCCTAACTTTTTTTAAACTTTGTACCTGTCAGTAAATTTTCGCAGGTGTTCCATTATATTAAATGTAACAATAAATGGATTTAAAGTACAACGTGTCATTCTTTTTTTTTTTTTCTTTTTTTTTTTATTGTCATTGTGTTTCATGGAAATACACTGAACATTATTTCTCCTACTGTCTAATCACAAGGATGGAGATATTTTGGCTCCAGGTTTTACTACATCTCTACTGAGAAGAAAATCTGGAGTGAGAGCAGAAAGGACTGCAGAGAGAGAGGAGCTGACCTGGTCATCATAAACAGCAAAGAGGAACAGGTAAGAGATACAGAGAGAGAGAGAGAGAGAGAGAGAGAGAGAGAGAGAGAGAGAGAGAGAGAGAGAGAGAGAGAGAGCAAGGCACTATATCTTCATATTGTGCTCTCAATCACAGGAGTTCATCTTTAAACAGATGGGCAACAGCCAGGCTTGGATTGGTCTGAGTGACCAAGACACAGAGGGGGTGTGGAAATGGGTGGACGGTACACCACTGACCACTGCGTAAGAAACAGAAATTAATTCTGTATTTATCCACAAATATCTCATTTTACAGGAAGCACCAGCCCAACTAAACAGTCAAAATTATTATGTAACTTGCCTTGTTCTTTTGAAATGCAGGTTTTAGCAGATGGAAGATTTTAGACTGTATTAAACTACATGCTACTGACTTGAGTCTGATTCTGATTAACTGGGTTTCAGGTACTGGGGTATTGGAGAACCAAATGATTTAGGTGATGAGGACTGTGCTGAGATTTGTTTTTTTTCCAATGTGAAGTGGTGGAACGACGTCGAATGTTTGACTCCGACATCATGGATCTGTGAGAAAGTGTACTGAAAGTGCTTAGAGAAAAGTACAGTAAATGGACAAATATTCCCAATTCAAGCAGTTGTATCTGTATTAGTCTGTTCTTGTATTCTCAGGTCATATCATGTAAAACTATCTAGTGCTCAGATCTATGGAAAGGGAAATCCATTTCTACTTTCAAATATCTCATGTCAGTGTGTGATATCATTTTTAAGGAAATGCTTGGTTAAAAATCTAAATTTCACCTTTTTCCACTTGGCCCATATGTGATCGAGCATGACAATGACAGTAGATCATAGAACATGTTAAACTAAAGCTTAAATTTAACACCAATTATATTAACTACTGTACTACTACTATTAGTACTACTACTTTTGTTACTACTACTACTACTATCATTAATACTCTACTATTACTACTACTAATAATAATAATAATAATAACACCAATATATACAATTATTATTATTATTAGTAGTAGTAGTAGTAGTCATTCTGAGTTAGACATCAATGTGATTTACATCTAAATAGATTAGAAGCTTGAAAACAAAGACTTAATGATGCAGCACAATATTCAATGTACTAATCATAATGAAATGGCTATAAATCTATAAATATTACTGCAGATCATGAAAAGTATATTAACAGTTAATTAATTTGTAAAATCTGAGTATCCCTGCTATTTGACAAAATAATGTATCTTTTAAATTAATTAATGTTTTAAGTTCTTTTGCACAAATGCTATAGTGTCATGAGAAATGCGTGAAGCATTTTTTTGCTGAGCCTTTTTTCACTTTCAGACATGTAACTGGCATAATATAGTCATGTGAGAAACTTCTTACAGCATGGGTGTGTCAATTTCTACTAATAAAAATATTTCAGTGAGCCATGGTGTGAGACTGTGTTTATTACCCCTGAATGTTAGAGCCAATTTTGAGACGCTTGAAATTCCTTGAAAGCGATGTGTGCCATCATTCATTCTAGTAATATTACTATTCCTACGACTACTACTACTACTACTGTTACGTTACTTGGGTGAAGAGTCAGATAGGATGCACTCGCAGGGGAAAGTGGTCAGTTTATTAGGAACAAAAAACACCCGAACATCATTAAACAGGAATCGCAAGGTTTACAGGGCAAAACACCCGAACATCATTAAACAGGAATCGCAAGGTTTACAGGGCAAAATCCAGAGAGACAGGAAACATTACTCCAAAGGATAACAGGGCAAAAATCCAGGAAGTAGCGAGGAATCCATTCAGGAACCCGGGAGCGCTGGGTAAACAAAAACTCCAAAACTAGCGCAAGGACCAGGGAACACCTGGTAAACAAAAACCTAGGAAAAAACTACGAAGCTCGAGCTTCCTCGCTACCGATCATTATCATTAGGAACATATCGTTAAGTTTAACTATAACAAGTCCCTTTCAGTTATTCTAACTCATCACCATTATTCAATATCAATATACTTCAATTCATTTCATTCTAATTCAATCTACTTCAATACTCCGCCAAGACGTGGACAAAATTAGGGGTTTTAGTACCACAGGAAATTAAGCGCGAATGAGAAGAAACACACGACACCTGGAAATAATGATTAGAAAATAACAGTTGAACCAATGACAAAATATGGGAGGAAACATAACGTGAAGGACCAATGAGGAAACGGGGGCAGAGACATGACGTAAACAAAAACAAAGGAGCACATGGCAACGTAAACAAAACCAGAGTCTTTGTTATAGGAATGTCCAGCGGAGAGTTCTTTTTAATACTAGCGCTAGAAAGCGTGTAGACATGCTGCTCCTTAGCGGGGCAGCGATTCATGCTGTTCCTTCCCGGCGCAGCGATTCATGCTGTGCCTTCCTGGCGCAGCGATTCATGCTGCTCCTTCCTGGAGCAGCGATTGGCGAGAGCTCTAACAGAGCCCCCCCCCAAGGCGCGGCTCCCGACGCGCCACAAGTTTTGTCCGTTCTGGCAGACCCGGGCCCCTGGGCAGGATTGGCACATCTGCCCCCCTGGAACCGAGGCTGGTGCAATTTAATGTCCCGCAGCCAGAGCCGACCGTGTCGTGTTGAGGACTTGGACGAGGACTTGGACGAGGACTTGGACGAAGACCAGAACTGATGCTTGGCCTGGATCGTGGAGTTGCGCGTGATCTGATGCTTGGCCTGGGTCTCCAAGCTGCGCGTGACCTGGTGTTTGGCCTGGAACTCGGAGTTGCGCGTGACCTGGATCTTGGCCTGAATCTCCAAGCTGCGCATGACCTGGCGCTCTGTCTGGAACCTGATTCAGCTCCTGGATTAGAGACAGTGAAGGAGACAGTGGAGGAGACAGTGGAGTGAGTTGGGCTGGAGACTGAGGAGGAGACAGGGCTGGAGACTGAGGAGGAGACAGGGCTGGAGACTGAGGAGGAGACAGGGCTGGAGACTGAGGAGGAGACACGGCTGGAGACTGAGGAGGAGACAGGGCTGGAGACTGAGGAGTGAGCTGGGTTATAAGCAGAGCTGGGAGTGAAATCACCCTCTGCACTGAGAAGGAGGGCTAACACCCATCCCGAAATTAAACCTATGTATCCATCATAAAAATCAGAAACTGAACTTGGAAAATGATTGGAAATGGGGCTTGGACTTGTAACTGGACTAGGAACTAAATGAGTAACTCGACTGGGACTGAGAACCGGACTGGGAGCAGGACTGAGAACAGGACTGGGAACTGGACTGGGAGATGGACTGGGAACTGGACTGGGAGCTGGACTGGGAGCTGGACTGGGAACCGGACTGAGAACTGGACTGGGAACCGGACTGAGAACTGGATTGGGAGCAGGACTAAGAACTGGATTGGGAGCAGGACTAAGAACTGGATTGGGAGCAGGACTGGGAGCAAGACTGGGAACCGGATCGAGAACAGGACTGGGAGCTGGACTAGGAGCAGGACTGGGAACCGGATTGGGAACAGGACTGGGAGCTGGACTGGGAACCGGATTGAGAACCAGAGTGGGAGCAGGACTGGGAACAGGATTGGGAGCAGGATCTTGAATAGGACAGGAATATGGACATGGACTTGGAGTGGAGGTTTCTTCTAGAACCTCTGAGACGAGCAGGCCAGGAGAGGAGGTTTCCTCTTTATTCACTGGCTGCTGCTTGGGGCTGGAGGTCGCCTTGTTAACCTCCCTGAACAGCTCCGCTGTGGAGGCCTTCTGCTGGGCCTCCAGCTGGAGCTTGGGGCTGGAGGTCGCCATGTTAACCTCCAGTTGTAGCTCCGCTGAGGAGACCTTCTGCTGGGCCTCCGGCTGGAGCTCGGGGCTGGAGGTCGCCATGTTAACCTCCAGTTGCAGCTCCCTTGAGGAGACTTCCTGCTGGGTCTCCGGCTGGAGCTCGGGGCTGGAGGTCGCCATGTTAACCTCCAGGTGTAGCTCCCTTGAGGAGACCTCCTGCTGGGTCTCCTGCTGGAGCTCTGAAGGTGCCCGCTGGTGGAGCCGCTTATGCACCCGCCAGCTGCCCTTGAAACAGTTTTGGGAGCAGAAGTAGCTGCTCCTTACTCCCTGGTTCCTGCAGGTGGGGCACTGCAGGATGGCTGGTCGGGTGCATCCCTCGGTGGAACACTCCTGGTTTTGGGGATGTGAGGTGCAGGTCGCCACGTTAGCCCGCTTACCCCCATAATGTTCCAGGAAAGAGTGGCTAGGTCGGTTGCCCAGACGGTCCTTCCCCAAAAAGGTCCTGAGGTCGGGTTGGAAGTCTGGGCTTCCGAACACCTGGACCAGTAGATCCACAAAGCCCGAAACTGTCTTGAACTTCGTGGATCCACTGGCAAGGTGAAGCTCCGCCCATTGGCGAGCAGAGCCGACCAAACGAGAGAGGAAGAACCCCACCCACTGTTCCTCGTCGGGATTTGGGGTCCTCCAAACTCAGGAAATAAATCTGTGCCTGCAAACAGAAGCACTGTGGCCAGGTGGAAAAGCCATCAAACTCTTCAGGGGGATAAACAAAGGTCCATTGGGGGAAAAAAATTGAATCATAAGCAGGCATATGAGATGTGGCGTGGCGTGGCGTGGCGTGGCATGGCGTGGCATGGCGTGCCCTCACTTTCCCCGCTGCATCCATTTTTTGGCGGAGTATTCTGTTACGTTACTTGGGTGAAGAGTCAGATAGGATGCACTCGCAGGGGAAAGTGGTCAGTTTATTAGGAACAAAAAACACCCGAACATCATTAAACAGGAATCGCAAGGTTTACAGGGCAAAACACCCGAACATCATTAAACAGGAATCGCAAGGTTTACAGGGCAAAAAACCCAAACATCATTAAATAGGAATCGCAAGGTTTACAGGGCAAAAAACCCGAACATCATTAAATAGGAATCGCAAGGTTTCCAGGGCAAAATCCAGAGAGACAGGAAACATTACTCCAAAGGATAACAGGGCAAAAATCCAGGAAGTAGCGAGGAATCCATTCAGGAACCCGGGAGCGCTGGGTAAACAAAAACTCCAAAACTAGCGCAAGGACCAGGGAACACCTGGTAAACAAAAACCTAGGAAAAAACTACGAAGCTCGAGCTTCCTCACTACCGATCATTATCATTAGGAACATATCGTTAAGTTTAACAAGTCCCTTTCAGTTATTCTAACTCATCACCATTATTCAATATCAATATACTTCAATTAATTTCATTCTAATTCAATCTATTTCAATACTCCGCCAAGACGTGGACAAAATTAGGGGTTTTAGTACCAAAGGAAATTAAGCGCGAATGAGAAGAAACACACGACACCTGGAAATAATGATTAGAAAATAACAGTTGAACCAATGACAAAATATGGGAGGAAACATAACGTGAAGGACCAATGAGGAAATGGGGGCAGAGATATGACGTAAACAAAAACAAAGGAGCACATGGCAATGTAAACAAAACCAGAGTCTTTGTTATAGGAATGTCCAGCGGAGAGTTCTTTTTAATACTAGCGCTAGAAAGCGCGTAGACATGCTGCTCCTTAGCGGGGCAGCGATTCAAGCTGTGCCTTCCCGGAGCAGCGATTGGCGAGAGCTCTAACAACTACTACTACTACTACTAATAATAATAATAATAATAATAATAATAATTATAATAATATACTGTAACTACCACTACTAAAAATTACTACTACAACTAAAAATTGTAATCATTGTCACGTCAGGCCGCATCACGCCACCTTGATTATTTTTGCAATAGCAGCAAACTCCCAAGAGTTTTATTCCTTACTTATTTTACTGTGTGTAATGATTTTTATTTAATATACAGTACTGTACAAAAGTTTTAGGCACCCTATTTTTTTTTTTGTATAAACTTTGTTATAGATTTTTTATTTGATGACTTCTACATTATCAAGTCAGTACAAAAAACATTTTAGATTTCCAAACATTAGTTTTCTAGCACAAAATTAGATGTTACTGAAAAATGTTTGTAGGTCATTAAAGAAAGCAGCATATTACAGTGAGAGACACTTTTCAGACAAAAAACACAATGAAGGCTGCTGGGTTTTGCTGCAAAAATAAGAAGCGAGTGCGAAAGTCAAAGTCTCCAGAAGAACTGTGGCTGGTTCTGCAAGATGCTCAATAAAACTTACCAGCTCATTTCCTTATAAAACTGCACACATTGTACCGGAGACTATTATTTTAATTTTTTATTTTTTGTCACACCAAATATTGACTTTGTTTCATTTACTAGTATTTACTGCTCTTTATGGTATTTTTTTTTTAATGTAGAAACATTTAATTTCCTTATTTTGAAGGCATCATTGCTCTACAGCATTTCTTTGCATGTGCCTAAGACTTTTGCACAGCACTGTACATCGGTGTGGTTGCTGTTTAGTTTATTTCTTCTCTAATTAACTTAACTTGTGGCCTGATGGATCAGAAGATTGCAGGTTCGAATCCTACCTGGGTTGTGACTTTAGACTTTTGACAATATTATATCAATTGATATCACTTGAATCCTACTGTGAATTGTCTTTCTTCTTATATGATAAATTAGTGCATAATTCCAAAATGTATAACATGATTCCAATATACAGATTTATTAAACGAACACAAAAAAATTGGAACATGAACAAATTTCATGATGATTTGAAAATAGATAATTTAAACAACTGGATCAGAATGAAAGCACATAAAAATCTAACTAAAACAAGAAATATAAGTAAAGCAATATAAGAAAAAAAAGGTTTCCTCATACCCCCTCTAACCCCAACCCCCTAACATCAGAGCTGCGGTTAATGTTCAAACATCAGAATCTGGAAAAGTGTGATCTCAGTGACTTTGACTGTGTTGTTGCCAGATGGCCTGATTTGAGTATTTAAGAAACTGCTGATCTTCTTGGATTTTCACGCAAAACAGTCTCCAGAGAATTTCTCAGAACGGTGCAAGAAAACAAAAGGTCCGACTAATTCGAGCTGACAGGTAGGCTACAGTAACCCAATTAACCACTCTTTACAACTGTGATGAGCAGAACTGCATCTCAGAATGCACAACAGATCAAAGCTTGAAACAGACAGGCTACAACAACAGAAGACCACACTGACTTTCACTACTGTCAATGAAGCACAGGAATCAGAGGCTACAGTGGGCACAGGTTCACTGAAACTGGACAGTTAAAGAATGGAAAAACATCACCTGGTTTATTTCTGTTCTTCAACAGTCTTGTGCCTACTGTAATCTCAGACGCGGGTCTTGGCAGACAGGAATGGATTCTCAGTATTGTCTTCTCTTGTGTAGATTTAATTTAAGCCTTTTTTTCGAGTAACGCATCACTCAAAAACAGTTTTCTCACAGACCCACAATTCTTCTTGAGCACAAGACATGTTGATCCAGTTCTTCCTGGAAAGATAAAAGACATTTAAAACATATTGCAGATAATTTGTACTTCACAACAATTTTGTGACCTTGAAATATTCTTTTGTTGTCTCTGTAGATGTTGTTTCCATGCTTTATTACAAATAAAGCATGGAAACCTTAGGAGTTCCAAAGCTAATTGTCCAGTTGTTAGTGATTCGAACTCCACCTATTTTATGTGATGTACTGTATATATATGGTAAATGTTCTGCACTTATATAGCACCTTTTAACCTTTTTTATGGTTCACAAAGTGCTTTACACTGTGTCTCATTCACCCCCTCATGCACACACTCACACATCAATGGCAGCAGAGCTACCATGCAAGGCACCTGCCTGCCATTATGAGCAACTTGGGGTTCAGTGTCTTGCCCAAGGACACTTCGGCACATGGAGTCATGTGGGCCGGGAACTGAACCGCCAATCCTACCAACCTGCTCTACCACCTGAGCCACAGCAGCCTATATATAGCTGCTTGTGTTTTATATATATATATATATATATATATATATATATATATATATATATATATATATATATATATATATATATATATATATATATATATATATATATATATATATATATACACGCAGCCATATATATATATCTGCGGGAGAGAATCGCACTTCACGTGTTATTCATTGGTGGAAAATAATAATTGTTGAATATAATTGGTTACACATTAAGTGTTAACTATTTTGGCGTATTTACGTATACTTTACTTGAGTATTAACCAGGTTTTCTGGTCACAAAATACTAAAACAAAATAAATAAAGAACTCTGACACAATTTCTTACCCAGTGTTCAGTGCTCTACCGTCCACCCACTGCCACTCCTTCTCTGTGTCTTTGCTTTTCAGACCAACCCAAGCCTGAGAATTGTCTCCCAGTTGTTCAATGATGAAGTCCTGAGAGTGTGAGAGTACAATGTGAATGCTGGATCATTTCTCTCTCTCTCTCTCTCTCTCTCTCTCTCTCTCTCTCTCTCTCTCTCTCTCTCTCTCTCTCTTTCTCTCTCTCACCTCTTCCTCTTTGCTGTTTATGATCACCAGGTCTGCCCCTCTCTTTGTGCACTCCTGTCTGCTCTGACCCCAGCTCTTCTTTTCAGTAGAGATGTAGTACAAGCTGGAGTGGAAATGTTTCCATCCCAATTTGATGATGTCCACTTTGAATAAAAGGCACAATGACCTGTAGTCAAAGATCCTTAATAGTTTTTGCTTAATGTCTGACCATGTGACACTTATGTGAGTGGCTTCATGACGATAGACAGAAAAGCGTTTATCTTATCTTTGGGAGACTTCAAGACACACTAGGAAGACAACCAATGACAAGACAGGGGTAGAGACAAAACATGAACCAAAACAAAAAGCACATGGCCATATAAGTGAAATACAGATCATAGAAGCAGCACCGTTTGTGCGGAGAGCTGAAGCACGTGCTAAGAAAGGGAATATGTGATAGACTCCCCTAAAGGTGCATCTGCATGGCTTGAGAGGCCACCTTGTTGGCCTTATGCTTGGGCCCACACCTAGCTGGCCTTGTGCTTGGGGTTCGTGCTCATAACACAAGCAGGCATCATCAATGCATAATCCGTAATGAAAAACCAAATACACACGCATAGATCAAAAACCAGGAACACTAGACATGAACATGAACATGGACAATGAAAGAAACATGGTTCAGAAGTGCATGATACAATCTATGAGACTTCACGAAACAATGAAAAACAAGGGCTTAAATACACAAACCAATTAAGGGAGAAAGTGAAAAAAGGTGAGAGTAATAATGACACACTAGGAAGACAACCAACAACAAGACAGGGGTGGAAACAAGATATGAACCAAAATGAAATGTGCATGCCTTTATAACCAAAAAGAGAAAACATAGAACCAGAAAGTCGCAACACACACTGAAAAGGAGAATAAATGAACCATCATACAAAAATAATGCTCTGATATCAACATCACCGACATGTGATTCCTTTCCTCTTGTCTTTGCTTGTGAGTCATGGTGCAACTCAAAGCACTTTTTTTTTTTGCTATCATTTGAAAGATAACAGGCTCAGGTTGGCTTCCTTCTCACGGTCTATTGAACATACTGTTTAAACACCAGAACGTCTTAAACGTCATAAATCTCAGCACAAATATACACAGCTAAATAAAATGTTCCATGTTTTCACCCCTGATTGATTAATAATAAGTAGTTTACTCTTTTCACTATCAGTCTCAGTATAAGCAACTAACAAAACACATGTACTGTACAGTACTCGTACTTTGTCTGGGAAAAAAAAAATGTGTATGTATATCCCTAACCCACGTCAGTAAATTTTATTCTGTAAGTACCTCGTAACAGCATTTATTTTTACCAGAAAGAACCAGACTCATACATTTTACATCCAGCAGCATTAAACAGTAATAAATAGTAATGTCACCTAGCCAGCAGCTAGCTTAACCTTAACTGCTGCATAACTTTTAATAATTAATAAATAATAATTAATATTTTTCTCAAAATATGAAAAAGTAATAACTTGTCTAAGAAAGGAAAGGCACACTGTAAATGTATTTTTTGGCAACAGTCTCAATTAACACTCCTAATTCAGTTGAACAAAATGGAGTCAATCTGGCAAGCTGCCTGCACCAAGATGGCTATGCTGTCGATGTTTGTCTTAGCCCAATGAGGCATCGACATTTAGGGATGAAAATATCGATGTGAAAAGACACCTATGGATATTCCACTGATTTAAGTAAAACTACAAATGTTCACTCACCCAGTTTAGGAAACGTTTTCTGGAGTCCTTCTCTTTTCTTCATTAACTGGTCTTTCTCCTTAACCAGGTTATTGTAATTGGTCTGTAACTGGTCTCTCTCCTTAACGAGGCTGGTGTATCTAGTCTGTAACTGGTTTCTATCTGAGTGGAACTGGTCTTTCTCTTTAACCAGGTTACTGTAATTGGTCTGTAACTGGTCTCTCTCCTTAGCGAGGCTGGTGTATCTAGTCTGTAACTGGTCTCTATCTGAGTGGAACTGGTCTTTCTCTTTAATCAGGTCGGCATAACTGGTCCATAGCTTGTCTACAGTCAGGTTGTAGCAGCTCGTGTTTAACAGTTCAGTCTCAGCCTCAGGGTTAACTGAAAGAAATGGTAAATTAACATTCTGTTCAGCGTTAAAACATATGAAGACACTGATTATTTATGATAAAATAAATAAATATGCCATATTGAGAAATGTATCCAGAGTTAAAAATCTGAACCTACAGTTCAGTCTCAGGGTGATGTTGAGAGTTGCTTGAAGAATACACATCACACCAAGACAGAGTGCAATCGGCCAGAATGCTGCTAAAATATTCACAACATACAAACAAGTCTTGAAAGGTTAAGTAGTAATTCAATAAAGAATGTGACTGTTGTGTTTTTCTTTGTGTGTGTGTGTGTGTGTGTGTGTGTGTGTGTGTGTGTGTGTGTGTGCTCTTACCTTTATATTGAGCGTATCTCATACGTGTTTTGTCCCTTTCCAGATTAGAGGCCATAATGTACTGGAACACTGTAGCACTGAAACCTTTTATGCTTTTTAAGCAGCTGGTACTGCAGGCTGGATGTGGTGTGTGTGTGTGTGTGTGTGTGTGTGTGTGTGTGTGTGTGTGGGGGTGTGTGAGAGAGAGAGAGAGAGAGAGAGAGAGAGAGATGTGTGTTGCTCTGTGATTGGTGAGAGATTGTGTTAGATATAATGCTGAGGCAAACAGGAAATGCGATATCTTTTTTAGCCGTGATATACATCTATGTGTTCTGCAGATGTGAGATCAGACCACTTTTCCATCTCATAATCCGTCTAATCTGTCTAAGTGATTACTAGGCTGGATGAGCGCTTTCTCCCCAATGAAAATAAATCTCCATCACACCGCAGAAAACTCTCCTTTTTTCCGGAAGTGCATGACGAAATATCATGCTTCTGGAAAAAACTATACACTAGCCATGTTTACAACCCCGCAATGTCAGATTATTTGGCCATTGTGGGGAATGAACAGCACGGGTATTTAGCTATGCCAAAGGTGGAGGAGGCACTAGCGAGCTACCTCTCTCCATCGACGGCAGGAAATTTAGGGGGGCCAGCTTTGCCTTCCAAGCCATGTAAGGCCACATTGGTGTTGGGCAAAGCTTATGCGGCAGCGGATCTCACTTGTGGGTCACTGCATACGATGGCAGTGTTGCAGGCATACCAGATAGACCTGCTGAGTGAGCTCGACAGTGGGGAGGGTATTGGGCCCGAGGCAGTGGCGGAGCTTCGCCGCGCCATGGATTTGTCTCTCAGGGCGACCAAGCAAATGGCCCGTCATATTGGCCGTGGCAGAGAGGCACCTATGGCTCAACCTCTCAGGGATGGGAGATAAAGATAAGGTCCCCCTGCTGGATGCCCCTGTTGAACCTTCTGGCCTGTTCAGCGGCACGGTCAACGCCATCGCCGACAAATTTCACGAGGCAAAACAGCAAACAGCGGCATTCAGCCAGTTCCTTCCCCGTCGTGTCGAGTTTGCCCAGGCATCCCTCCGCGGAGAGCCGGGGGGACTGGGCGGCCACAGTCACAGCCTGCTAGTAGGCCTGATCTGAGAATGATCATAAAGGCCAAGCAGACAAAGAAGGAGCAGCCCTGATGGGCTGCGGAGGGAAGTATCAGGGGACTTAAGGCTGTTAGGGCAGTTAGCCCCCAGTATTACTGTAGCTGTCACAGGGCAACGAAAATCTGATGCTTTCCCCCCCAACAGAATGTGGAAGTGTTAACGTCTCTGGAAGACCATCTGGCAAATCTACTGCCAAATGTCTCTCCATGGGTTCCATCCACCATAGAAAAGGGTTACCGGGTCCAGTTCAGAGCTCGAGCCCCCCGGTTCAGAGGTGTGCTCACCACAATAGTCAGCACAGAACAGAACCCGATGTTAGCGCAGGAAGTGAGATCCCTCTTGGACAAAGCGGCCATAGAATGTGTACCCCATTCCCTGAGGGAGGGAGGTTTTTACAGCCGTTATTTCCTGGTCTGCAAAAAAGATGGGAGTATGCAGCCAATTTTAGATCTGCGCCATCTGAACCGTACTCTTTGGACATACAGGTTCAAGATGCTGACACTCAAACTTATTGTTCCACAGATTCAGTTCGAGGACTGGTTTGTGACGATTGATCTAAAAGACGCATATTTCCACATAGAAATATTGCCCAGTCACAGGAATTTACTGAGGTTCGCGTTTGGAGGCATTGCGTACCAATATCGGGTTCTTCCCTTCAGTCTAGCTTTATCCCCTCGCACCTTCACAAAGTGCATGGATGCCACTCTGGCTTCCTTGCGACTCCAGGGCATCTGTGTACTAAACTACCTGGACGACTGGTTAATTCTAGCACGATCCAGGTAACTGGCAGTTCAACATCGAGATGTTGTTCTCACACACATGAGGAGCTTGGGGCTCAGGTTGAACCTCAAGAAAAGTATGCTTTCTCCAGTGCAGAAGACAACTTTTCAAGGAGTTATATGGGATTCTACTACAATGAGGGCATTTCTATCCCCAACACATGTAGGATCAATCCTATCAACATTAAGCAAAATAAAGCTTGGTCTGGGCATCCCCTCCAGTCTCTACGAGAGACTGTTGGGGCTTATGACCGCAGCAGCCAACGTCATTCCATTGGGCCTATTGCGCATGAGACCATTTCAGTGGTGGCTGAAACGTGGAGGGTTTCATCCAAGAACTGAGAGTAATCAGTGTCACGCGACGATGCCTACGTGCTCTGAAAATTTGGAGGTGTCCCCGGTTTCTAGCTTCAGGTCACACTCTCAGGGCATCTCCTTATCACAAGACGGTAATGACAGACGCCTCCCTTACAGACTGGGGCGCGGTCTAAGACGGCCATCCAGCTCACGGTCTCTGGAGCGGCCCTCAAATGGAGTGGCATATAAATCGCCTAGAAATGAGGGCCGTATTTCTAGCACTGAGATTCTTTATTCCTCAAGATTCTTTCTTCTTTCACCATGTGTTAGTTGTGACAGACAACACAGCAGTGGTCTTAAATATCAACCACCAGGGGGGTTTACGTTCGTGCCCCCTGTTCAGGCAGGCGCAACTAATTCTCCTCTGGGCGGAGGGAAAGTTTTTGTCAGTGAGTGCAATGTACATTCCGGGGAACTGGAATGTGGGGTCAGACATCCTGTCGAGGCAGGGGCTGAGGCCTGGGGATTGGAGGTTCCATCCACAGGTGGTGGAGTCCGTATGCCGAAGGTTCTGCCGAGCAGAGGAGGATGTGTTCGCCTCCGAGGAGACAACACACTGCCCGCTTTGGTTCGCCCTCACTCCTCCTGCACCATTGGTGCTGGAAGCCATGGTGCACACATGGCCGAGGTCATGTCTGTACGCTTTTCCCCCGATCGCTCTGCTCCCGCAGGTTCTAGCGAGAGTTAGCCAAGACCATCTACATCTGCTGCTAGTAGCACCTTATTGGCCAGCTCAAATATGGTTCTCAGAGATAATATCCCTGCTAGACGGCACTCCCTGGGAGATTCCAGTTCGCAGGGATCTACTGTCTCAAGCCAGAGGATTGATTTATCGCCCTCGGCCGGAACTATGGAAACTGTGGGTCTGGCCCCTGAGGGGCACCAGCTCATAGATTCTGGTCTCTCAACCGAGGTTGTAGAGACCATGTTGAACGCTAGAGCACCATCCATGAGAAAATTGTACGCGCTCAAATGGCAACTTTTTGTCTCGTGGTGTGGGGAACGTCAGTTAGACCCAGTAAACTGCACAATAGCTACAGTCCTAGAGTTTTTACAAGGACGTTTCTCTGCAGGGTTGGCTCCTTCTACAATCAGGGTCTACATGGCCGCCATTTCGCCCAGCCACGCCT
The DNA here is from genome assembly GCA_023630585.1 of Cranoglanis bouderius. Taxonomy (NCBI): domain Eukaryota; kingdom Metazoa; phylum Chordata; class Actinopteri; order Siluriformes; family Cranoglanididae; genus Cranoglanis; species Cranoglanis bouderius. The sequence goes on along the minus strand of CM042535.1, from coordinate 35,589,940 downwards.
CTATTGATGGAGCCTCTGTGGGGCAACATCCTCTAACATCGAGGTTCACGCATGGTGTCTGGCAGCTGAGGCCCCTCCGCAGACCACGCATACCTTCCTGGGACCTTTCTGTGGTCCTGGAAGGTCTGTCAGGTGCTCCATTTGAGCCCTTAGAGTCAGCCTCTGAGAAGCTTCTGACTCTAAAGGTAACTATTCTGCTGGCTCTGACATCTCTCAAATGAGTAGGAGATCTACAAGCTGTCTCTGTTGCCCCTTCCTGCCTTGACTTTGCCTTCCTATATCCTAGGCCGGATTATATTCCTAAAGTGCCTACGTCTGCTGCCCAGCCAATAGTGTTGCAGGCTTTTTGCCCTCCTCCGTTCCTCACACTGGAACAAGAGAAATTGCACCTACTGTGTCCAGTAAGGGCTCTCTGTACTTACGTCCATCGCCCAGGCCAGTGGCATAAATCAGAACAGTTGCTAGTCTGCTTTGGTGGCGACAGTAGAGGTGATGCTGTGTCAAAGCAGCGCATCTCTAATTGGATAGTGGAAGCTATCTCTATCGCTTATGAGGCGCGCAGTCTCGCTATGCCTCTGGGCATAAGGGCTCATTGCACTAGGGGGGTCAATATTATAGTCTGGACATGCATTCCACTCCAGGCTCGAGTGTCTTGCAGTGACCCTCGGGCTCGGCTCTTTTGAACAGGCCATTCCCTCAGTATGATGGAGTGGGTATTCTCGTTCCCACAGGGTGAAGCTCACGCAACGTTGAGTTCCCTTAGAAAGAGAATGTCTGGGTTACGTATGTAACCCTGTTCCCTTAGAAGGGAACGAGACGTTGTGTAGCTTTGTCATACTGGGGAATGCCTGTGAATTGCGTCTTTGCTTCAGATAATAGAGGCTGACAGCATGGTTCACGGGTGCCGTTTTTATATCACGCAACGCTCTTAATTGACATGTCACCTGACCACGGCAGGCCTATAAATTAGGCGTGATTTCACACAGACTTCAGATAACGGTCACACGCGAGGGCGCTTCCCACAGCGTGAACCTCATGCAACATCTCGTTCCTTTCTCAGGGAACAGGGTTACATGCGTAACCCAGACATTTTTCCTAGCCCGAAGTTTCCGAATCAATAACCTGATATCTGTAAGTCTGCTTTGTGGCAGTGTGTATTGTTAAAAGCGTTCCAAAAATATAATTGCCATTGAATTGAACATTTGTACCTGTGCGTTGAGTCTTCGTGTTGGCATCCTCCATCTCTGTTTTGGGGTTGTGACGTCCACCATTGACTGCGCTCTCATGGAGTTCCACCATCCTCTCAATACGCTCTCCTCTCTCCTTAATGTAGTTCACATATTCAGAAACAGTCTGAGACATCTCTGATCTATAAAAGACTCAGTAAAACACTGAATCACAGCGTCGCTAGTCTTCTGTGTGTCAAACGTTAAAGAGACCCTTTAACTGATGTAGTGCGCAAGGGAACTGGGGAGTGTTTGATAGGGAAGTCATTATTGTGCACATTGTGCGACGTAGGGCTGTTAAACAATGCCATTATCTGTACCTGTATCTGTTTACTGCTCAAAATACACTATATGGCCAAAATTATGTGGACTCCTTTAAACCCATCACACATATATATGCTCGTTGAACATTACATTCCAGATTCAATCCTGTTTTTACAGTTATCATAAACTCTACTCTTCTGGGAAGGCTAGAACTTTTGCAAACCATGTCTTCATGGAGCTCGCTTTGTGCCCAAGGCCATGCTGGTGAAAGGTCTGGACTGCAGGCAGTTTTTCGCAGATTGGTGAACCTCTGCCCATCTTTACTTCTGAGAGACTCTGCCGCTCTAAGATACTCTTTTTATACCCAATCATGTTACTGACCTGTTGCCAATTAACCTAATTAGTTGCAAATGTTCCTCCAGCTGTTTCTTTTTAGTAACACTTACGTTTCCAGCCTTTTGTTGCCCCCATCCCAACTTTTTTGAGACGTGTTGCGGCCATCAAATTCAAAATTACCTTATTTTTCTCTTAAAAAGTTACATTTCTTCAGTTTGAACAATTGATATGTTTTCTATGTTCTATTGTGAATAACATATGGGTTTATGAGATTTGCAAATCAGTGCATTCTGTTTTTATTGACATTTTACACAGCGTCCCAACTTTTTTGAAATTGGGGTTGTATAATATTCCAAAAATATATGCTAGAAATTTTCAGTTATTTGATGGTCTGTATTGACTTTTACGTAAATTGATCATATTTTGGTAGTAATAAAGGAATAAAACATATGTAAGTTGTTGCTATAGAAAGAATAATGTATTGGGACGAACACTTCAGTATAAATCTGTACTTTGTATTGCAGCTGGAACTACTGTCAGAACTGCTGTAATTCAAAATTAGTCAACACCTTCTGACCAATCAGATTTGAGAATTTAACAGCTTTGCGATATAATGTTTTTTCTTCTCGCTTTAATAATTTGAATATAATTCAATAATTGAATATATAATTGAAATTGTGATAACAATGATAACATCATTGTGTTATAATGATGTGTACATTGCACCGATTTATCATATTTTTGTTCCTCACAACATCATTACACAAAGCTATTAGACTTTCCACCTTCATACATTATAGCAGTTTGAATTCTGTCATATGAATTAGTTGACATGTTCCTGCAGTACCTTTTTCAGAAGCTTTATGCAGCTTTACTGTTCCACTGATCTAAGATCAGCATTAATCACTGCTCTCTTTCACAAAAAGAATGAAAGCTACCACAAAGAACACACACAGGATGCACACTACAACATTAGAAGTAACGGTGAAAAGATTATTATTTTTTTTTAATATTTAGTGTTTACAAATTGTTGTGGTATAAGAGGAATAAAACACTTCAGGGCTTTTTTTTTTTAGGAAAATAATCACCGTCAGGGTGGTAACAGTAACTCTACTTTGCATCAGGCCACATCCGTCATGTCCACCATGGACAATTCCTCCGCAGACCACCAGAGGGCTCCCTCACTCATTTTTCGAATTTCTTCTTTTGTTGTCTGCTCCATTTCCTTCCTTGATTGTGCTCACCTGTTTTTTGTTTCCCCAATTAGTTCCCAAATTACGTTTTGTGTTTTCATTCTTTAGTGGTGCAGTGTTGTGTTTGTGCATAGTTGGTATGGTTGCTGGTATGCTATGTTTTATTTGAACCATGAGTGGGTTTTTTTCATGTTGATTTTTCTTTTCCTTGCTTTGGTCTAGTTCCTTGTTTTGGGGTCCTTTTCAAGTCTTCACCTGTTTTAAAAAAAAAAAAAAAATTATAGTTGTTTTGTTATTTTAAAAAATTCTGCACTTGCATCTGACTCAGCATCACACCACCCCATCACTTCCTCCACCATGCTTGACCGTAGGTACGATGTTCTTTTTGTGGAATTCTGTGTTTGGTTTACACCAGATGTAACGGGACCCATGTCTTCCAAACTGTTCCATTTTCGACTCATCAGTCCACAGAACGTTCTCCCAAAAGGTTTGAGGATCATCAAGGTGTGTTTTGGCAAAATTCAGACGAGCCTTAATGTTCTTCTGGGTTAGCAGTGGTTTTCACCTCGCCACTCTTCCATGGATGACATTTTTGCCCAGTGTCTTTCTGTAAGTGGAGTCATGAACAGTGACCTTTATTGATGCAAGAGAGGCCTGCAGGTCCTTTGATGTTGAGATAATGGCTCTCGCTGTGGTTCTTTGGAGTCCAGATCCTTTGAAATAGCTTTGTAACCCTGATGTATTTCAATCACCTTCTTCAACATTTCTGGAATTTCTTTCAACTTTGGCATAGTGTGTTACTGGGTAAGACCTTTTTAACCAACTTTATGCTGTTAAAGGTTCTATTGAACTGGGTTGATTGAACAGGGTTTGCAGTAATCAGGCCTGGTTGTGTCTAGTCCAGCTGAACCCCATTATGAATGCAGTATCATAAATTCGAGGAATTAGTAACTATGGGGGCAAATACTTTTTCACAGCACTGTAAATCTGTGATTTGACTTGCTATGAGAACTTTTATCAGAGCTACTGTTCTAGAAAATTAATAATTCCTTCTGATCAATGGTGATTAAGAATTCAACAGTGCAGTGATATAATGTTGGGTCTTTTTCTTGAATCTGGTGGTTTGTAACAAAACACTGTAGACAAAATTGATACAACAAACTTTTTTTTATTTTTTTTAAGCAGAAAAAGTGTATTGTGTCTATGTACATATCCAGGGGTGGCTGCTATTAATAGGCTAGCAGGGCTAAGTTTTAAGTTCTCTGTTCCTTCTCCACCTCTAACAGCAGGTGCACTCTTACAGATATCACTGGAGCGGTGGGATTCTTTAAAAGGTGTTAAACGGTGAATTTGTTGCAATTTGGCAACCCTGCTACTCCTTCCCGTCTGGGGAATTTCCTTCAGAAAGGCCGCGCGAGGGCGCTGACGCTCCGGAGCGTTATGTTGTGTTGCGTTGCGTGCACAGAAACCGTAGACCGTGTGAACGAGCGTCAGTCACGTGACCGGCGGCAGCGCGAACGGTTCCCTCTTATAACACTTGCGACTCCCGGGGATTCCTTCTCCCACGTGCTGCAGCCGTCACGTGACTCTACAAAAACAACAACAAAAAATTTTAATAAAAGCAACGCCGTTTTGAAGACGTCGTAGAGACTGAGGTCCGCGCGACCTGCTGGGCGTTATGGAGGAGCCTCCTGGTTTCCGGGTAGCCTACGTGTGCGACGCGTGAGCTCGAGGCGGACGGCGCGCGCCAGACAGCCTGCCATCATGGCCCCGATGCTCCTGCAGAAGCTGTTCAGCAAGAAAGCGGTGGCCACCACCGGGGGCGCAAGAGAGTGCGCGACAGACGCGGAGAATCGGTGAGCTAACGGTTTCCAAAATGGGGGGGGGGATACGAAGTCGTGCGACTCAGCTGCTAAGCTACCAGCACGCGCCGTTTCTTGTTCATGTCGTTGCACTCCATGTTATGCATTACGTGAATGCAGGAATTTATTACGCGTTATGGGAATGCAGCTTTGCTAAACGAACCAGTTTGCTGTGCTCGCGTGCTGTTCTCCGAGTGGCGCTCTCGTGCACCTTTCCCTCAGCTCATCAGTTCACACAGGGAGCATCGTTTCACAAACCTTCTAGTCACAGTTTACACGCACATTTGTATGTTTCTGTGATTACGTTTCGGGGTAAACATTATTTGTTCATTACTTTCGGTATAATGTTGACATGGTTACCACACCGGCATCACATTAGCCTCACCAAACGTGACTATATATGCTATAACTGTGAGGAATAATCGATTTGTTTGTCGCCGTACAACGCTATTAAAAACAAACAAACAACAAAAACATAAATGCCACGCATGCGCATTAGGTACAGGGCAGCGCCGTGCTCTGTAATATGGTGTGCGCATGCGCGGGGAACTTGCGGGAACTGAGCCAGTAGAGTCAGTCATATGATTCAGTCGTAATTCTCCATTTCACTCGCGTCTTCTTTCCCACTTCCTTATTATAGAAAAACAGAAACACTAAGTGAGTATGAATGTTGTGTCCTTTAACACACCAGCTGATGTGTAGTCAATGTATCAATCATAGTAAACACACACCATAACAGCAAATAACAAATAGTTGTTGTCCTTCTGATCTCACTGAAGTCTTATAACACTATACAACCACACATGGTAGTCTTTTGTGAGAATCCTGACCAGTGTGAGATTAGATTTTAGCCCTATTCATCTAATATCTATGAACAGCTCGGCAACGACACGGTGTTGAGCAATACGTTATATCACAAGGTCTCGTGGACGGCATAATAAGAACATGAAAAACAGAAGACTCAAAAAAATAAACCATTCAGCTTGCAGTTCTGTCATCTGTCCTTTGGTCTAACTTGTACGTTGATTAGACAGTATTAACTTGTACTTTGATTAGACAGTATTAACTTTTACTTGGATTCGTTTAGTTGATCTACTTTGACTTTCACCTCCAAAGGCATTTTCAGGAAAAATAGATTGATGGGGTAAATAATCCACCTCATTCGTGTTCATTACACCTGTGACCGTGAATTAAATTTGTGCCAAAAGTATTGAACGTAACCTTTCAAGAAATGTGTGTATGTATGTATAATAAATAAAAATACACAGTGAGAAGAAAAACACTCTGAAACTGAAAATGGTGAACTCTGTGGCAGAAAGTTAACATGGTCTTCAAATAAACCGCGTTCTTTGTTAACAGTTTTGTAAGCTTCACTTTCATTTACGCTTTTGTTTACGATCTGCAAGTTTACGTTCACCATTCTGGCCCAAATCTCGTGTGGGCGGGGCTTAACAGCCACTTACTCTCATTGGCTAGCGAGATTTGGATGGACAGCTCCCTGACCTGAAAGAAGAGCCTTCAGTGTCGTGAATTTTGAAGAGCGTTTTGGATGCGGTTCTCTGTATAGTAGTTATAGTGTTTGTACTTTGTAGTGGAAATGACTTCCTTACTTCGTCGGTATATTAGTTTGTAATTGTAGGTTTGGGAAGTCTCATACGACTCATTTTTGAGAGGAGCGCCACAAAGCATCATCTTCCTCCTCAGCTGGACACTCGGGCTGTCGATCCAAATCTCACTAGCCAATGAGAGGAAATCGCTGTTAAGATCTCAGACTATGAACTTCCCACTTTGGGAAGCAAGCATTATTAATCATCACATGTGAAGAGACTGAGTATGTCAGTGGAAAATATTTCACAATCATGATACTGTGACGAATGAATGTATTTTTGGTAAAATCACCTATTTCTGAGTAAACGATAGAAACTAGAAAAGGCTGATATTTATTTGTAGTGAATGGCGTAAGCAGTGAATGGCGTGAGCGCTAAAAGACGTGTGAGCACGCTGTTTTAAGACAATTAATCAACTCCAGGTGTTGTGATGAAGCTGTTATCAGCTTGAAGTTGATTCGTTTCCTGTACCGACACATTCTGATTGGTTGTATTCTTCTTACACCACAGCAGTTTGTCAATTTAAAATGTATCAAGGAGCGACATATAGTACTGCGCAAAGGTTTCAGACACATGCAAAGAAATGCTGTAGAGCAAAGATGCCTTCAAAATAAGGAAATTAAATGTTTCTACATTTAAAAAAAAAAAAAAAATACAGTAAAGAGCAGTAAACAGTAGTAAATGAAACAAAGTCAATATTTTTTTTTAAAAATAGTAGTCTCCGGTACAGTTTGTGCAGTTTTATAAGGAAATGAGCTGGTAAGTTTTATTGAGCATCTTGCAGAACCAGACACAGTTCCTCTGGAGACTTTGACTTTCGCACTCGCTTCTTATTTCTGCAGCGAAACCCAGCAGCCTTCATTGGGTTTTTTTTTTTTGTTTTTTTGTTTGTTTTTTTTGGGGTCTGTCTGAAAAGTGTCTCTTGCGTAATCTGCTGCTTTCTTTAATGACGTACATACATTTTTCTCTAAAATTTAATTTTGTGCTAGAAAACTAATGTTTGGGAATCTAAAATGTTTTTGTACTGACTTGATGATAAGTCATAAAATAAAAAAAAATCTATAACAAAGTTTGTACTAAAAAAAAAAAAATGGAGTGCCTAAAACTTTTGCACAGTTCTGTACATCCTCATTCATTGATAGTTACAGATAACTTTTTTTTTAATTCAAACCGACATTTCATTCTGTCCTGTCTACTTGTGATTTCAGCACTGTGGTGTCAGTCTTAAACTGCACACTGCCTTTTGCTTGTTGCAGTGCATGCTTGTGCTGAGGTGTGCAACTTTGGCTGCAGAGAATGTCGTATGACAGTCGGATCACATGCTCTGTGTGTGTGTGTGTGAGCATGTGTGTGTGTGTGTACGCGTGTGACTGAATGAAAGAGAGCCAGTCATGTGATGTTTGACTTCTGTCCAATCTGTCATCAGATAGATAAGAAAGCACTTCCTTACATGCTAAAACAACCCTTCTGACTTTGGGTGTGTGGGTGTGGGTGAATATCTCTCTCGTTCACTGGTGTAAGTTTAGATGCAGTTAAAGGACACACGAGGCGAAGTATGTGTTAGTGTAGGTGTCTGGGGTTGTGCCGATTCTACCACAAGATGAAGATTAAAAGTCAGAGGAAATGCAGCTCAGTGTGGTGGTCAAATACGGACATTTTATGTGACAGGTATTTTGTGTGTGTGGTGTTAGTGTGATGATCTGTGGATATATGCGGTAGATATACTGTTAACGATGCCAATGATGTTATTTATTGTTTAATTATTTGTTACTTATTAATTAACAACACTTTTTTTTTAATCCATTTATCCGAATGTCCCCAAAACAAACTTTTCTGTGATCACTTTTTTTTATTATTATAGCAGCTATAAACAGCCATTCCCTCACCACCCTCTTCGTAATGTAAAGTCCCCTGTCCTGAAGGCTTGTATGGCAAACGCTTCACATACACGAATGGTGGAGTTTTCCGTAAGGAGGCGCTTATTTAAAAATGTTTTGGAAGGAGTCTCCAGTGTCGGCGCTTTGCAACAGTCAGAGGTAAAGCTGTAACTAAGAGTGCGTCTCAGCCAGCTCCCTAATTCAGTAGTCCGTGCACTGATCAGGGAGTCGGCCATTTTTAAGGGCTGTCTCATTCGCAAAATCCTTCCTGTGCACTGGAACGTTCGCGCACTTAAAAAAAAAAAAATAATAATAAAATCCCACAATGCACCGCAAAACCCAGGGCGCATCCACGCTCACCATGTTCCCTTACTGGAAATGCCGTCATACAGTATTTTCTGAAGCCTCTCAGCTTGGGGGGGGGGAAATGGCGGACGAAAAAAACCGTCAGCCAACTTCGGTTATAAACATAAGTAGCTTGTTGTTGTTGTCGTGGCTGTCAAATGATTACTTGCGTTAGTGATTTTTAACGTCATCTGACGTCCTGTATACGGTTTGTTTGAGTCTAACGACTTTGAAGTGTTCATACTGTAAATGCCAGTGATGACGTTTTACAACGCGAGAACGTAGTCATGTCGCCGGAAATCGAGTCATCAGTGTCCCAAATGTGTAGTGAGCCAGGGTCCTTACCAGCGCCCCAACTCGTGTACACCGTATACTGAGTCACTGGCTAGAGAGCCGACTGAGATGCACCCTAAGTTTTCGTACATGGGGAAGTCTTTAGCACCGAGTAGTTAGCGCTTTCCGGTTTCTCTTTAACATGACAAGCTGAGTTCGGGCTGGTGAGGGGAAAGACTGTTTATAGCTGCTGTAACGTAAATAAGAACAGGGGCTCACTCGTTTCACGGCAGTTTCACCCACAACATTTATCTGTTTACAGTTACGTTTAAATGTGTCCTATAACGTGTCCTTTTTTTTTTAAAAAAATAATAATAAAAAGGTTCGCATTGACAAATTGCTGTAATATAAGAGGAATAAAACTTTTCTGGACATGGTATTATTGGAAAAACATGAATATGGTCAGTCATTGGATATTTTCCTATAACAGCATTCGTGTTCTGTATATCGTATTTTTGTATAAAACACAAATATTTACTGTGGTGGAAAAAAAAGTAAACTAAATCTAACGTTATTGTGGTGTATTGTAGTAGCATTATTGTGCTAAAAACTCTCTTCAAGCACCACAGACTTATTAAAAAAGAAAAGGGGCGGGGCAGAATCCTCTGTTTGTGGCTTAACAAAATCATAGCAGCTAATAAGCTAATTGTCTGTTCATGAGTACTTACATTTAGCTTTCAAACATCTGACCATCTTTAGTCATAGCAGTGTGCTGACTGGTTCAGCATGTTTATAAAAATAAAAAAAAACTGACAGTGGATATTTAATAGCTGTCTTAAAATCTTGCCTTTTGTCTATTCACACTTGTTACTAGCTAGCAAGCTGAATGCTAGCTAGCAGGCAAAGCTGCTATGATTTTGTTCATCTCTCCCAAGCACACATGAGCTAAATCAACATTTGTGGTACAGTAATACAGTGGAAATCTAATAAACAGTGTAATTTATTGAGCCTTCATGATTCAGCGCGGAGCACCGGTGTGCTTTCTGAAGGAAAGGCCTCATGTTAGCACACACCAGAGCGCTAGCAGTGGTGAGCTGAAGTCTCGCATCGCATTTACGAAATGTTTTTCTGTTTTTAACGTACAAAATACTGTATTTTAGTTTTAAAGGTTTTTTTTTTTTTTGCGGTATTTTATAGCTTATGTAGTTTATATGATTATATTGTAGTTTATATTTTGATACGTTTCTATTTGGGCTATTTTGTGTGAACAGATACAGATTTTGAGGTAATTTTTTTTAGCTCAGGTATCCTCAGATAAACTCTGAAGAGTTGATTGATTAAACTTCAGCCACCCCACACACACACACACACACACACACACCTACCTTTAACTCACAAATCAGAGTCAGAGATGGTCCCTTTCCTTGTTTTTTTTTTTTTTTTTTTGGGTCAGTGGTAATCAATGAAATGCTGTATGTCCATTCTTGCTTATTGTGTGTGTGTGTGTGTGTGTGTGTGTGTGTGCGCTTTACAGCTGTTATTTGACCAAAAGAGCCAAACTATCTGTATTTGGTTACTAGTTTAAGGTCAGAGTTAGGTTTGGTGAAGACATAGCATTAATTAGCTTTAATAATTGTGTCTGTGGGGGGGTGTTTGTGTGTGTGTGTGTGTGTGTGAGAGACTCGTTAGTCATATGCACAGTTTCCTCACAGCTAGTTGAAAAGAGGGTGTGGAAGTATTAGGAAAGAGCCTGATGCCTTTTGTATGACACGCTCGAGACTGAGTGTTTGTGTGCCTGTGATTGTGGTCCTGTGACTCACTGCTCATCATGTGACCTGAAGAGGATGTCGAAGCAAAAACCACCACTTTGTGGTTTTTGGGAAAGTCTCCTCAAGGGCTGTTTGTACAGTACTGTCCGTGTGTGTGTGTGTGTGTGTGTGTGTGTGTGTGTGTGTGTAAAATATAGAGTGCGAGTGTGAGCAATTTTTGTGGCTGCTTGTGAGAGTCCTTCCGATTGTGTAGTGGCAGTACCAGCCCAAGCAAATGTTGCTCAAACACA